>CAMRHE010000004.1:7362500-7812500 GCA_947044405.1 Leptodactylus fallax
GATCTCACTGAGAAATAGCTGATTATCCACAGGAGGTTCATCGCCGCTATGTCTTTAGCGTCGATGTCCCTATGTTAACGGTCTCGTTCTCATGCACCAATGAGAGGAGGTGGGTGTGGTACCTCTGACACACCCACTGAAGCAACGAGCGGGATTGGTCAGGGGCACGCAGGCTTTACACTTATATAGACTGCTGTGTAGCGCTGTATCCGAGGCTTAACATTGAAGTATCGGCGCCTACCATCTGGGAGTCGGGAACTGTGGTTTTTACCGCATTTTGCTTGCTATATGTGCATTTTTTCTCCATGAAGCTTGTATGCTCCCCTGATGAACCTGGTGTTAGGATTATCCACTAGGGGAAACGCGTAGGGAGATGAGGGAAAGAGGAGATTTGTATTTTTTATCATAAGAGAGGGACTTGATCAGGCATTTGGTTTATCATGCTCTTTATAGGGCCTATGGTCTCCTGCCCTCTCAGTGAGTCTAGATAGAGTTTGGGTGTGGCGTTTTGAGCTTCATATTGGCGATTTGAAACTCCACTGCATTAATATATTATATATACCATCTCTAGTATTCATAGGTTAAGGATACTTTGAGTGCTTTAGTGAAACTTGCTGCAGCTTTATTATATTGGTCTGCGGTGTTTTCACTTATACCGCAGAGATATAGCACCTTTTTCTTTTGCGGTTGATTTACCTATATTCCAGTATCAATATAATAAGGGGTTTTAAAGGGAATCTTACCTATGTATCCCCCTTGATTAGGATAAGTTTATCTAAAGGATCACTTAGGCTAGTTATGAGTGACATCTGATTATTGGATGTCTGTGTTTTAAATTTTTCTAATAAAAGTTGAGTTTTATTTATTATTTGGTTTATCTTTAGATTTTTGCCATTTTTCTCTATTTAGTTTGTTTTTGTATAAACTTTGACCCCTATTGGTATATGATATGTACAAGACAAATTAACTATGATATATAGCACACAACCACTGATAAAACAAGTTTAGTCATAAAAATATAAACTATACATTATATAATATGAATTCTAAGAGCCTGTGAATGTGCTGAATTCGTTTGTGCTCTAATTTTCTGCATCTTTACCTGGCAAGACCTCCCCTTCCTGTGAATGAACTCCTGCGGGAATCAGTAAGGCCTCTAGGATCCAATGCAATAACTCGCTGGAGTTCTGATGAGGTGTCCTCACATAAGGAATGGGCCCTTTGGAGTAAATAAAAAATTGGTTACATCTTGTTTGGGGTACTGAATTAACGGAAATATACTAAATAATAGATAACCTGTCAAAACGGAAAGACAAACATATTGCAGATAATAATAACATAATGGTATTCAGACACATAAATAACATAAAGCTCCTGGGTCCCAAATCTGGAATAGGGCTTCTACCTATCATTTATAATACAGGCATTTGCACGCCACACCAATATATATCACAATAATTCACTGGTGTTCCAAGCTTTTTTGTGAAAATGTTGCAAATCCATATGCTGATGTTATTTAGATTTCTCTTTTGTTCATTCACTTCATTGTGTTAATTAACAAAAATAATCTATTCACACTTATACTTTGGAAATCATTCCTCCTTTTCCACAATACATACAGTATATCCTGAAATGATTTAAAGTGAGTTAGTGAATAATATTTTTATGTGCTAAATATAGAACTACATCCATCTGATCTGAGAACAGAGCAGCTAACATATATATTATATACTTTGTGCATCGTCTGCTGTACTCCAAAGCAGAGGTTCTCAACCTGTTTTACATGTACCCCATGGTGGGGGTATAAATGCTGCAACTAAAAGAAAAACCTGACACTACTGCTCCATTACTGTCACCTGTCTCCACTGGCATCTGTTGAACAGGATGAAGGCAAAGCTGCCCTTTAAATACCACAAGTGCCTCCATATCAGTGTTTGCCAACCACAGGTGCAAACAAATACAAGAATCCTAATATTTTTAATATAAGATTACTTTCTTGGGAGTACTCAGTTGGAGGTACTCGGTTTGTCTCTAGGGGGTACTTGGTTTGAAAAGGTTGAGAAACACTGGCTGTTACTACTTCATGGCTTGTAAGGAGCATGAGATATGAAGAGGGCTGTAGGTGGCAGTGTTATATAAGTCACAGTGAGGGAACATGTCCAATGTGAGTGACTGCTGCCTTTTCTCTTGTCTCTAATTGTATAATAAATGAATTTTTCTTTTTCACACATTGACACTGTTAATAAAAGGAGTCACATTATCATTACCAACAAGCCCACACTGTCAAATCCGAGTATGGAAAATAGCAGAAACACCTAGCTGAAATACTAATTCACTTTAGCTAGCCGTGGATCTTAATAAGGTTACGAGATGTCATACTGTTGGTTTTCTAGTGCTAGTACTCACGCACACTACCATATTACCCTACTGTACCTCTGTATGACTCTGATGCCAAAAGAAAATAAATCATGCCATGTCCTAGAGCATTACCTCCTTGATATATTGCAGTATGGAGGCGCCATAAAGAGGCAAGGACTCCTCTGCACAGGTAGCAGAGGCCTTAATAAGATATTTGTTATTAACCATGAAATAACATGACTGTATGTGCATTCCACCCTACTATTCTGTTGCTTCACTGACTTGCAATATCACATGTATTATTAAGTATTTTTGTTTATTAGTAGAAATAACAGTACAGCAGAATAAGTCAGGTAGGAAGTACACTGATAAGAGATACTTTTATAGGAACTTTAACCCCTTTTCGTCTTCTGCCATACATGTACCGCGGAAAGCATCAGACGAAATATGGTACAGACTCAGGACATCATACACAGCACTGCTGGCTATGTTACACATCCGAAACCCGCCAGCAGTGTCTGTGATGGAAGATAGCTCCAATACCAGAAATGTAATCCGTCATATGCCACAGAAAATAGTGACCACAGCATCTGAGAGGTTAGTCAGCGGGAGGGGGGCTACCTCTGACCACCATTACAAAGCTATTGTCTCTGGTAAGGGAAAGAAGAAACGGGCACAATACACAGTACTTAAGTATTGAAGTATATTTTTTAAGCAATAGATTGCATCCTAAAGTCTCCTAACGTGAGTAAAATGAAAGAAAAAATAAGGAAAATAATTTTTAAAATATGTAAAAAAATACAAAAAGTATTTAGTATTCAGAATATCCCCTTTTTAAATTTCACATGTAAAAATAACTAAACAATTAAAAAACACATAATGCTGCATCGAAATATGGCCTAATATAATATAAAGGTATTTATTCTTATATCAGACTAATGAGAATGGACAATTTTTAATATTTTATCAAATACTGATAAGTATCATCTTACTAAATCCAACAAACATACATTTGGACCAGTACAAAAAGGAAAAGAATCCTTCAGCACTGGGCTAATACAAATTGTTGATACACTTGCTTTATGACGTATTTTCTTGTGTGCTTTTTATGGTGATATAGAAGATAATGATGATGAATTCTCTCTCTTTACTCACTTTTGCATTTGCAAATTTGAATAAAGAACATGCATGCATTTAACCTTAAAACACATAAGCAAATGTATGCGTTTTTTTAGGGGTATTTTTTTGTATCTTTTTGTCTTATGTAATGGATTAAAAGTTAAGTCTTATATTTTTTGGTAACTGGATCAATTTTTTGGAATATTTTTTGCCTTTCCCCAAGTCCGGAGGTGGGATCCGCAATACTGTTACAAGACCAGCCAGATCCTGATGGAAATTCATGGATTTCATGGACATATATGAGTCATGTGAGTGATTTTTGTATACTAATTAATGTCTGAATGTCTTAATATCAACAGAACAAGTCAGTGAAATTGGCAGTAAAACATGGCATTATCTGAACTACAAGCACTGCCCTTGAATCTGAGGCTCTGTGCACATCAAAGGTAAAGAGAACATTAATGTATTTAAGATGAGCTCTAGGCTCTAGTGAATTAACTCCCATTTATTAATATTTAGAGACTTTGAGAATCAGACGAAATGTCATCCCATCTACAGGAGAAATCCTAGCTTGTTTGAAAGTATTAAAGTAACCTACAACTTGTAATGTCTGTTACATTTAGTCAGTAACATAACTGTAAGGTAGTAAAAGTCACCACCTTTCACAGAATGGTCTTAGGTAAGCAACATTCTTAGGCCCTTACCCAAGATTGGCCTGTATAACTGTTTTGTATATTTACTTTTACTTTGTGCTTCTTATTGTGCATTTTATGAAGCGTATTGCAGTGAATATGCAATGCACTGTATGATGTAACACTGTTGAGTCATTGCAGCTACCTTGGTATGGTGCTCTTTGGAAAGAAGGTGGAGCAATGATTCTCCAATTTACACATCTAGATGTGGCCGGCCATTGGTTGTGCAACGGGTGGTGTCACTTTGGTGCCACTTGATGTACAGTCTTTGCACCTTGTAGTGGTGGTAGGAAAACTCTCATATAAAACAGAGGTTATGCAGCATCTTCGGGTTTTCTGCTTGGACCTCTGTTGTTACCAGGTGGCATCCCAGTCCATGTGATGTAATTCTGGAGCTGAACCTGGGTATCCATGGCTAGAGGCAAATCCGTTGTGTGCCTGACAACTGCTTACCGTGAGTGTTGAGTGCAAATACCTGTGAGAACCTGTGGGCAATAGCTGTGCGCAACATGAGACTGCTGTTCTCGTGCTGAGTCAGATGATTTTTTCCAGTCGTGTTGGATTGCTGATGTTGATCCTCGCTGTTTATGTTTTTAAACTTGATTTATTGACGTAATAAAAACAGAACACATACATGAAAAGCAAAGTATTTCACAGGATACAGCAGGTTGAAATAGGAAAGCTTTGGTTGGCACCTGTACATCCGAATGCTTTCTTGTGGTTTCGCTCCTCCCCCTCACTTGCTATCCCCCTCCTGGGGCCTATTAAATTTATAAGGGCGCTTTGGATTACTTGCTCTAAGCTATTTGCCTTAGCCTCTCGCTAAATCCGCCATGATTTGATTTCTCTATAACCCACTCCTCCCAGAGGGACATCTTCTGCTATGGTGCATCCTTGGAGCAGGCTCGGCCTGTTCCATATCGCAGAGCTGGTCGACCCTTCAACCCTGGAGCTCAGGTCCTTTGATTACTTCACCTCGGCCCTACGCTTGCTGGCCACAGAGTGATTACATTACTAACAAATATTCCACTTTGCTCAGGCTCAGCTTGGATTCATGCGGGTCTCACTTCCCACAGCTTTTGAGAGACTGGGCTTATATCCAATATATATAGGCTCTTGTCCTCTCCTGAGGGACAATCCCATCGAATCCATAAGTACATGACTAAGTGGGCGGATGCTTTAAGTGGACAGGTCTCACCTGGACAGTGGCAGATCATATGGTCCCGAGCTGCCAAATCCTCATCCTGCATCACATTTTGTGAAACCAATAAAAAAACCTTATACACCAATAATAAAACCCAACCCTCCCCCATAATTATCACCCCCCCTATTTCTTTGTGTTGGCGTTGTCAGACCTCGTTGGGTACGGTGTGTCATATCTTCTGGGATTGCCCTATTATCCGCTTATTCTGGATGGAGGTGCACCTCCTTACTGAAGCTCTCTTTGTGCAGGGGGTCCCACTGGACCCTATGACTTATTTGCTCAATTTACCTCCCAGGTACCTGGGCAAGAAGACGTCCAGGCTGTTTCTCTACTTGTGTACTGCAGCAAAGACTCTTATTGCCCGTCACTGGAGACAGGCACTTCCCCCCACGGGGTCTGAACTGACAGCCCACGTGAAAGATATTCGCAGCCTTGAATTTTTGACTGCTACCCTGAACCACACTGTGGAAGCTTTTACTTCTATTTGGTCGCACTGGGACACCTACTGTACCTTGCATGGCTTTTGATTCTATCCAAACAGTTCCCCCCTCCCCATTCTCCCACATCCTCCCCTGTCTTGTCCTGTGTTTGTCCCTGTCTCCTCCCTTATTGGGTTCTCTATTCTCTGATTACAGTGGATTTTGTTAACCTGTTATGCCACATGTTGTGCCTTTCCCTTCTGTTTTATACTATATTGTAAAATGTTTAAATAAAAATTACAGTTGAAAAAAAAAAAGAAAACTGAGTAGAAATGGCGCATCTCTGGCACACTGCCCTGGGTTGTGTCAAAGATACAACACTTTATTGTTTTTCTGCCATGTTGTAGAGTAGGTGGTCCTACACTCAGGTTTTCTGCCTTACTTGCCACTTTTTAAGACAAGGGGAGAGTGGGGTGGGGATAAATCTGGATCAGTAACTCTTTTGCTGTTCAGATTTACTACAACTCACACAAGAAAATTGTATAGATTTCAATTCTGATGCACAGGACCACTCAAGAATGTGCCAGAATTAAGGCCGCAGCATCTTACTAATTCAGAACCAGATGCAGCTGTGAGCCAGATTTACTGAGGTGTTGATCCTAAACCGTGGTGCTTTTCTGATGGAAAAATGTTACTTCTAATTTTAAGCTTTTTTTTTTCAAACTACCTTGAAGTGGGGTGTAGGTTAGATGTAAAGGGGAAGGTGGCTTGCACAACATGGGACACTGCTTAGCAGAAGGGACATGGCCACCAATAAAGTGTGTAAACTTTAAATGCACTAGATGTATCATGCTACCTGAGCCTCTTGTGCATTTTTAGAATGCCTTTCTAAGTTTAAAGGGGTACTCCCATTTTAAGAATAATGCAAACTTGTAGCTTAAGCTAACTGAAGTGTTTTACCCAATACATTGCTTTCTCTATCTTGTTTGTCAGATACAGCTAAAAATTCCTCCTCAGTGTTTACAGCTGGTTGCCTAGGTTACAGACCTGTTAAACATGACAGAATAATGACTTAGTCTCTGCTCTTGGCCCTCTATATTCTCTTCTCTTGTATCTCTGCATACTGCTTTCAGTTTTTAAGCACTGCAAGTGCGGGACCAGATGGAAGGTAACGCGCAGTTGGGATTGCGGGGGCAAACAGCACAGACTTGTCACGGTCTCTGGGCACGGGGCGCAGCGCTGGGCGTCCCACGTTACCACCACTGGACCGGGATGAGGGGCGCACAAATGTTGGTGGTGATTGTTCCCCGGGGCGCTCCCCTACTGGCCGACTGGTGGTGTTTGGGGCGCCCGATGTTGTCGGGCAGAGTCAGACACAGAACGGTTGTAAAGTTGAACTTTTACTTCCATGGGTGTGGAGGCACAAATGCTTAACAGTTTCTTCAATACAAAACAATGGGGACGCCGGGACAGAGCAAAGTCCTGGGGGCAGGGAGCCTCATGAAAGGTGTCCAGCCCCTTATACTTCAGTGTACAGCCCTAAGGTGCGCTGGGCTCCTATTTGGCTCATAGGAGGTGCCCACCATGTACGTACATAATATTCCCCACTCCGTTATGTGGCCTGATAGCTCAGAGTTTCGGGGGCAAAGTCAGGGTGGCAGGATATTCCACAGGTCTGGCCTGGCCCCTGGATCCTGTGATACTTGCTATGGAGCACGTGTTCCAGAATGTTCTCTCCACAGCTCAGCTGACAAGTAATGTGCTGACTTCCTTCAGGGCGTGGCTAGGCAGCAGGGGCAGGATCTTCTGAATAGCTGGAGTATGTCAGCTCCCAACCTTCCTGGGCCGTCTAGGACTTGAGATTCCGCACAAACCACTGCTTTCTTCACAGGCATACACTTATCCCTCACCCTCTCCAACACCCACACCAACCCCCGCAGGACCTTCGCAGGGGTGTACCATGGGGACCCAGTGATCAGCGACCCCCCTTTTCCCAGGCGATGTCCTCCCATTGGACATTTGGTTACTATTCAATCCTATGGGAGGTGTAATGCATGTGGAGGCTCACTAGGTGGCGCTGTGTTGTGTGAGACTCAGGCCCCCGCTATGTCACACAGGCTATGAAGCAACAGGAAATAATGCAATGCACGGATACCAGCCAGCCAAGCAGCTCTGGGATGCAAACCCCCCCTACGGCCGACCGGCGCGGGCGGGGGAAGGTGAGAAATGTAACATAACGTTAATAAATACGAATAAAGTGCAAATGTCACTAACAGTTTAGAAAATATAATACTTAGAAACTTGAGGTAAGACCTCCGGCATAGTCCTGGAATGTCCATGAGAAGTCTGAAGGGTAACGGAGAGATAATTAAACTCAGACTTATGGAACCTTTTGGGGACCATCAGACAGTCCATATAGAAACAACAGTAGACAAATGGGTCCAGAGGCTCTCTGGCACAAATTTCGTGAGTGTCCATTATCATGAGAGTCTCTCTGAGAAATAATAAACATTCCTTTCTGTAAGGAAGAGAGGCACTCCGCACGAATGTCCATACCGCAATGGGGAACAGAACTTCCTTGGCTCGGGAGCCAGGCACTATGGCTTGGATTGTTGCATATAAATGTAAATACTATATTACATGGCAAGATATTATATATATACTGTATATACACACAGGAAAAACATTAATGTAATCAGGCAGGAATAACATATATACAGAAGCAGGACAGTTAACCTCTTTACCCAAGGACAGCCATGGCATCACTATAGCGTGTTGGAGGTATGCCTTTTGTGGTACGCTCAGAACGCCTAAGTGGCGAGTTTGAATCAGGAACAGAGTCACGAAATCAATTAAATCATCTGTCGAAGGGCTCTTGCACTAGAGCAATTGGTGGTAACAGCTAAATGGCAGAGTTTAGGCGCCCACATAAGCCAGTTAACGTTGGGGGCTCCTTTCGCTTCAGAGGTGACAAGATCTCTGTACCGTTGTCTCAGCTGGGGGCACCTCTGTGGGTAGTCCTCTTTAAGGCACAGCTTCAGCGGTTTCGGGACTACTTGGGGCGTCTCCCAGGTTTAGAGATCTCATACACGCGGATTCAGGTATGGTATGGAGTGACACTGTATGGTTCTTTCTCCCAGAATGGATCCAATTTCCCATTTCGTGGTTATTCCAACCAACACGGTGCCAACTTTCAGGGGCGCTGCATGGGCGTGATGGTTGTAATCCTCCTGTTGTCTCCACGAACCTCATCCATGCGCGTTTCAACTATCTCTTTAGCTTCCTCCATACGTCGGCGGTGTTCAACAACCCAGTCTGTTATGGGTAGTGGATTGATGGTGTCAGGGACCTTCACACCAAGGGTTAAGTCTGAAGGAAGTTGACCTTGTCTTCCAAACATTAGATAAAATGGGCATATCCCGTAGATGTTTGGGGTGTGTTGTTGTAAATATAGGCCAAGTCCTTGGTACGCTCAGGCCACTCAACACCAGGTGTAACTGCGGCTGTTCTTAGCATGCCGATGATCACTGATTTGCCTTCGCACATACCATTCCCTTGAGGGTGATACGCTGTGGTTCGCAACTTCTTGCAGTCTTGGAACGACACAGCTCACGGAACAAGGATTCAAACGCCGATCCACGGTCGGGAGGATATGCTCAGGACACCGAATGGCGGACAAACTGCGTAGAAGGTCTCAGCCGTAGTTCTGCTGTAAGATCTCTGACAGGCACGATGACAAGGACTTGGAGTAATGATCCACCATCGCAGGCGAGCTGTGCCGGACGTGTGGGACCCAACTTCACATGGTCCAGAGCAACAATTTCACAGGCTTTGAGTCTTAATTGGTGTAGAGGGGCCTTCTGATCTCTGACCTTCCTTGGTGATACAGGCGGGACACCTCGGCACCAACCTCAATGTCACTCCTCATCCAACAATAGAGCGGACGGTGGAGCGGCTGTACCCGAGTGACCGGATCTGCATGATACGCCCAAGTATCATCTGTGCGCTCTTCTTGGTACGAGGATCTGATGAAGCCTTTCACCTGTGACAGGATCAAGAGTGTTTCTATGTAGAAGGCCTCGTTGGACAAACAGGCGCTTCCTCTGTCGCCAAGGCGTTTTAATTCCACGTCATGAAGACCTCTCTTTACACGGGTTGGTATTCTTCCTGTAAGCAGGAAATCTGACAATTCTCCTAAAACTCGCTCTCTTCTTGGAACGTTTTCCACAGAGATGGCTCCTGGAGGGATTCGGCAGCTGTTTTCGTCAGAGATTCTCCTTCTACAGGGACACCAATAGCAACCTGTTGGGCAAACTTGTTGTAGAATGGTGGCATCTCCACCTCTTCCCAGATGTCTTCTCGGGGTGGTTCTTCTCCCACAGGCAACCTTGAGAGTGCATCAGCGTTAGCGTTGGACTTGCTACTGCGATACTTGACAGAGAACTTGAATTCGCGAGTCTTGAGGCCCACGTTGTCAAGGGCTCCCAGCGAGCAGTGTCCAGATGCGCCAATGGATTGTTATCTGTGTACACGGTAAAGGGTGTGGCAGCCAGGTAGTCTTTAAACTTCTCTGTCACGGCCCAGACAAGCGCCAGAAGTTCGAGTTTGAAAGAACTATAGTTCGGTCGTTCTTCTCGCGCCTCTCAGACTCCTGCTGGCGTGGCGATGACTCGCCTTTGTTGTCCTGAACCTGGGACAACACGCACCCAAACCTTGGTGACTTGCATCTGTGTACAAGCGGTGGCTGACTGTGTCGGGTAGGCTAGAATTGGTGGTTGCGTCAGAAGTGCTTTAAGCGCTTGAAAGGCTTCCTCTTGACGCGCTTTCCAGTCTACCGGAAGCTTTCGGTTGTAGTTTTCTCTGGGACAACGCGCAACAACTCGTCAGAGGCTCGGCTACTTGGGCGAGTGTGGTATGAAACGCGGTAGTAACCGCGAATCCAAGGAAGCTTCGGACTTCTTTGACGGTAGTTGGTCTTCGCCAGTTCTGGACTGCAGTGATCTTTTCAGGATCAGGTTGGACGCCTTGTGCACTCACGACATGCCAAGGTAGTGAACTTGGGGTTTCAAAAGGTAGCACTTGGAGGGCTTCAACTTTAGGCCGGCTGTATAAGTACCTTGAATACCGGACAGGTGCGAAGGTGTTCTTGGTATGTCCGGGAGAATACAATAACATCGCCAGGTACAGTAGCACACTCTGGAAATTCTCATGGCCGAGGCACCTCTCCATAAGCCGTTGGAATGTGGCTGGGGCATTACATAGCCCAAATGGCATACTATTAAATTCCAAGAGTCCCATTGGGGTCGTAAACGCAGTCTTTTCACGATCTTCAGGCGCCATAGGGACTTGCCAGTATCCACTGGTTAAGTCCAGGGTCGAGAAACAGGTAGCTGATCCCAAAGCCGTTAGAGATTCCTCAATCGCGGCAATGGGTATGCGTCTTTGTGCGTGACGTTGTTGAGTTTACGATAGTCCACACAAAATCGTAGGGTTCCGTCTTTCTTCTTGACAAGGACTAGCGGGGCGCCCAGGGGCTGTACTCTCCCGGATGACATCAGCATCTCGCATCTCTTGGATCAACTTTTTCACCGGTTGGTACATTGCTGGTGGTATTGGACGGTGACGCTCCTTGATTGGATGGTGGTCGCCAGTCAGAATGCGATGTTGTATGGTCGTGGTCTTACCAAAGTCCAATGGGTGTTTGCTGAATGCCTGTTGGTAACGCTTGGCCACATTGCGAACCCCATTGATATGCTCTATAGGGGTATTGGCGTCTCCCACGTTCAATTCATCCCACCACGACTTCGTGGCTCCATTCTGAATGTTCTCAGCAGCTTGGGTGGAACGCTGTGTGGCAGTAGAATCACCAGAGAGAATGTCTTCTGGTGCTAACCGGTGTAGCAGGGCCACAGAGTGGAACTTGTGGAGGTTCACGGGAGCATCGCCCAGTTGACTAGCGGACAACCAGATAAGTAAAATGAAAACGCAGACTTCACTACAGGCCAGGGTTGTGCTGTCCACAACCACCACGGTACAGCTCAAAATGGTGGGATGTTCCCCCCCCCCAATGTGGTGTTTGGCGCCTATGTTTGGTGCAGAGTCAGACAAGAAAGGTTAAAGTTGAACTTTTACTTCCATGGGTGGAGCAAAACTTAAACAGTTCAACAAAAAAGGACCTGACAAAAAGTGGAGAGATTGATGAAAGGTGTCAGCCAAAGTGAACCAAGTGCGTTGGCCACTCATAGGAGGATGCCCCATATACTAGTACAAAATTCCCCACCAGATGGCCATACTAATTTAAAAGTCAGGGCAGGATATCCACAGGTCCCCATCGATACTCTATGGAGCACGTGTTCCAGAAGTTCTCCAAGTCACGACAAAAAGAACTCAGCACGAAAAGATCTTTAAACTGAGTATGTCAGCCCAACTTTAGGAAGAAAAACATAGGACACAGTCTCACCCCCACAACACCAACGACTCAGGGTGACATGGACCAGTAAGGACCCCCCCAGATGTCCTCCCATACATTTGGTTACTATTAATCCTATGGGAGGTGTAATCATGTGTGAGCTCACTAGGTGGCGTTGTGTGGAGACTCAGGACCCCCCTATGTCACACAGGCTATGAAGCAACAGGAAATAATACAATGCAAGAGATCACCAGCCAGCCAAGCCATCTGGGATGCCACATACCCCCCCCAGCACCTGGGTAAGTGAGAAATGTAACATAACGTTAATAAATACGAATAAAGTGCAAATGTCACTAACAGTTTAGAAAAATATAATACTTAGAAACTTGAGGTAAGACCTCCGCATAGTCCTAAATGTCCATAGAAGTCTAAGGTAAAGAGATAATTAAACTCAGACTTATGGAACCTTTTGCGGTACCATCAGACAGTCCATATAGAAACAACAGTAGTGCAAATGGGTCCAGAGGCTCTCTCACAAATTTTGTGAGTGTCCATTATCATGAGAGTCTCTCTGAGAAACAATAAACAGTCCTTTCTGTAAGGAAGAGTAGGCACTCTAGCACGAATGTCCATACCGCAATAGGGTAACAGAACTTCCTTCTCGGTGAGCCAGCACTATGCTGATTGTTGCATATAAGTGTAAATACTATATTACATGGCAAGATATTATATATATACTGTATATACACACAGGAAAAACATTAATGTAATCAGAGCAGGAATAACATATATACAGAAGCGGATACAGTTAACCTCTTTTACCCAAGGACAGCCATGGCATCACTATAGCGTGTGGAGTATGCCTTTGTGGTACGCCAGAACGCCTAAGTGAACGAGATTTGAATCAGGAACAGAGTCACGAAACAATAAACATCTGTCGAAGGGTTCTCTTGCACTAGAGCAATTGGTGGATAACAGCAAATGGTAGTAGTTAGGCCCACAAACCAGTAAGTGGGGGCTCCCATGGCAGTGCAAAAATCCCCGCACTTGCAAGGTACAGTTAACCCTGTGGGCGTTCTTACACAGCGATGTGCGCACAAACAAGTCTGGCGTTTAACTCTCAGGCTGTAACACACTAGAGGACAGTCTTTAAGGCACTTCAGGGGTATAGGGCTCCCCCTCTCAAGCACTCTCAGGGAATAAACGATCTAGCAAAGTCCACAAAAAGACCGATGCTCTGGAGACAATTGGCGCACTTCGTGGCGACTTTCCCAAAAGGCACACACCGATCCTGTCGTGACCAGTTTTTCTGGTGACCAGATGGAAGGTAACCTGCAGTTGTGATGCGGGGTCAAACACGCAGACTTGTCACCTTGCACGAGGGCGCAGGTTGTTGCTGTCCACATACCACCACTGGTACGGGATACTCACAAATGTGGTGATGTTCCCCCCGCTTCCCCATACTGTGCCGACTGGTGGTGTTTGGGCGCCCTATGTTGTCGGTCAGAGTCAGACACAGAAAGGTTGTAAAGTTGAACTTTACCCATGGGTGTAGCACAAATGCTAAACAGTTTCTTCCATACAAAACAAGGGAGCTGGACACAGCAAAGTTGGGGTGCAGGGTAGACTTGATGAAAGGTGTTCCTAGCCCCTTATACTCAGTGTTACAGCCCTAAGGTGCCTGGGCTCCTATTGCTCATAGGAGGATGCCCGCCATGATACTAGTACATAAACCCCACCACGTATGTGGTCCTGATAGCTCAGAGTTTGGGGACAATAGTCAGGGTGGCAGGATATTCCACAGGTCTGGCCTGCCCTGATCCTTGATACTTGCTATGGAGCACGTGTTCCAGAATGTTCTCTCCACAGTCTCATGCTGACAAGATAATGATGCTTGACTTCCTTCAGGCGATGCTAGCAGACAGGGGACAGGATCTTCTGAATAGCTGGAGTATGTCAGCTCTCAACCTTCCTGGCCTTCTAGGACTTGAGATTCCTGCACTAAACTCACTCTTTCTCAAGGACATACACGTCTCCTACCCCCCCCAACACCACACTTCAACCCACACGAGGACCTTCCCAGGGGTGTTACCATGGGGACCCAGTGATCAGGACTCCCCCTCCCAGGCGATGTCCTCCCATTGGACATTTGGTTACTATTCAATCCTATGGGAGGTGTAATGCAGTGTGAGGCTCACTAGGTGGCGCTGTGTTGTGTGAGACTCAGGACCCCCTCTATGTCACACAGGCTATGAACAACAGGAAATAATACAATGCACAGAGATCACCCTCAGCCCAGCCAAGCCAGCTCTGGGATGCCACAACAGGAACACGTCCATTGGAAACTGACAAGGCTCGCAGCCATGACAAGTGGTTGGCCATCTACTGTATGGGTTGTAGCAAGGCCTCGTAGTCCTATTTTCTATCCGGACGGGCACGCACCACACCATAGTTCTGTTCAGCTGTAGGGTTACTGGAGGGTATCTTGGATCCGGACTCGACCAATTTCACCTTGTTTGTTGGCGAACTTGTGCTGGGCATTGAGTACACGAATGGCCCGCTAATGGTCTGCTGGTCACTGGGAGAAGCTGTAAGGAGAGAGCATCAAGGCATCCAACACTTCTGCAAAGCAATGGCGTAAAACATTCATGCCTAATATTACAACTGCAAACCTATCATCCTCTACATCAGTGACAATTACCCCCTCTAGGCAGTTTCAAGTCCCCAATTGATAGTGGGTTCCCAATAACCCTGCTGTGGTATGGGCTGTCCATTCTCACACAGATTTATCCATGTGTCAGGTGTTCTATTCAACACACCAAGTCCCAATGTTCAAGGAACACCTGCTTGCGCAGGGTTGTTACCGAGATCCAGTGTCCACCAACGCTGTCAGAGGGACGCCTTCACCGGATTGTGATGTGTGGGCAGGCTGAGAGAAGCGTGACAATGCAGAAGATAGGGCCCTCCCCCCCGAGGCGGCCGCCCCGGGGGTGGCCCGTTAACTGAAAACACTGAGGCCTGGTGTGTCCATATCTATGGCAATAGCTACAGTATGGCCTCTCACTCTGCGGAGGTTTCACTGAAGATGGACGTCTGGGTGCGACTCAGGTGAGATGTTGAGACTGCAAAGGATCACTGGACGATGAAGACGGCTGGGTCAGACGATCTAGATGGACGGTGATCTGTTCCATCAGTCAGATGATCCACTGGCCAGAAGGTCATCTCTGGAGTCTGCTGGTGTAGTCTCGAGTTTGGGCAGCAGGTGAGGTACCCAGAGGTAGTGGCAGGACAACTGGAGCAATGCTTGTTGAGGGTCCAGGTGAGGGAGCACAGATGACTGGGCTCGGCTGGGTCTCCTTCCCAAGACCTGGATGCAAGGGCCTTGAAGTCAGCAAACGTGATGCTGGGATGTTGTGCAGCAAGCATCGAACTGACTCTGGAGCAATGTGGTACCCGCACCTTCTATGAAGCGGTCAAGCAAGATTTTATCAGAGTCCACATTTTCACGTGGATCCACTTGCACCACAGCTCTGAATGCCTCTTGGAGGGATAAAGCATAGTCCCGCAGGGTCTCACCAGGTAGTTGTTGTCTGGAAAAGAAGCGCATCTTTACCTCGGAGACAGATCCACGTCAAAGTTCACCTGGAGTTTGTCCAGAATTTGCCCAGGGGTCTTTGTCAGAGGCAGGCCAGGATTTGACCTCCCTAGCTGCAGCACCCTCAAGCTGGCCCAGCAGGATCTGTATCTGCTGTTCTGTATTCAGAGGATAGAACTGGAAGAGAGACTGCATCTTCTCACGAAAGTCCCTGAGGGTATGCGCCTCCCCTTTAGCGCGCAGCCATGGTGCGCCAGGGTAAAATGGCATGGAGAATGGTAGGCTGCTCGCCATGGGCACTGCTGGATCACTAGAAACAGATGGCACAATGTCACTTTGCTCAGTCATGTTGTTTGCAGGTATGACTGAAATTAGGTCGCCGTCTCTTTAAGAAACTCAACTGCTGCTGGCAGGGAATGGAGACTACAACTGGAATGCTGTCCCTTTAAGAATGCTGTAGCTATTAACAGAGTCACTGTGATGCAGGCTGACGGTGTGCTCCCCCTCTTTAATGGTGGCACTCCCCACGGACACGGTACACGGAAAACACTCGCTGGGCCGTGGGAGGACTGAAGACAAGGACAGGGAGGCACAGTACTCACTGACAGCAACTGCAGCGTGGACCAGAGATCAGCGGTGCACAGCAGGGACGGTGATGCGGCACCGGAGAGTCAGAAATGGCGCTGGCACGTTCGCCTTTCACTTTCTTGTATGGGTGCGCTGGAGCATTGCGCTCAGCATTCTGGGCTCTCCTAAGATGGCGGCAGATGGGTCTCCTGGCCTCATGGGCAGTGCTAAAAATCTCCCGCACTTTTGCAAGGACAGTTAACCCTTTGTGGGCGTTCTTACACAGCGATGTGGCGCAGCAAACAAGTCCTGGGCGTTTTAACTCTTCCAGGGCTGTAACACACTGAGAGGACAGTCTTTAGGGCTTACTTCAGGGGTATAGGGCTCCCCGTCTTTGTGGCAAGCACTCTCAGGGAATAAACTTGATCCTAGCAAAGTCCACAATAAAGACCGATGCTCTGGAGACAATTTGGCGCACTTTCGTGGCGACTTTCTCAAAATGGCACACACCCGTATCCTGTTCGTGACGCCAGTTTTTCTTGCGGTGACCAGATGGAAGGTAACGCTGCAGTTGGGATTGCGGGGTGCAAACAGCACAGACTTGTCACGGTCTCTGGGCACGAGGGCGCAGCGCTGGTGCTGTCCCACGTTACCACCACTGGTACCGGTGATGAGGGGGCTGCACAAATGTTGGTGGTGATTGTTCCCCCGGGGCGCTTCCCCATACTGTGCCGACTGGTGGTGTTTGGGGCGCCCTGATGTTGTCGGTGCAGAGTCAGACACAGAAACGGTTGTAAAGTTGAACTTTTACTTCCATGGGTGTGGAGGCACAAATGCTTAAACAGTTTCTCAATACAAAACAACGGGGTACGCCTGGTGACAGAGCAAAGTCCTGGGGTGCAGGGTAGCCTTCATGAAAGGTGTTCCTAGCCCCTTATACTTCAGTGTTACAGCCCTAAGGTGCGTCTGGGCTCCTATTTGGCTCATAGGAGGATGCCCACCATGATACTAGTACATAATATTCCCCACTCACGTTATGTGGTCCTGATAGCTCAGAGTTTCGGGGTGCAATAGTCAGGGTGGCAGGATATTCCACAGGTCTGGCCTTGGCCCCTGGATCCTGTGATACTTGCTATGGAGCACGTGTTCCAGAATGTTCTCTCCACAGTCTCATGCTGACAAGATAATGATGCTTGACTTCCTTCAGGGCGATGGCTAGGCAGACAGGGGACAGGATCTTCTGAATAGCTGGAGTATGTCAGCTCTCCAACCTTCCTGGCCTGTCTAGGACTTGAGATTCCTCACTAAACTCACTGCTTTCTTCACAGGACATCACACTTATCTCCTCACCTCCTCCTCCTAACACTCCACACTTCTAACTCCTCACACGCAGGACCTTCCTGCAGGGGTGTTACCATGGGGACCCAGTGATCAGCTGACCCCTCCCCTTTCCCAGGCGTGTCCTCCCATTGGACATTTGGTTACTATTCAATCCTATGGGAGGTGTAATGCATGTGTGAGGCTCACTAGGTGGCGCTGTGTTGTGTGAGACTCAGGACCCCCTGCTATGTCACACAGGCTATGAAGCAACAGGAAATAATGCAATGCACAGAGATCACCCTCAGCCCAGCCATAGCCAGCTCTGGGATGCCACACAAGGGCTAGATAAGTTTCATTAACAGTGTCTGTGTATGTAAATCCAGAGATAACTGTGCTGTTGACAACAAGCAGGAGCTCCTTGCAAGAATTAGTTGAAAATAAGGAAGTGGAGGCAAGAGGAGACAGGAGGGTAGCTCAAATCCTGAGATGAGAAAATCCCTTTAAGTTATCTTACTACTAGTTACCAGCTAACTAATATATGTAGGCCTATTGGCCCTTTACAGGTACTGTTTTACCATGGAGTTAAGGACAGTGGCATCAAGGATGCAGACATATCGGTTATGTAAGAGGAAAAGGGATTTTCCCACTGATTATGCGAATACAATAAAAGAAAAGTAAGAAGCAAAGTGCACAAGTAATGATAATATGCAGGAGTACATACTTAAGGTCAGGTCTCTTTCTCTCTTAGGGGAGCTCAAAATTGTCATGCATGCCAATGCCCAAGATATCATATTCATTGATAGCAGGGATTTGGGTAATGTGTATATCCAATAAACTACATATCATAATGTGCACAGATCTTATATAGCAGTGATGACGAACCTTTTAGAGACCGAGTGCCCAAACTTCAACCCAAAACCCACTAAATTATCGCAAAGTGCCAAAACGGCAATTTAACCTTAATAATGTGTATATCCACAATTGCAGACAGTTACGGACCCGCAAAATACAGTTGTGTAAATTTGGGCTTTACAGAGCTTTCAATAATACAAACATCTTTGTACTGAAAGGTAGAAGTTTGCATTTGGTACTTTTGAACAATTAATGTTCACTACTTACATCGCACAGGATCTGTTTTATAGTGACCGTGCAATGTTATTACATCCTGTACTAATATAATGTCTGCTATAAAACAGATACTGTGTGATATAGATAGTGAAAGGGCCCCCACACAGTGCAATGTGCTCCACAGTGACCCCCACACAGTACAATGCGCTCCACAGTGGCAACCAGACAGTACAATTAGCTCCACAATGATCCCCATATAGTACAATGCACTCCACAGTGGCCCCCAGACAGTACAATTAGCTCCACAGTGATCCCCAGACAGTACAATGCGCTCCAAAGTGGTCCCCACACAGTATTATATGCTCCACAATGGCCCCCACACAGTATTATACACTCCACAGTGGCACCCACATAGTATTATATGCTCCAGAGTGGCCCCCACAAAGTATTATATGCTCCACAGTGGGCCCCCCATACAGTATCATATGCTCCACTTTTGGCCCCCACACAGTATTATACGCTCCACAGTGGCCCCCACACAGTATTATACGCTCCAGATTTCCCCCCACACAGTATTATACACTCTACAGTGGCCCCCACACAGTATTATACACTCCACAGTGGCACCTACATAGTATTATATACTCCAGAGTGGCCCCCACAAAGTATTATATGCTCCACAGTGGGCCCCCCATGCAGTATTATATGCTCCACTTTTGGTCCCCACGCAGTATTATATGCCCACAGTGGCCCCACACAGTATTATATGCTCCACAGTGGGCCCCTACACAGTAGTATATGCTTCACAATGGCCCCCCCAAACAGTATTGTATGCTCCACAGTGGCTCCCACACAGTATTATATGCTTCACAGTGGGCCCCCCATACAGTATTATATGCTCCAGTTTGGGCCCCCCACACAGTATTATATGCTCCACAGTAGGCTCCCCACACAGTATTATATGCTCCACAGTGGGCCCTCACACAATATTATCTGCTACTTACCTGAAGTCCCACAAAGAGCAGCCGAGCGTCCTCCTTCTTCTGACTGCAGGCGCTGATCACTTATGTCATCAGCACCTGCGTTGGGGCAGAGGTCACACTATGCAGTCAGCGTAAGCCGCAGTCCCGTAGACCTATGGCCTACACTGACAGCTTTTCAGCTGTTTATGCATTTGCACATACAGCTGAAAGAAGCGATTGCTCACTAATGGGGAATCCTGTAAGGGATTCACCGTTAGTGAGTGATCAGGGCGACGGCGCACGTGCCAACAGAGAGGGCTCTCAGTGCCCCCTCTGGCACGCATGTCATAGGTTCGCCATCACGGTTATATAGCTTCCTACCCACTTAGTCCCTCATATAGATTGGCATAGACAATGTCTACTTAACTCTTACTACCCCAGATTAACACACTCTTTATACACACACAAGACATGGATCTCCAAAGGATCTTAGAATAACAAAATGCAATATAAGTAGAGAAGTTATTTACAACAGGTCAAGAAATAAACAATCTGGAAACTTGTAGGGCGTGACGGAGGGATCAGTAATTCTTGCTGTTATCTGTTTCCTTTCAGGTGGTGATTTGTGACCCTCACAGTTCATACATAGTGTGACATGAAACTGGCATGAATATTAAGTCCAAATTGCAGAGTTTGAAATTTTTGTATTAACTTATATTCCAATGTGGTGTATCTCATAATGTGTGTGCAATGTTCCACTACAGGCCTCTATGTGGGGGAAACAGGGCAGAGACTCAGTCAGTGCATGAACTCACACAGATTCACCATTAATAACAGCAGAATAGATCTCCCATTGGCCGCACATTTCTCCGGAGAAGACCACTCTGATGAAGATTTGCGGGTTGTTGTTTTAATGGGACATTTTAAGACACAGAGGGAGAGAAAAGCATGGGAATATAAGTTAATGGAAAAATTTCAAACTCTGCAATTTGATTCATGCCAGTTTCATGTCACACTATGTATGAACTGTGAGGGTCACAATTCACCACCTGATTGCAAACAGATAACAGCAAAAATTACTGATCCCTCCGTCACGCCCCACAAGTTTTTCAGATTATTTCTTGACCTGTTGTAAATAACTTCTCTACTTATATTGCATTTTGTTATTCTAAGATCCTTTGAAGTTCCATGTCTTGTGTGTATAAAGAGTGTGTGAATTTTTAGTTTCTTGTTTAACACAATGTCTGAAGAAGAGAGCTAGTACTCTCGAAAGCTTACTATCAAATACAGTGGGGAAAAAAAGCATTTAGTCAGCCGTCAATTGTGCAAGTTCTCCCACTTAAAAAGATGAGAGAGGCCTGTAATTGACATCATAGGTAGACCTCAACTATGAGAGACAAAATGAGAAAACAAATCCAGAAAATCACATTGTCTGATTTTTTAAAGAATTTATTTGCAAATTATGGTGGAAAATAAGTATTTGGTCAATAACAAAAGTTCATCTCAATACTTTGTTATATATCCTTTGTTGGCAATGACAGAGGTCAAACGTTTTCTGTAAGTCTTCACAAGGTTGGCGCACACTGTTGCTGATATGTTGGCCCATTCCTCCATGCAGATCTCCTCTAGAGCAATGATGTTTTGGGGCTGCCGATGGGCAACACGGACTTTCAACTCCCTCCAAAGGTTTTCTATGGGGTTGAGATCTGGAGACTGGCTAGGCCACTCCTGGACTTTGAAATGCTTCTTACGAAGCCACTCCTTAGTTGCCCAAGTATTGAGATGAACTTTTGTGATTGATCAAATACTTATTTTCCACCATTATTTGCAAATAAATTCTTTAAAAATCAGACAATGTGATTTTCTGGATTTGTTTTCTCATTTTGTCTCTCATAGTTGAGGTCTACCTATGATGACAATTACAGGCCGGCCTCATCTTTTTAAGTGGTAGAACTTGCACAATTGGTGGCTTTTTTTCCCCACTGTATACTGAGTTAATCTCTAAAAGGTATCACCTGATTTCTTCACTCTTCCACTACTTTAACACGGTACAACTTTATACCCCAGATTAACAATACCAAAGCTCCAAGTGATCCCTTAGCTTGTAATAATTGTTTATAACAGACAAGTGTTCTGTGGGCATGTCTTATGATTATTTGCTAAAAATTTGTTTCTTTAGACTTTAGAGCTTTTAGCCTTTCTTTTGTAGCAGCATGCTTTAGGGGGTGAGGCCCCATGTTGCAGAAATGCAGGTTTTTTTGTTGCAAATTTTGCTGCATTTTTTTTTAGATCCAAAGCCAGGAGTGGATTGATCAGAAGGTAGAAGTATAAGTACTTCCTATATATGTTTCATTCCTTTTGTAGCCATTCTTGGCTTTGGCTCAAAAGACTACAGCAAAATCTGCAACAAAAAAGCTGCATTTCTGCAAAGTGGGGCTTTAGCCTTAGGCTAAGGCCCCATGTGGCGTCCCGCAGCAAAAAACCATAGCGGGAAAAACCGCGGCTGCAGTGCGTCGCGGTTCTTCCCTTGGCGCTTTGCACAGAAAGTTCGCAGAGGTAACCTCTGTGGACTTTCTGCTTCAATTATACCTATAGGGAAACTGCTGACGTTTCCGTAGGTATAATTGACTGCAACCGTTTTGGAAATTGCAGATTTTACCACAAAGTGGGGATGAGATTTGCTAGAATCCCATCCACTTTGCTGTGACTGTAAAATTCCGTGTTTTTTTCCACAGCGTTTCTGCAGCAAACAAACTGTGGCGTTTACACCACATGGGGCCCCAGCATTTCCCATCTTGGAAATTTACTTGAGAGATGGCATCCCCGTCTTGGCCCCTAGGGTGTGACTTACAGGAACAGCTGAACAAAAACACACAGCTATGAGAACAGTGTAGCTAACTTGGCTACGCTGTTTCTAAAGCTCCCATTCACCTCTATGGGAGTAACATGAACAGACAGTGTAGAGCAGCACTGCTGGGCTGTTTTCGTAAATCCTGACCTAGTGGTTGGGACGTTGCAGTAGTTATTCCCATCTCTCCAGTGATTTACCAAGATGGGAATAACCCTTCAAGATGTGTAGCTTTAGTTGTGATTTATGTCAGTTTCTCCATTAACTTTAATATAGAACAATGCATAGTAAAATAACTTACATAAATACATGAATCACTTACACAAACATAATGTACATGTGTGATAGACAGCATTTCATTTGTTCCATGTCATTTTGCATAATTCATGAAATGTTACATTACTGTACCTGCTATTGCCATTTTCAATTCTTTCTATATCCTCATCAATAGTTCTGACCGATAGTCTGTGCAGCACTGGATATGATGATTGTGTAGTCACTATAGCAGCCATCTTGAATCACAGACAATTGGTCTTCACAGTGTAGTAAATGGCTAAGCAAACAAAAAAGTTGTATCATTACAAAAAAATGTTTAACTATTAAGAAGCTAGGATCTGGGCTACTGCATGCAAAGTGAGGAAAGTAAACAGTGAATTGCAGGTACAACATAGTTATTTACTAATAGTGCAAACTAAGACTAGTCAGTACCCAAATAAAAAAGATTTATCACAGTGGCTGCTGCTGGATAATAAATCTGGCGTATTTATTCTCAAATTGGCTTACTTACACCACACTGTGTGACCATAAGTCATGCTGCCTTTTAATCTTAACCACACCGCTTGTTGAGCTGTCAAAAAATAGCTAGATGTGCCTAAAATTATTCTGGTGTAGCCACTATAGTAAATTCTCTCTAGAATTCACAGTAATGGAAATAAGCAGTAAAATCAGTAAATTTAGGCTAGGTCTACACTGTAATAAATGTATAACAATTGCTTTGCTGTTTTTTTTTGTCTCAAATCACACACAAAGTTAGACTGCAATGTAAATAATCTGCAATATGTCATGTTTTAGGATAGGACTACACAGTATATTGTAACTTGCATGTGACATATCATCGATTTGGCAGTTTGTTTTACAGCCAAATCACAGTTTTAAAATAAAGTTGTGCAACAGGACGTTACAGACAAGTCACACATATGACTTATCTGAGCTTTGGAGCAGCATGACATATTTCACCAGTAGTCCTAGCCTATTTTTTCAGTTTAAAAACCTGCATATTAAGGCCTGCATTCACACAATGTCCAATTTTTATGTCAATAATTTTAATTGAATTTTTGCATGAATACAATACAGGAGGTAAACATAAGGAACACAATGTCCAATTTTAAAACCATAAATGTCAATGGGTCAATTCACATGTCCATTTTTTCTTGACAGACAGTCAAAAAAAATGACATGTTATTCTTTGTGCATTTTGATGGACACAGAAAAACCCATGTGAATAGACCCTTAGACATTCATGGGTATTAAAATGACCATGTGATGGCCTTTCAGAAATGAATAAGTCCTTTCAATGGGCTTTGACAGACCGATACAGCTGTTTATCCTGGTTGTTAGGCCCATGAAAAACGGCATTGTCATGTGAATATAGCCTAATACCTAAATATGTGCTGGTCTGCTGATGCGCTGATTGTAGTGATATATAGTAGCTCAGTGATAGGCAAGCCTTTTAGATCATACGGCAAGGTGTGCAAGGTACAGTAGCAGTGCAGAAACAAACACAAATTGCCAAGCACTGTGTGTTTCAAGTATACAGCATGTCAATTATTTCTGCATATTTGTGCAATGCAAAGGTAGAAAGTGAGGCCAGCAACCCAGGAATTACGGCTGAAAGCCACAGTGAGAAGTGTAGATTATGATGTTAATCTGTTTTCCCTTATTCCCAACAGCAGCACAACACTAGGGTATTTCCGCCCCTGTGTGCTCGTAGGCAGAATGGAATTTTTAATGAACAATTAAATGGTTAAACATTAACCCCTCCCCCTCCTCAATATAAAGAAGGAAGTACCAACCCCCCAATGTGTAACTATAAAGAAAAAAAAAAATACATAACACATAGGGAGGGAGCCTTGTGCTGCTGTTGGGTCTAAGGGAAAAGAGATTAACATCATAATCTACATTTCCCTTTTGTCCCATCAACAGCACTGGGGAATCTATCAAGAAGATACCATAGGGAGGGCCCTCTTGAAGAATAGAACGTAAACCGGAACAGCCAAAGGAAGTGGTCTCTGTACCCCAGGAGATAAATCTATAATGATTTACAAAGGTATGGAGAGAGCTCCAAGAAGCTGCAGAACTGATTTGTTCCAAAGGAACGGAGTTCCTTTCCACCCAGAAGGCGGAAACGGCTCTCGTAGAATGAGCCTGAACCAACTCAGGGCAGTCTAGCCCCTATGAAGTAAAAGCCAAGTTTATGGCTTCCTTAATCCAGTGGGCCAAGGAGGTCTTAGAATCCTTGAGCCCTTTATTCTTCCCAACAAAAGACAAAAAAAAAGGTTCTCTGACCGACTAAAGGGCAGAGATCCCTGAATATAAATTCTGAGACATCTGGCAACATCCAGGGAATGAATTTTAACTTCCTCTGGGGTTGACGGACTGGGATAGAAGACTAGTAAAGAAATAACTTGGTTCAAGTTAGAATATGAGGGTACCTTAGGGAGGTACCCTGGCATAAACCTTAATTGCACTCTGTCCGGATGGAAGGATATGTGAGGTTCTATCGAAGATAAAGCCTGAAGTTCTCCAACTCTCTTAGCTGAGGTTACAGCCAATAGAAAAACTGTTTGAAGTGTAAGAAATTTAACATCAACCTCTTCCAGTGGCTCAAAGAGGGGATCCCATAACCCCTTCAAAACTGTAGACAAATCCCAATTGGAAAATTGGGTGGGTAACAGGCGGTCTGAGCCTGGATGCACTCTTAAAAAACCTTTTAACCTGCAGGTCTATGGAAAGCTGCTTACCTAAGCAGGCTGACAAGGCTGCGACCTGAACCTTCAAAGTGGAAGGACTAAGGCCTTTGTCCAAGCTGTCCTGAAGGAATTTGAGGATCTTTGGAATGGAAGGATCAGAGCTCTCAATTCCTTTGCTTGATGCCCAGGAGATGTTACACATCTGGGCACAGTTCTTATTTGTAGACTCTACTCTGAGAGTCCCTTAGATCATAAGAGGGACTGGTCAAACTTTAGGCTGTCAGATTGAAGGATTTCAGATCCTGGCAGAGCCTGGGCCTCTGGGACACTGGGACACCAGGTCCTGAATTGGGGGAAGCCTCAAATATATCCCGTGACTCATCTTTATGAGCTTGGAAAACCAAGATCTCTCTGGCCAGAATGGAATGACGGTGATTACAGAGACTTGGTCCTGTCTGATCCTCATCAATGCCCTTGGTATCATGGAGGTTTGGAGGGAATATGTATGCCAGCCTGAACCTCCAGGGGATGGACAGTGCATCCACAGCCAAGGGATTTTCCTCCTTGTATAAAGAGCAGAACTTCTCTACCTTGGCATTGAGTCTGGTTGCCATCAGGTCTACCTCTGGATGACCCCATTTCAGGGTGATTGCTTGAAGGACCTCTGGATGGAGAGAACATTCCCTTGGAACAGTAATGCCACGACTCAATTGATCCGCCACTATATTCAGTGACCCTCAAATATGTACCACAGAAAGATGGGTTTAGGTTCTTCTCTGCCCAATTCAAGATCTTCCACACTTCGCTTAGAAGGGGTTGTGACCGAGTTCCTCCCTGCTTGTTCAAGTAAAGGACGGTTGTCATATTGTCCGATCTCACTTGGACTTCCTTGTCTCTCAACTGGATGGCAAAGTGAAGCAACGTCAAACACACTGCTCAGAATTCTCTCCAATTGGATGACATCATTTTCTCGAGGAAATTCCAAGACCCTTGGGTTGGAATGTTGCTTAGGTGGGATCCCCAACCTGTGTGTGATGCATCCGTAGTCAACAGGGTTCAGCGAGGCTGGACCGTAGACTTTCCGTCTCTTAGCAGAATCCACTACTTGAGTGATGAGCGGGCTTCCTGAGAAAACTTCTGTCTATACCACAGGTTTTGTGATTCCAGGCCGACAGGCCTTCTCTCTGCAGGGGGCGAAGATGCCATAACGCCCAAGGCACTGCCTCTGCAGCCGATGACATCAGTCCCAATGCTTCATTGCCTGTACTGATGGTGATTGGCTGAGAAACCAGTAGGACTTTTGCGGCCTTAATTATTCCTTCCCTAAAAAAATTCCATTCTGTCCTACCAGCACACAGTGGCAGAAATACCCCAGTATTGTGTTGCTGGTGGAACGAAAGGTAAACAAACATTCTTGGCTGGTTTGTGCTGCAGGTGGGTGTGCTGCAGGATATCTGTGGTGTACATCCTGCAGTGGACCCAACACATGGGTATTTGATTTAGTTTGAAAATCAAACATCCCATTTTCAATAAATAAATGTTATTATTTGTACAATGATACAATCTTTCAGTATACACTGCTTGCTGTCATTCATGGTTTACTCCGAGAGAGGACAAATCTGTCCTGGTCAAGTGATGGACACTGTAGGTGCTCGGCTTATTACAAGACAGTGCTGTGATAAGTGTACTATAACTGCTCACTAACCGGATAAAACTTCAGAAATTCTAACAAAATCCACAGGTAAGCTGGTTTAGACTGTTTGTACAGACTATGTTGTATAATATTTCACTAAGACATTCACTCAGCAAATAAGTAGCATATAAAATTGAACATAGTGGATAATATAATTGGTGCTTGGAAAGGATAGAGAATGAAGGAAATGATGACTTCTTCCTAGTGATCCTCCTCTAGAGGCTTAATAATACAAGCTGTAAATCCTTGGACCACATGGGAAAAGTGTACGGTTATGACATTAGCACTGATGGGGAAAAAGGCAGGGTCTCTTTAGAAACAGGATACAAGCGTCAAATGCGTGTTTTTAAGAGATAAGTGTTTGTCACCTAATAAGTTTCTACTATTTTCCAAAGCATTATTTACTTAGGCCACCAAATATGAACTTGCATCAGTCATTTAGGACAAAACATACTGGGGGTTATTTATCTTCTGCACCTTTTCTGGCCATATTTTTTTACAGGTGCACCTTTTTTAGACTGGTTTTACTGTGGTGTTTATTTATGATGTAGGCGCACCTCCTTGTTAAATGTTGTGCACGTGTTAGTTAGTTTAGATGTGCTTTTATAAGCTATGTGCACTTTGCCACTTTTTTGATCAAAAAGGTGCAATTGCCCCTTTTGGCAAAAAAGTAGCGCAACTGACCCTTTTTAATACAGTCTGACCTGACGGGCTCTTTTACACCACTCATGTACTGGAGTGCATTTAAAAAAAAAATGGCTAAGAAGGTGCAATTCATAAACACAACGTGAAAAGGATCTCCATTTGGACCATCCCCCTTTTCTAGAAAAAAAGCAAAAGCGGCGAGGGCAGCATAACATCTGGGAAAAAAAAGACGCAAATACTTCATAAATGAAACGTAGGGCAGAAAAAGACCACAAAGAGGGGCAATTTACACCAAAAAAAGGCACAAGTATCTTCATAAATGTGCCCCTATATCTCTTTTAACAAAGTCAAGGCGCTGCCAAAAACTGGAGGATCATGCCAGTTGTCACAGATCATGCCAGTTGTCACCATTAATCCATGAATTCATCAGAAACTCATTGTTACTGAGGATTTCTAGTTAATAGTTGAGTGTTCAACTGCAAAACCACACTATTAACTTGGAACACAGAAGAAACAATTAGTTTGCAATGAATTCTAAGGGAATACTGTGGCACTTGGCACGGCTGCTGAGTTTTCATCTGCACCATGGCCACACCATATAATTGCACCCTGAGACTAAGGTCACACATGGCAAAAACACTGCTGAATATCTACAAGGACATTTTCCATTACAAAATTACTTACAGCAACAAACATGAGAAATTGTATGTTTGTTTCTTTTTGTCTGTGGCTCACTTGCAGATTTATCTGCAGTTTCCCATCAGCTTTCAACCTTTGCAACCATGGGTTTCTACCACAGCAATAATTGAGATAGTGTGGGTTTGAAACCTGCAGCTGAAGTCACTTTGAAGTCACCCAGCAGATAACGGGCCCTATTTACATACAATCCCTGCTCCTGCTCATGGCCACCTTCCCATTCTGCAGAGGCGGAGAAGACTGTGAGTAGGAGTGGGGATCGGTAAGTGAGGCCGCAGGCCGCGAATCCCACAAACACTGCTATCATTATACTCTAGGGTCTGAAAAGACCCCAGAGTATAATGATCGGAGGCCCAGGGGAGGTGAGAAAACATAAAAAACACTATTACTAACCTCTTCTGCGTGCCGACAGGCTTCAGGCCTGTTTGGTGACATCCCAGACGTCACGTGGGCTGGGCCTGCGTCATTATGCATTGCAACGCCGGCCCGGCTCTCGCGAGATCTGTTCCAACATTGCCATTGACATCCAAGAGGGCCGAAGTAGCGGGGAGTGCGCCGGAGCCAAGAAGAGGTAACATTGCTTTTTTTTTGTTTGTATCCTCCCCTGGGTCTCCGATCATTATACTCTGGGGTCTGAAAAGACCCCAGAGTATAATAATTGTTCATGGGTGGTCCACAATGGGGCATAATACTGTGTGCAGGGGCCACTATGGGGCATAATACTGTGTGCAGGGGCCACTATGGGGCATAACACTGTGTGCAGGGGCTACTATGGGGCATAATACTGTGTGCAGGTGCCACTATGGGACATAATACTGTGTGCAGTGGCCACTATGGGGCATAATACTGTGTGTAGGGGACACTATGGGGCATAATACTGTGTGCAGGGGCCACTATTGGGCATAATATTGTGTGCAGGGGCCACTATGGGGCATAATAGTGTGTGTAGGGGCCACTATGGGGCATAATACTGTATGCAGGGGCCACTATGGGGCATAATACTGTGTGTAGGGGCCACTATGGGGCATAATACTGTGTGCAGGGGCCACTATTGGGCATAATATTGTGTGCAGGGGCCACTATGAGGCATAATAGTGTGTGTAGGGGCCACTATGGGGCATAATACTGTATGCAGGGGCCACTATGGGGCATAATACTGTGTGTAGGGGCCACTATGGGGCATAATACTGTGTGCAGGGGCCACTATTGGGCATAATATTGTGTGCAGGGGCCACTATGGGGCATAATAGTGTGTGTAGGGACCACTATGGGGCATAATACTGTGTGGAGGGGCCACTATGGGGCATAATACTGTATGCAGGGGCCACTATGGGGCATAATACTGTGTGCAGGGGCCACTATTGGGCACAATAGTCTATGTAGGGGCCACTATGGGGCATAACAGTGTGCACAGGAATGCGGTTTGTGTGGGGGGGTTGGGGGTGGCGGTTTGGGGGGGCCCTATGTCAAATGTTCGCCTTGGGGACCAGCCATTCCTAGTTACACCACTGCTAACAGGTTAGTCACTGGCGAATTAATGGTGGCTAACATGATTATGCCCCCTAACATAAGAAGGAACAGACACACATGTTTTTCAGTAGTAGTTTGCTGCCTACTCCTTGGACTCTTTCTGTCTTGGGGGATCTGTCTATAGCCTGCTGGCTGTCTCTTGCCTTAATAAACCCATTTCATTATTTGGATGAATAGGCTGGTTAAGATACTATACACTGCCTACGTACAGTAAGTGTACTGTGTTGTGCACCACTAGTGCAGGGGGTGGGGGGCTATGGCCCATCCTGGCTCAGTGTTAGAGGCCCATTGGGCGATTTATATTTTCCTCCTGTGGGTCAATCTAGTTCTGGTCTTAGCCTGTAAATACTAAACAAAACAAGCTACACAATATCAATGAATGGGTTCCCAACTTCAAATTGTACCACATAAGATATATGGGGTAAAGAAGGGAAAGAAGAAGCAAAAGAATAATGTAAGGGGGAGTATTGAAAACTAAAGTAATGCAAGGTGCTAAGCTTGCCACCTGAGGTGGGGTGATGATGGAAACCAATTAATGGTAGTCAATATAGATCTTTAATTAAAAGTGTTAACCCTCAAGTGTTTGTGGCTATTTTGCACACGCAAAACACATACCATTTTGTATCCAGGTTTTTCTTTTACAAATCTCCAAGTTTAGAATGTTTGTGTGTTTTTGTCAATGGTTTATCTGTTTTTCTAGTCTGTGAACAATTGCAACTATTTTCAATACAATTTAAAACTCATCCCCAGTTATAAACAACTTTTCATAAATGAATATAAGAAACTTTGTAATATATCTTATTAAAGAAATAGGTTTCCTTCTCCACTTTTCAGGCTGAGTTACTTTCTACTACATATACAAGTCTATGAAGAGGGGAGTGGGGGAGGAGGCTGCTGGAAAAGACTGCTGCTACACTCCACTACACTGTGAGTGAGATTTTTTCATACTGATATATCTTACAGATAATAAGGCTCTGCATTACATATAATTATTGAATAAATCAATTAATAGCCACCTTCTCCCCCTCCCCTCTCCATAGAGTTATTTGTATGAGGAGAATACAGAGATGGAGTCTTATGCAAACCCAATCCTAACTGAAGATAAGAAGGAGTAAAGCAACCTAATAAGTGGAAAAGGAAACATATATTACAAAGTTTCTAACATTCACATGTACTATTCATTTATGAAAAATTGTTTATGACTGACTTTCTAGCATATTTGATCTATAAAAAAATGGTCAAAATATGGGTGCTATCCTTGCTCTGGTCTGTCAAATAAATGGACATGTGAATAGATTCATAGACATTCATGGGATTTTCAAAAAGCGGCCTTTATTCGTATGAACAAGGCCTTAGACAGTTTCAAGTGGAAGTGTAGAATATTTCAGGGGTTATTAGTAATGTAAGTTAGCAGATCTTGTTTTCTGACCCTCCCTCCTGTAAGGGCCCTTTGGGCCGGGCCCCCCCCCCGTAAAAAAGGCCTTTTTTGGTTTTTGTTGCTGTTTTTTTTCCGACCGAAAAAAGGAAAGGAGAAAAAATCTTCCCCCCCCTTTTTTTTTTTTTTTTCCCCCCCCCCAAAAAAATATATTTTTTCTCCCCTGTTTTCTTTTTTTTTTTTTTTTTTTTTTTGTTTTTTTTTTTTTTTTTTTGTTTTTTTTGGGTCCTAAAAAAAAAAAAAAAAATAAAAACCACCACAAAAGCACAGCCAATCTTTTCTTCTCTTTATTTTTTTTTATAAAATTAAATTTTTATATATTATTGTATTTTTGTTTTTTTTTTCCATCACCACCCATTATATTTATATTATAATAAAAAATTACCCCCCCCCCCCCCCCCCTTTTATATCAGCCTGTCTGTTCTGCAGACAGCGTGTGAGCAGAGAAGCAGGAAGTGACGAGACAGAGAGCAGCAGCCATCTTGGCAAGTGTTGTATTGAACTGGTGTGGAGATTTTTCTGTACAGCTAAGCTGTATCTTGGTCCAGAGACAAACAGAGTGTAAAGAGACAACAGGACTAGTGAGTCCACGTGAAAGGAACTGTGCTCAGTGGCTGATCAGTGAGACTGACATTGTGACTGTGTATATGGATACCACAGATAGAGACTCGCAGTGCTGTTGATGTACTGGACGGCACCTGCTAAATCCCGCTTTACATCCCAGCTCAGTGTATGGATTCGGCAGGACTGTCAGTGTGCTGAGTGGAATCTGCTGTTGGATTACATTGCATTCAGTTGGTTTCCCTGTCTGTTAAAGAGGACTTCATTTCTCCCAAGATCCTGATAACAGTGAGGAGAGGACGTTTCACTATAAAAGAAAGGACCGACTTTGGGCCCCACCGCGCGCTTCTACGGACTGTAAGCGGTCCACCTGGACCACTGGGGAAAAGGGGGTGCACCCAAATGTGAAGTCAGGGTCAGTTAGGGATAGTTTTGAGTATATTGTTCATTCAGTGTCCATACTGCAGAAGTGGAGAGAGTAAAAGTAGAAACCATTGCAGAATTTGCCTTGAAATTGTTCATGCTATATTGTATATTTTGCTTGTCTTTAGCCCTGTCATTTTACCTTTAACTAGCCTTTATTAACTTATAGTAAATATATATTTTTTTTCTTGAACTACCGCGTGTGCGTTCATTTCTGGTTGCGGAGTCCAAACCACCTGCCTTGCTCTCGGTTCACAAATTGGCGTAGTCGGCAGGATTCGCTTACCAGAATGGACGGTGACGCACCCGTTCGGGAGAATGGTGCTGGAGGAAGAATGCCAGCAGGGGCTATAATGAGTCAGTTAGCTAAATTTGATGGCAATAATATGTCAGTGAGTATGTGGGTGGAACAGATACGAATGATACAGCGAATGTACCAGACCACACCAGAAGTACTAGTAGAGCTAGCAATATTGACATTACAAGGGGATGCTAAGACCACGGTGATACTGAGGCCATTTGAACAAAGGCAGACATTTGAGCAAGTAGTCCAGATTCTAGAAACCATCTATGGAGAAACTGCATTGCTGGGGTCTCTGCAGGCTCGGTTCTTCCAGAGGGTACAACAGGAGAATGAAAGCCTTCCCCAATATGCAAATGCCCTACAAGAACTGCTCCGAGATATTCAAAGGAAGGAAAGAGGGGGCTCGCCAGCCTTCTGTAACCCTGATCGGACTCTCCGTGACCAGTTTGTCCTGGGGATACGTGACGGCAGTTTAACTGTGACTATGCAGGATTTTATACGACGAGAGACTGATGCTAAATTCCATGATGTACAGGTAGAGGCCATCTCCCGTGCCAATAGTATGGTCCCGAGGCCGCAGACCGCAGTTGGAGTTACTTTGTCACAGGGGGCTAGTTCTGGCTCAGAGACAGTAGAAAAAGGGACGGTTAAAGAAATTCTCACAGTAATGCAGAAACTGCAAGAACAAATGGAACACTTGCACACTCGTTGTGATGAGCAGTCTATGAAAATTGCAGACTTCCAGAAGACTGGAGATGAAAGGGTGAGCCATCCACACCCAGCAAGTCAGAATCACCCACCACCCCGCTGGAGGGGTGAGGATAGGACCTACCGAAGGGGTCCAAATCATTTAGTGCAGTGCTCAGGAGAAATCGAAGGGTCTTACCGAAGGGGCCCAAACAGATGGCCAGAACGACGGGGGATACGCTGCTGGGAGTGTGGACGGATTGGCCACGTTGCTGCTAGATGTCCAGAGCAGCGACAAACTTATGAGAGACCGCCGTTAAACTGAAGTCCCCTGCTGCTGAAGGGCGTGTAGTAGGGGAGACTGACAAGGAGAATATGTGGGGAGAATGCCCTGATGATGACCTGATCACTGCAAGTCCTGTCATACAGGTGGAAATGGAGGGTATTCCGGTTACCGGGATGATTGACACGGGTTCCCAAGTAATGACCTTGAGTAGAGACTGTTATGAACGGTACTTCCGGCAACATGTGAAATATGATCCCCATACATTCGTACGAGTGGTCGCAGCTAACCAGTTACCAGTTCCGGTCGTGGGAGTGGCCTGGATGAATGTCCGGGTATGTGGCCAAGATCTAGGTAGGAAAGGCATTGTGGTGGTACAGGAGTCACATGAAGTAAAGGTCCCTGTCATTTTGGGGATGAATGTGTTAAAAGAATTAGATCAGATCCTTTTTGAAAAGAAAGGTCACGGTTATTGGAAAGAAACCACCACCCATCGGCCTACTCAAACAGCTTTCCAGCGGCTGATCCGGACATGTGGCTTACAGAAAGGTTCAGATGCACAGCGTCCTCTGGCTCGAATTTCAGTTCCTTTGCATACAAAAGTTACACTGCCACCCAGTCGGGAGACAATAGTGTCCATGCCCGTAGGCACCTGTCGGAAACTAGAGGGCATAGCTGTGTTGGTAGAACCACTGCAGGCAGCCGAAGGAGGTGTTGATCCGCTAGTGGCCCGTTCCTTGGCAATAGTTCGCAATGGAAGAGTACCACTTCGATGTGTAAACACTCAGGACCAGAGTGTGGACCTGACCCCAGGGAGGCTGCTGGCTAACATCTATGTGACTCCGGAGGAAGTAAGGAAAGTAACTCCAATGCAGCTGAAGCCGACTGAAAGGGATGAGTGGACCGTAACTGTGTCCATGGGAGAAGATGAGGAACCCACCTCTGAATGGAATGGCTGTGCAATTCGAGAACAGATGAAGATGGATGTAAGTTCATGTTCTCTGGAATGGGTGCAGAAGGTAGATGAGCTGTTGTGGGAGAACCAAGCCACCTTTGCACGGTATGCTGAAGATTTTGGATGTACCACAGGGATCTACCATGAGATTCCCACAGGAGACACCCCTCCAATTAGAGAGCGCTACCGACAAATTCCTCCACAGTTGTATCAGGAAGTGAAAGAACTGTTAGCTAAGATGCTACAGGGTGGGATCATCCAAGAAAGCCAGAGTCCCTGGGCGGCTCCTGTGGTGTTAGTAAGAAAAAAAGATGGGTCCATCCGATTTTGCGTAGACTATCGGAAGTTAAACGCTTGCACCGTACGAGATTCCTACCCCTTGCCACGGATTGAGGAGTCCCTCTCAGCGCTAGGGAGAGCCCGGTACTTCTCCTCACTAGATCTGGCTAGTGGGTATTGGCAGGTGCCGATGGCCACAAAAGACAAGGAGAAGACGGCATTCATCTTGCCCATGGGACTATACGAATTTAACCGGATGCCCTTCGGGTTGACAAATGCACCCGGAACGTTTCAGCGGTTGATGGAGAAATGTCTCGGTGACTTCAACTTTGAGTTCACTCTCATCTACTTGGATGACATTATAGTGTATTCTGCGACCTTTAAAGACCATCTCCACCAGTTGGGGCAAGTATTTCGAAGATTGCGGGAACATGGGCTCAAATTGAAACCCAGTAAATGTCGGTTGTTCCAATCTGAAATTGATTACTTGGGTCACCGCGTATCAGGAGAAGGGGTGAGACCATCAAGAGACAAGATAGCGGCTGTTCAAGATTGGCCGATACCGACTACCCTGCGAGAAGTGAGGGCGTTCCTTGGAGTAGCCGGTTACTATCGACGGTTTATTAAGGATTTCGCCAAGGTAGCAGCACCACTTAATGCTCTCCTACGAGGCACATCCGGTGGTCCAAAGAACCGGTCCGTGAAGTGGGGACCTGAACAGGAACAAGCCTTCCAGGCATTGAAGGATGCACTGACAACAGCCCCAATCTTGGCATATGCTGATTACCACTTGCCGTTCCAGCTATATACAGATGCAAGCCTGTATGGTCTTGGAGCAGTGCTTTCCCAGCTTCAGGATGGCCAGGAGAGGGTCATAGCGTACGGCAGCCGGTCTTTGAGAGATTCTGAAAGAAACCCCGAGAATTATAGTTCATTTAAATTGGAGCTGTTGGCACTGGTATGGGCCATGACCGAGAAATTCTCTGAATATTTGACCGGTGCTGAAGTTTTAGTACTGACTGACAACAACCCACTAGCTCACCTGGAAAATGCCAAGCTCGGGGCGTTAGAGCAGAGGTGGATAGCCCGAATGTCTACATTCAATTACCGCATTAAGTATCGGTCCAAGACAGAGAACCAGAATGCTGACGGACTTTCTAGGGTAACTGCCCAGACCCCCACAGAAGACGTGGATCATGAGTTGGAGCATGTGGAGGTGCCCGATTTCAGCAGATTTTCACAGGCCTTGACCGCCACTAATCAGTTTGAGATGGAGGGGACTGAAATGGCTCCTTTCTTTGGTCCCTCACGGCAGGAATGGGCACAGATACAACAGACCCATGAGGGGCTGGCGCAGATGATCAAGTGTGTTGAGAAAGGCCAGAAGCCCTGTAGAGAGGAAAGAGAACGACTGACACGTGAGATATTATCAGTTTTGAGTCAGTGGGAAAAGTTGGAGATGAAAAATGGAGTGCTATGCCGAAAGGTCTATTTACCTTCTGAGATCGACATTCGATACCAAATTGTGGTGCCTAGTGAACTGGCTCGCTCCTTGGCAGTTGAGGCTCATAATAAGAATGGACATTTTGGTCATGAGAAGACCTTTCGTTGGTTACAGCGACTGATTTACTGCCCTGGTCTTCGTCAAATGGTCGAAGAAGTATGCCGCAGCTGTCGAACTTGTGAGATCCATAAGGCAATAGAACAGAGAGCTCCCCTGCAAACCATCGTGACCCAGGAACCTTTAGAAATCGTCATGATAGACTATCTAATGGTGGGCCCATCCAATAGCGGACACCAGTATTGCCTCGTAATGGTGGATCACTTCACCAAATTTGCGGTGGTAACCGCCACCAAGGACCAGACAGCTGAGTCAGCAGCTCGTGCTCTGTGCCAAGATTTCATTCGAGTATATGGGTGCCCCCAACGCATCCACTCCGACCAGGGCGCCTGCTTTGAGGGACACGTAATGAAAGAAGTTCAACGTATCTACGGGATAAAGAAGTCGCACACGACTCCATACCACCCTCAGGGAAATGGGGCCTGTGAAAGATTCAACAGAACTCTGCTACAGATGCTGCGGACTCTGGAGGAAGACAAGAAGTTACAGTGGCCTCAGTTCTTGTCTGAAATGGTGTGGGCCTATAACAATCAGGTCCATTCTACAACGGGGTACTCTCCTTATACACTTCTCTTTGGGCGGTCTGGGCGAAGTATAGGAGAATTACAGTTGAATGATGTGGATGGGTTCCCTCCGAGGGATCCAACCTCTTGGGTGCGGGCGCATCGGCAGAGACTTGAGACGATCCATCGATTGGTGCGGCAGCGCCTGCAAGAACATCCCCATCCTGATAAGACCCCAGTGCAAGAAGCACCATTGCAACCAGGCGACCTGGTGCTAGTTCGTGTCAAGAAACCCCAAGGGAAATTGGAAAGCAGATGGGAGGCTTTGCCGTATCGTGTTGTTGGCCGCAAGTATGCGAATGGGCCAGTGTACCAGGTCCAGAAAGAAGGAACTGATTGTGTTCGAGTACTTCACCGAAATATGTTGCGCCTGTGTCATTCTGAAGGGACAAATCACGATGGGCCTGCCAATGTGAATGAGCTCCCACAGTTAGAGAATGGAGGTGCGGAATGGGCCTCCGACGAGGAGGATGATTGTTGGCCGATCCCTGCTCCTGGGGATGTTCCACCTGTGACTACTGTATCTCCGGCCTGTGCCCCCTCTGGTGCGGAATCCGCTGGTCCTTCTCAGCCCATAGCTGCAGCACCCCATAATATACCACCGGTCCTCAGACGGACCACTAGGCCAAATGCTGGTATTCCCCCTGTTCGGTATGCACAGGATGAGTTTGTTTGGCCTGCCATACATCGGTATACTACCACCCTGTGCATAAAAGTACAACACTCTGGATATACAGTCATAGGCAGGGACTGCCAATCTTAAAGTGGGGGGGAATATGTAAGAGACAGCCAATGTTGTCTTAAGCTTCATTTGTCTGTATAAACTGTTAATGTTGAATGTATTTCTGTGATTCTGTTCCTTTAAGACAGCAGCCATTGTAATTGTGACATGATGCTGGAGTGAGACCCCCCCCCCCCTTTTATATCAGCCTGTCTGTTCTGCAGACAGCGTGTGAGCAGAGAAGCAGGAAGTGACGAGACAGAGAGCAGCAGCCATCTTGGCAAGTGTTGTATTGAACTGGTGTGGAGATTTTTCTGTACAGCTAAGCTGTATCTTGGTCCAGAGACAAACAGAGTGTAAAGAGACAACAGGACTAGTGAGTCCACGTGAAAGGAACTGTGCTCAGTGGCTGATCAGTGAGACTGACATTGTGACTGTGTATATGGATACCACAGATAGAGACTCGCAGTGCTGTTGATGTACTGGACGGCACCTGCTAAATCCCGCTTTACATCCCAGCTCAGTGTATGGATTCGGCAGGACTGTCAGTGTGCTGAGTGGAATCTGCTGTTGGATTACATTGCATTCAGTTGGTTTCCCTGTCTGTTAAAGAGGACTTCATTTCTCCCAAGATCCTGATAACAGTGAGGAGAGGACGTTTCACTATAAAAGAAAGGACCGACTTTGGGCCCCACCGCGCGCTTCTACGGACTGTAAGCGGTCCACCTGGACCACTGGGGAAAAGGGGGTGCACCCAAATGTGAAGTCAGGGTCAGTTAGGGATAGTTTTGAGTATATTGTTCATTCAGTGTCCATACTGCAGAAGTGGAGAGAGTAAAAGTAGAAACCATTGCAGAATTTGGCCTGAAAATTGTTCATGCTATATTTTATATTTTTTTTTTTTTTGCCCCTCTTTTTTACCTTTAAATACCCTTTTTTAAATTAAAAATAAAAAAAATTTTTTTTTTTATCTCCCCCGTCCGTTTTTTTTTTTTTGTGGGGGGCCCCCACCCCCCCCCCCCCCCCCCCCCCCCCCCCCCCCCCCCCTTCCCTTTTTAAGTGCTCTAAAAAAAAGAGTTCACACACCGCTTTTTCTCTCTGTTAATTTCTGTCGGGGGGCCCGCCCCGTGGGCCCAAAACCAAAAAACGCTTTTTAAAAAGGGTGTTCGGGAATTTGGGCAATGGGGGGGGGGGGGGGGGGGGGGGCCGGGCAAACATCACTATGGGTCTTCTGCAGCCTTCAATATTTCAGAACACTCAGAGTGGTTGAAAGCTGTGAGTCAAACCCACTGCAATAATTGACATGCTACGGGTCTAACACCTGCAGCACAGGTATCTATTAGCAAATTAGCCTGCAGCGTCACAACAGGAGAAATGAAACATTATACAGTGGGCACTGTAACTAACTGTAATGCATGGACATTCTGGGTCCTCCAAAGCAAGAGGCACTCTTGAGTCAGTCTCTGCTGACTATTTGATGTCAACCTAAATGAGGGATTCCCAGCTAATATCTCTAAACTGACTATTGGGGTTTTTGGAAAAAGTTTTTCTTTCTTTTTTTTTATAGAAGACTACTCCTTGTGGGCCTACAAGTAATGTAGTTAACCCCACCTATCATGATATAAGGCTTATCCTCCATGTGTCCAGGATTACCACACTACTACACATGTGAAAGTACCTGGGGTCAAGTAGCTCTAGACTGTTAATCTAAATCTGCCCATCCAATATTTAACCTGAAAGGGTTCTCCCCTATTTGTATGTGCAGAGAAGTGAATGGGAGATATTACTGCATTAAGTGCTATGAAGAAAGACATTTTTTTTGGCAGTAAAAATTTAGATTAGACAGAACATACTGTTTTGTTCTCTTTCTCATGTACTTTCTCTTATAAATGCCTCCATGGAATAATAAAATTATATTTGCCTAGATTATATAAGATACTGAAGTCCCCAGCAGGCAGTTACACCATGCATGCTTAAAACATGAGACCTCATCCAACATAGAGGCAGAAGTTCTGATTTACTGATAAAGTCTATGTATGTGATATGAACCAGTAGCAACAACAAATATATTACCATAACAACAAAAATTCTATAGCAACCATATTCCTTTTCCTTCACAGTTTAGGGTTAAGGACCTTGATCCCCCCTTATTTTCCAGCAATAGACACAAAAGGCAACCTTCGCTCTTTGTGCTGATGTGATGAATTATGACAAAGACAGTGGAAATAACAACAAGGATTCTGTTGTCATATCGAAGGTTTATTCACTGACTACCGAGACCTGAAATGCAGTTCTGAATATATTTTCATGATTATATCTTAATAGTGGAGCCATTGTTTAAAGTGCAATTGTCTTCGTCTGTGGAAAAACTGATTTCAGTTGCAGAAATATAGGAAAACACATTTAGTCTCACTCACATATACATCTCTACGACAGGAGGAGATTGCCAATTCACAGGAAAATCACAGTGTAGCCATAATCCGCTGCTGGCTATTGAAGCCTAAAATTATTATAATAAGATACTTTCTTCTTAGATTAGGTATGATTTACACTATGGTTTTGAACCTCCTGACTTACTTAGTGCCCATGTTGTATACTGTAAAGCCTGTGTGTGTATATGAGAATAATCTATATGTACTATATGTACTTATGTGTCCTGCATAGATCTGGGTGAGTTGCATAAGAATGGAATTAGTTATCCTTCCAGTAAATATGTTAAATATGTTTGATCTCATACTTTATTACCAATATCATAAAGTCCACATCGCATGAACTACAAATGAAATACGCATTATTAGTTATTATATTCTGATCTCCTCCAGGTCATCATTTCCCTGTAATAACACTCATCTTAGATTAGAATTATTAGAAACCTTCTGATCCAGGGGCAATTAAAGTGAAAGCCTAATTCCCCAGAACACGGAGAAGATCTAGGACTGCTATCTTGTTAAGTGCTTTGTTAATTATCATTGCCATGGCAACTGACCCTTTTACTTAAGCTGTCCTTCTTGGTAGAATAATCTAACTTTGATACAGAGACCCCCTACACTTAGACCTCTATATTCTGAGAGCTCACCTTATATCCAGGCTATCAGCATAGTGAGAAGTTTATTTCTGTAGAGGCAGAAGGGGGCAGCTGTAGGAACTCTTTGGCATAGTGAAATTTCTCCAAGGCTCAGAGGGTTCATAGATGATGGTGCTGAGCTGATCAAGGATCACCCTCTACATGGATCAGTTGCTAGGTCAGATCTGGTGATCAGTGTCCATCTCTGTCATCTCCATGCCTATGCTCTGGAGACTTCCAGCAGCCATCCCCTGGCTCCGTGACTTGTAAGGCTGAGACAAGTGGCGCCCTCAGCAGTTGTTCAGGGGTAGCAGATGGGGCTAATGGCAGGCAGCGCTGCTTTCAGCACTAGGTGTGAGGACAGCTCCTGCTGCAGCAGCTCTGGGACTGTCCCTCCACTCAGCTCCGATCACACAGCTCCAGCCCTGCTGCTCTCCCCTCCTCCTCTTCCTCCTGCTGCTGCTGCCACAACAAGCCTGGACCTGTGCCTGGCACTGCTCTTATGTGCCCACAGGGTGACCACTCACACAGCCTCAGGGAGGTGGCATGTGCTTCGCTGCCTCTCAGCTCATGTGCCCCAACACTCTTACATAGTTTACCATATATTTTACAAGTGTTCTATACTTCCACTTAGTATTATATATGTCACATCATGCTATATATTTATTACACTTGTAGTAAACCTATCATTGTCATTTAACCCTTTCATGTTCTATTATTCTGAATAAAAAACTGTTATATCAGAGGTAGCAGAGTATTTGGGACCCCAAGCATTAAAGGTCATAGGTCTCTTAACAGCCACTTTAGCCACATTTCAATAAATACATTGCATTTAGGTGAACATATTGTACCTGTTTACATTCTATTTTATTTTTCAGAAAGAGGATCTGTCACCAAGTACAAAATGGTACCTTATTTGATTCTTGCTGTGCCCCTGAACATTTTATGGTGTGTCTTTTTTTTTTAAAGATATGGCTCCTGGAAGGTTATGTGCAAATTAGCTCTTGTTCTCCAAGTGGGCGGGAACCTTTAATATTCCCTGAGAAAAACAAAATGTTACATTCAGTCGTGGAACTGGAGATAATCTACATATAACATACCAGAGGGCCACATATTTTAAACAGATTAAAAAAAAAAGGGGACACATATGCAGTAAAATAATATATGTCATTTAGCATTATGTACTGTCTGACAGATCCTCTATAAGGAAAGTTGCAATTACAGAGCTGTTAGAGATGAATAGGGAAAATACAGGACTATGATGAGTGATGACATCACCTTACTACCGCCACAACAGCCGTAGAGGCTGCCATGGGGCCTGGTCAGCCCCCTTCTGCTTTTTTTTTTTGTTTTGTTTTTAATAGGCCATTGCTTGCCAGGTGCGCTATGCCATGTAGGAGCAGGGGGCCCAAGTGAAAAGTTTTTTATGGAGTCCAGTCTTTGCTAGTTACACTCTTGATCATAATCATATTCTGCAAAATGTCTGGTTAAAAGTGCTGATATTATTGGATATGATGGTCTTTGTTGAATGGTTTTGGTGGACATATGATTTGTTCCTTGAATGCCGGTGTTATTTGGTAAGTATATAACTGAATTATTCAGAGATTTTCTATTACAGATGTAGCAAAGTTTAAGGTCTATGAACACATTCACAGCAATGTTTTTCTATTCTTGACTTCGATATATTATATATTCCCCATTTCTTTTTTAGCCATTCTTGGCTTTGGCTCAAAAAAACACAACAAAATCTGCAACAAAGAAAGCTGTGTATCCGCAACATGGGGCCTTAGCCTTAAGGTCATAAATAAACCTAAATGTTTGTTCTGGAGAGTAGCGAATAGGCAGGTACATGTTTGTGGGGGGCAACTAAAGTACAGTATGTGCCGTAGGTTAATTAAAGCGGGGGCACAGAGTTCAGAAATGATGCGGCAGCCCTAAGAAACATTTACCTATAGCTGCAGCAACAGTAGATCTTTGAAAAACTTAGATCCTGGCTGCCCTTCACATCGAATTCCTTCAAATCTGTGTCTGTTAACCTTCTTGCTGCAGCTTCTGCCCTGATGTCATGAACTCACATCTGTCTTCCATGTTCTAAGTGCTGCTTCTTCCTCCTGCGACATTAGAAAATCCTGTTTTGCCTGTGTAAAGTTTGTACCTTTAGGCCCTGTGCACATGGGCAAATACAGTCTGGAAAATCTGAGTGTGGTCTGGAGACCAGGACTCCTTTACAGTGATCTATGAGAAGTCCCTGCCTCCTTATAGTTCCATTGTCCCATACTATATAGGTTACAGACAGTGGTGCCACAAAGAGGCAGGGAATCCTAGCATTATAGACTGCTATGAGGCAAGAAGTACCAGTTTCCAGACTGCATTCAGTGCAGGAAATAATGGGGTCTTAGATTGCCCAATGTATGTACAGTACAATATATGTTTATTTTAGACCTTGTGACCTTTGACACATGTCAGAATTTTTGAAATTCAAATTATTTGGAATATTGGAAGGGTTACAACACAAATAGAGTAACAAAGGGCCTTATTGATAGGGGTTTTCATGACCTATCCACTCATCAGCCACTATATGGAGAAGCAGATAGCTCTGTTCTACAGAGTTAATGCAGCTCAGCTCCTGTTTCTCTTCTATCCGAACAAAGCTGCAGTAACTCAGCACGGCCACTACACAGAGAACAGAGCAATCTGCTTCCATATCTGCTCTCCATTTAGCTGTTTGGTGGTATCCTGGGAGTTGGACCCCTTACAATTTGATAATAATGACCTATCTTGTACACACGTGGACAAAATTGTTGGTAACCCTCGTTTAATGAAAGAAAAACCCACAATGGTCACAGAAATAACTTGAATCTGAAAAAAGTAATAACATATAAAAATTCTATGAAAATGAACAAATGAAAGTCAGACATTGCTTTTCAACCATGCTTCAACAGAATTTTAAAAAAAGAAAACTCATGAAACAGGCCTGGACAGAAATGATGGTTCCCTTATCTTAATATTTTGTTGCACAACCTTTTGAGGCAATCACTCTAACAAACGATTCCTGTAACTGTCAATGAGACTTCTGCACCTCTCAACAGGTATTTTGGCCCACTCCTCATGAGCAAACTGCTCCAGTTGTCTCGGGTTTGAAGGGTACCTTTTCCAGACAGCATGTTTCAGCTCCTTCCAAAGATGCTCAATAGGATTTAGGTCAGGGCTCATAGAAGGCCACTTCAGAATAGTCCAATGTTTTCCAGAATTTTGTCCACGTGTGTAGATATGTCATGAATATTATTTGCCTGGGAAACCATCTTAAACACCTATAGTTTATTTATGGGACATACTGTATTTATCAACATATCTACATCATTGGAAAATAAGGTGTTCACATCAAATTCCGTACTTATAATAATATAATAATAATACATTTTATTTGCATAGCGCCAACATATTCCGCAGCACTTTACAAATCGTAACATGAAATTTTTGCTCCAACACATCCAACACATCCAACTGCAACTCACCATTATTATAAAATCTCCCCTACAATCTCAGTACAAGTCACTGTTCCTAAAGAAAGAGTTAAAACAATATTCTAATAAGGTGAAAGTGCCCAATAACAGCTTTACCCATCAAGACCATTTGAAATTTTTAATTGTATCAGTTCCAGATTATATATACACATAAACATATTGAAGTATGAAGTGGCTCCAGTGTCCCTGTTATCATTGACTATCTAGGGGAATAGTGTTGACATGCGATCTGATAGCTTGTTTAAAATTGGCCCTGCCATTGCTATGTACAATGACAATAATAACACAGCAGCAGCAGAAATGCTCAGTTGTATATGCTAATTCTGCTCGCTACAGCCTCTACTCTTACTCATCCAAAGGCTGATTCAATATTTATTCATGAACAGAAAAGAGAGAATCCGTCAGGCAAAGCTTTGAAACATCCGCCTGGGAAATGTCCTCAGCAGTGTGAGAGTAAAGCAGCTTTGCACACAGTTATCCAGTACTGAGACTATGTACAGAACATCTCTCCAGAGGCACACATCAAATATCAAGCTTTTCAATAAGAGGACAATACTTCAGCCTCTCTGTGATTCTACATGAAGAACGGGTAGAACATGATATCACTTGTATACATTAGTTACTATGAACACCATATTGTTTTCACCATAAGATTAATTATAGCATAATATTCTCAAGATGTAAAGGCTTCACTGGCAAACAGTTTGACATTGTATCAAGGAGGAGCTGAAAGCGTCACACACAACTGGGCCCTGGTTTCTACATATTTGTATACATTAATAACATTCATCTAGTAAGCCTGGTGGGCTCCACACCTTGGATTTCTGCTGAAATGCTACATAGTTACAGCTGAAACAAATGCATTATACAATAAAATCTGTGTAAAAAGCAGACAATGAAGACATGCATAGAAAGTAATCTCTTCCATCTGAGCTGCTACCTATTTTTTTACAGACTGAAAATGAAGAATTGGTGATACTGTAATCTACATGTATTCTCCAGATCTCACATAGTTTATTCACACAAAATCTAAACATGATAATATAACAAGACGTATTAAAAATATTTATTTAATATTTATTCATTTCTGATTAAAAACAGTAACGCATACTAGTGCCGATGGGGGAGTGGGGAGGTGTGCTGAGAAAGGCATAAAACTTTGCTAAATGATACTATAACATACTGACCTCTGCTCTATATCTGAAGACACAAACCTCTGATGACTATGTCAGTACTCTGTTGGTACCGACATTAGAAACGCGTAAGGTGTGTCACTATACCACTGTGGGGGCGGCAATCTGGCTGTCCTCCTTTGGGGTGAGCTCTAAATGAAAGAACAAACAATAGCCACGCAGTCTTATGTTTTCAGGCAAGACATACTGGATATGCATACTAGTGGCATTTCAAGTGTGGCACCCCTGCTCTATTGTTGATTTCAATAGCAGTGTGTGGACACTAAACTATTTTAGATTAATAGGATCATTGGTTCCCTGGCCATATATTGAATATAGACGGTGTAAAGACACCGCTGGCAATGTGTGCATGTATGATCCTTAAACACAGGGGGAAATAGAGATTGAGGGACAAGAGTGTTGTGACCTATTGATCCATCCCTTGACTTACAGTTTTTATCCCAGTTGAGGAGTTACTGTTTTTTTTAATCAGAAATGAATAAAGATTAAATATATATTTTTAATACGTCCTGTGTTAGGAAGCAAACTCTCCTGACTTATTGAAGAGTTTGACTTAGGCACATAACACTTGTTAATTTGGTTCTATTTATTTTTCTATTAATAATATAACAAGTCAGATATATAAATACAGGTTAAGCTTTATCACATCTCATTTTTATAGGCTTGGCATATGCAACAAACTTGTCCGTAAGGTAAAATATATCTTACATAAGCCAAAAAAGTGTTATTTTGGTGATATGCATTGGTTTACCCTCTTTTTAAACTGTATTGAAAAGCGTAGCCAACTTGCAAACAATGGCATATATTTTTCTATGAATATTTATTACAATTCAAGCTAATAATAATAATAATAATAGTCCTTTAATAGTCCCACAATGGGGAAATTCAGTGTGTTACAGCAGCAAAGATAAGCAGATACAAATACAAATACAACATGTACAGGAATGTTCCAAGGTGAGAGGCATTACATTAATAGCAGACAGACAGATAGGACGTAGCAGAGGAGGGGGGGGGGGATTTAACAGGCAGAGAGATATTTCAGTTCTCTGTGTGTAATGATCTCCGCTTAGGTCGGTGTTGGTTGTACAGCCTAACCGCGGTGGGGAGGAAAGACTTCCGATAGCGCTCCTTCTCACACCTAGGGTGGAGCAGTCGGTCACTGACAGTACTGCTCAGCGCGATCACAGTCTCATGCATGGGATGGGACTTCTTCTTCTGCATGGAGCTCACCACAGACAGTATCCTTCTGTCACCCACCACCTGCACTGGGTCCAGTGGGCTCCCCAGGACAGAGCTGGCCCTTCTAATCAGCTTGTCAAGTTTATTTCTGTCCCTGGTTGATATACTGCTCCCCCAGCAGGCCACTCCAAAGAAGATGGCTGATGCCACTACCGAGATGAAGAAAGTTCTAAGAAGTGCCCCCCGGATTCCAAAGGCTCTCAGTTTCCTAAGCAGGTAGAGCCTGCTGTGGCCCTTCCTGTACAGGGCCTCCATATGATCTGCCCAGTCCAGCTTATTATTAAGGAGCAAACCCAGGTACTTATAGGTGTTCACAATCTCGATGCCCGTCCCCAGGATGTCCACTGGATTTGGAGGGCATCTGCCTTTGCGGAAGTCCACCACCATCTCCTTGGTCTTCCCCGCGTTAATCTTCAGGTGGTTCCGGTGGCACCAGTCCACAAAATCCTGGTTCAGTTCTCTGTACTCCCTGTCATCATCATCTGTGATGAGACCCACTATTGCAGAGTCGTCAGAATACTTCTGTAGGTAGCAGCTGGATGAGTTGCACCTAAAATCTGCAGTGTACAGTGTGAAGAGGAAAGGGGCGAGAACCGTACCCTGAGGTGCCCCCGTATTACAGATCACGGTGCCTGACACACAGTCTTGGGTTCTCACGTATTGAGGTCGATTTGTGAGGTAGTCTAGGATCCAGTTGGAGACGTGGTGGTCCACTCCAGCAAGGCCCAGCTTGTCCCTCAATAACCTGGGCTGTATGGTGTTAAAAGCACTGGAGAAGTCAAAGAACATTATTCTCACTGTGTTCCCTGGTTTCTCCAGGTGAGACAGAGCCCTGTGCAGAAGATGGATGATGGCATCATCTACCCCAATGCCCGGCCGATAAGCAAACTGGAGGGGGTCCATAGCGGGGCTCACTAGAGGGCGGAGATGTGTGAGAACCAATCTCTCCAAGATCTTCATCAGGTGGGATGTCAGTGCTACAGGTCTGTAGTCGTTGAGGTCCATAGGGTGGGGTTTCTTTGGAACTGGTACCACACAAGAAGATTTCCATAATTCAGGGACTATTTCCTGCCTCAGGCTCATATTATACATATATGTAATTATACCACACAGCTGGTCCCCGCAAGTCTTAATTAGCCTTGCACTAATGTCATCTGGCCCTGCGGCTTTCCTCGCCTTGATATTTTTCATCTCCTTCCTCACCTGGGCCCGTGTGAAGGTCAGACTGTGGCCAGATAAAGACGGATTTCTGGATTTACTGGTCTGTTGGGAAGTGGCCGCATGGGGAGAAGTCATTGTGGTGGGGGAAGCTGAAGGACATACTGGGGTGGGAGGAGCTGGTGTGTGATCAAATCTGTTGAAGAATAGGTTTAGTTCATTAAGCCAATTAACATCTGCCTCAATCTGGCAGACAGACTGTTTATGACCCGAAATTGACTTAAGCCCCTCCCAGACCCCCCCTTATGCCTTTTCTTTCCATTTGCTTTTCCATTTTTTCTTTATAACTGGCTTTTCCGTGCCTGATTTGATGCCTCAGCTCCTTTTGTACTTCCCTCAACCCCTCCTTATCTCTTGTCCTGAATGCCATCTTTTTCTCCTTAAGTAGTGTTTTTATATCAGAGTTAATCCATGGTTTGTTGTTGGAGAAGCACCTCACCACTTTTGTGGGTACTGTGTTGTCCACACAAAAATTAATGTAGTCTGTTATGCAGTGTGTGAGTCCTTCTATATCTTCTCCATAAGAATCCTGCAGCACTTCCCATGCGGTTGTGTCAAAACAATCCCTCAGAGCCTCATCACTCTCCTCGGACCATATCCTCACTGTGCGGGTGACAGCTGGTTCTCTACGTACAAGTGGCTTGTACACAGGTCGGAGATGTACTAGGTTGTGATCCGATCTCCCCAGGGGCGGTAGGGCTGATGAGTTATATGCCTCCCTCACGTTGGCAAAGAACAAGTCCAGTGTTTTGTTGTCTCTTGTGTGGCAGGTTACATACTGTGTGAAACTGGGCAGTGTGGATGATGGAGAGGCATGGTTGAAATCACCCGACAGAAGAAAGAGGGCCTGGGGATGTTTTAACTGTAACTGGCTCAGCGTGGCTTGTAGGACCTCGCAGGCAGTGTCAGCTTTCGCAGAGGGGGGGACATATGCAGCTATCACGATGACATGTGATAGTTCCCTTGGTAGGTAGAAAGGTCTCATGCTCACAGCTAATAGTTCAATGTCCTTACAGCAAGTTTGCTCCTTAATCACAATGTGCCTAGGATTACACCATCTATTATTCACAAACATTGCCAGCCCGCCTCCTTTCCTCTTACCGCTCTCCCTTGTCCTGTCTGCCCGAAGGAGTTTAAAACCATCCAAGGAGACCAGAGGGTCAGGAGTAACTTCAGTGAGCCAAGTCTCTGTAAGTAGCATCATGCTGCACGCCCGAAACTCCTGATGATGCCTGGTGAGAGCTGTTAGTTCATCCATCTTGTTTGCAAGAGATCTCACATTGCCCATGATGATGGAGGGAACAGCTGGTCGGTAACGCCTCTTTTTAATCCTCTGAAGAGTTCCTGCTCTGCATCCCCTCACCCGCTTTTTCTTTCTCCAAATCTCACGGGGGATGTGTGACCAGATGGTATGCCATCCTGCTGTGTCTCTGAGCTGCAGAATTTCCTCTCTTGTATAGACAAAGGAATTGTCTGCATACACAAAAGATCCCATTTTCAAGCAGAACAAAAGACAGATAAAAAACAAAAAAAAAAAGTATCACAAGGGTCCAAGTCTTTGTGTGTGTTTCTTCATAGTGCAAAAGTCCTTAAGTAGAGAGGTACAAAACGAGTCATAGAAAGAAAAATAAGATAGAGAGTCTCAGAGCTGCTGTAGCTGGCAGCCACTCCAGCGGCGCCATCTTGGAAAAAAAAAAAAAAAAAATAGTTGACATATCCAATGTATGGTGTACAGGTGCATATGTAAGGAGATTACATTTAGCATGTATGTTTGGCATATTTTCGGCTGTATATGTTAAATGTAGGCAAAAGGTGTAACAGAGCCCCAATAACAGTCTTGCAATGAATGTGCAGTGCCATGCTTGTACAATGAACCTGTCTGCAGTATTATAGGTACTACAACAAATGAGATCAAATCAAATGCTTTTCTAAATACAGGGTGATCCAAAAAGGATGGTGCAAAGGCAGTGGTCTGTAAAGTAACATGAGTGGTAAATGGCCAGTGACTGAAGAGCAAAGCAAAACTGGTTTATTGCCCATCACAACCAATCACAACACAGCTTTTATTTTTCAAGAGGCAAATGTGATATGATGATGGTGACATTGAAGTTAGATAAAGCTTTATGTGTTGGAATTTTCAAGAATGGGGTCTTTTGCTACAGTACAGTTACAAAATGCTGCTGGTCCGTGCAGCAACTTTATACAGTAGAGTCAAAACGCTGTATTTAGGATGTAATAATCTTATGTACTCCCTAGATCTTTTCCCCTGAGGATTAGTTAAATATGAACTGTGTAAGGATAGTAATTTGGACAGGAAGGGAGAGGATGGAAAGTAGGGACGATACTGGTTACAACCACTATCATCAGGCAGTGTGGCTGCAAAAATCTCTTTCTCTGCTAAACTGATATACCAATGAACAGAGTGAATTATATTGAATCCCCTTATAAAAGTGGAGTGATTGAGTCAGCCTACAATAATTTATTGAGGCTATTGAATTGGCTGTAGGACGGGTCACTCTAAACCCAGTAAATACACTGAGGAATGGGGGTTATTTCTAGCCAATTACTTTGCTATGATTTTTTTAATGATATTTTAATGCTCAAAATAAAAGTTAGTTGTTAAGGCACACTTTCTTCATTGATATCGAGTGTTGGTTATAGTGTAAACCCTCTTAAGGGGGAAAGCGCTTTATATAACAACTCCCTTACCCTTAGTCAATAATATTATTTAGAGTTATTGATATCTGAAAGTCAAAGTAAAAAGAAACCTATGAACCCTGACTTCGCTCCAGGCATGGGCTTGACCCCTTCTGGTCTTGGTGCACAGTGGGCACATCGCATGCGAAAGGCTTCCATTTGGAACAATCTAGGACTCCCTATGCAAACTTGCTGGAGTCCTGGAAACTGATCTCCTTGAGCCCCTGAGGGTTATACAATTGACGCACATCCTTCACCTCTCCAGAAGGTTATAACAGACCATTGACTCCCTTTGAGCAGGCGTGTGCTGTGACAGGCTCCTACCGACATGTCCTGTCTTCTTAAAATCACCAACCCATGACTACACTCCACCTTTCCTATGTAAGTGGGGGAGAAGACCTGAGAATGTCCTTCTCGGCCTCCCAATGTAATAGATCAAATATCAGGAGGTGGGTTATAAACTCTTAACAAGTTGGTACTATGTCCCTTCCAAGTTGTGAAAAATGTTTCCAAACACCTCCCCTCTCTGCTGGACATGTGGGGCCAAGGAGGGCACAATCTTTCACATCTTCTGGTCATGCCCTTTGCTTAGGTACTACTCAGAGGGAGTACACCACATACTCACACGAATCTTTAAAGTCTCCATACCAGACTCCCTGGCCTTTTTCTTGCTCCACATCTCTGACTTCTGTCTCAGAGCCTACTGTAAGTTCTCTCTGAAACATTTTGTAAATGTAGCGAGAACTTGTATCCCAGCCGTTTGGAAGTCCCCCCTCCTATTCCGATCTCCCTCTGACGTTCTCTCTCTAAGATTCTGATGTGATCTAACTTTTTGTCTTATGGATCAGTTACTTCTGTTTATTATTGTTCATACTCTCATTGCTGTATGTTACTGGTTCTGGTGCAGTTAGCAACATGTCCTTATGCTGCTGAGATTTAGGGCCTCAAAACTGGTTACCACATCTATGTTTCTGTTTGGTTTTTAAAGGTTATAGCCCCCCCCCCCCCCCGACGACACCATACAAAATAAAAATTACCGTAATGGAGAGTAAAAACTATTTAAAAAAAAACGAAAATGTGCCTGGTCTGGAAGGGGGGTAAAGCATCTGGTATGGAAGTGGTTAACATTAACCTGCCAGGGATGAGCCCTGTAATCATATCTGGCAGTTTACAGTAAGGGGTCGAATTAAGGCTACCATGGGCCATGCTCGTTATGAAAACTGTGAGACCCCCCCCACCTGTATAAAGTTTTTAAGATGATTTCACACTTACAATCTGAATAGGCACCAAAAACACCAGAGTTATTGCATTCATAGGCTACCATTACCTATTTTACTACATATAAAGAACCAGGAGCCTACTGTTGACTTTTAATTTGTTCAGCTGGGAAAAAAGCACCATGCTGATCCCCTTTGTTCTGTCTAAAAAAGCAGAAAGCCATCAGAAGGATTCTTCCATTTTCATTTTAACATTGAAGTCAATGATGACAAATACAAAGGAAAATCTTCTGTTTGTATTTGGCATTATGGTATGTTGAAAGTCTGCTTTTCTGATGGATCAGAACCATGAACCTAAGGATAGTGGTGTGAAATCAACCTAGGAGCAATGGTAGTGTGCGGTGTCCATATACAGTATACAGGAATAGAGGAGCAGTACTGTACAATGCTCGTATATAGTATACAGTGTATACTGCAGTGCCCATATGCAGTATACAGGATAAGACTAATTGTATTGTACAGTATACTGGATTAATGGAGCAATACTGTGCAGTGCCCATATACAATATAGAGGATTAGACTAGTTGTATTGTGCATTGCTGGTATTGAATATTCAAGATTAGAGGAGTGGTAATGTGCAGTGTCTATATACAGTATAAGAGGAGCAGTACTGTGCAGTGTACATATACAGTATACAGAATATGAGGAACAGCACTGTGCAGTGCCTTTATACAGTATACAGGATTAGAGGAGCAATACTGTGCAGAAGTGCCACTATACAGTATTAGAGGAGTGATACTGTGCAGGTCCCATATACAGTATTAGAGGAGTGGTAATGTGCAGTGCCCATAAATTGTATACCAGATGAGAGGAGCAGTACTTTGCAGCAGTGACTATATACTGTATACAGAATGAGAGGAGCGGCACAGTGCAGTGTCTGTATATAGTATACAAGATTAGAGGATTGGTACTGTTCAGTGTCTCTATACAGTATATAGAATTAGAGGAGTGGTACTGTGCAGTGTCCATATATTTTATACCAAATGAGAGGAGTGGTACTGTGCTGCAGTAACCATATACAGTATACAAGATGAGAAAAGTGGTACTGTGCAGTGCCCATTTACAGTATGCAGAATTAGAGGAGTGGTACTGTGCAGTGCCCATTTACAGTATGCAGGATTAGAGGAGTGGTACTGTGCAGTGCCCATATACAGTATACAGGATAAAACGAATTTGTATTCTGCAATGCCCATATGCAGGATTAAAGGAGTGGTACTGTGCACTGCAGGATAAGTCACTTCCTCCTCCTACTGTAGCTTTTATTAGAAAAATGTATTACTCTTTTGTGACACATTTATTCCATAAGATTGTTTGCCACCAAGTAAAGGTAAAATTCATAAATACATTTATATGGAAATATATATCAGTGTATGTGAGTTGAATTATGTATAAGAAAGCAAAAAGTCTAAAACCAACGAGGATGAGCTTTTTATAGTTGTGAATAATGTTTCCCCAGGGGACATTATATGGAATTATAAGTGATGGCCTGTGTTTTGGTGAAATACAATATAATGCTATTGTGGAATCGCCTAACAGAGACAACAATAAAACAGTAAAGTAAATCAAGCAGGTTGACCTTTGGTGTATACTAAACTAAAATAGCCATAAAATATATTCCATGGGGGTTACATTAAAAGAAAAAACTAAGATGCATGAGAAGCATGACTTATCATCTTTATCTATTATGTTTGAGTATTAAAACCATTTTTTAACAAATCTGAAGGCAGATAGTTTCACATGTAGAGGAGCAAAGGAGAAGAGAAAAATAGGTATAACACTATGGGATTGGGGGCTAGGAAGAGAGAAATCTCCTACAATAAGGCACTGCACCTGTCTCATACTTTTGGGGCAATGGAAAGGAGTGGCCCTTTAAATGTACATATGTGGAGACTTTGGATTATTCAGGAATTAATAAAATATTGCTTAGCTAAAGCTGAATTTTGTAAATTTAAAACAGAAAAAGTTACAACAGCACTCTAGTCCCAAGAGCGTTACTGCTATACCTACTGCATATAAAAATACATGAAAATGATGTTTTTGGTTAACATTTTGATCACTGTAGCGTAGGGTCCTATCTAAAGAGGTTGCATGGTCACTGGCAGATGGGTTATGCAACTTGGTTAACATGTTAACCATGAACCTCCTTTTGATGTATTTACATATACAGTAGGCATAGCAGCAATGCTCTAGGTGCTGTTGCAACTTTGTGTATTTGCATTTCTATTGCAGCCATGGCAACAGGCGCCTACAATTTTTAAAGTTCCATCTTCTGTGCAAAACCGTGTACCTGTGTAATGTTATAGCCACTTTTTCAGCAGAGATATAGACATTAGATTTTGGAGCCTGTATTCAAAGTTCTAGGACCTACAGTGATCGAAAGAATTTAAGTAAGGTCACATTCACATGGCAGTATTTAGTCAGTATCTTGCACTAGTATTGTATTTGTAATTGAAAAATAGGAGTGGGATATAAACAGAGAAAAAGTATAATGAGTAAAAGATTCATAGATCTTCTGCACTTTGGAGTTGTTGGTTTGCTGGTGCAAAGTATTCCCTAAAATGTCATGAGAAAGTGATCTTTGAAATAATACCCTGTCTGTCCACATAACAGAACTACGAATTATAGCTCTTAAAGAGGACCTTTCATGTCCTCGTAGATGTGCAGTATTATATACCGATAGAAACCCAACAGTGGGCTGAATTCAGCTCACTGTCGGCTTTCTTGGTATGTGGCCCCAGTGCTGGAGATATCAGTGCTGCTAATTTCTGGCACCGATATCTCCCCACTGTCAGAGGGGAGGGCCTTACAGCCTAGCGTCATCGCCTTGCTGTGAGGAACGCCCCCCTGACTACTCTAACATAGCTTTGTACTGTCAGAGGGGGCGTTCTCGAAATTAACGGCACCGTTATCTCCAGCACTGGAGCACATACCGGGAAAGCCGACAGTGTATATAATACCGCACATTGATGAGGTCAAGAAAGGTTCTCTTAAAGACAGATTTCCAGCCACCCAAGGAGGGTACTGATGGATCAGATGAGATGTAGGAGGAGTTGCCCTTATTTCAGCATAAGGCAAGTCAGGTTACTGCTTTGAGGCCTACTCTATTTCATTCTTGAGGTGGTGTCAACTCAACGTAAGGAAATAGGATGTTAGGACATAATCTAAAGTGCTGGCTGTGATCATATGATGCAATATTTTTGTCTATCTACATATCTATCTTCCGCTTAATAGAAAAGACCCACTAGCAATGCCCTTTGCATTGCCAGGTAGAGTCTGTACACCTGTATTTGAAAAAATATACCAAAGGGGGGTGGTCACTATATTTTTTTGTATCTATGGAGTTTTTTTACAACCTAGTAAAATATTTCTGGTATCACATGAAAATTTAGTTTCAATACCATTGAGAGGTCAATGAAAATAGAGATGCATGTAATTTTCTAAATTAGATTTATTACCTTGACCAACAAAAAATCTGAAGGATAGGGCAGTACCACAATATTTGTGTCACTGTTCCTTGAGCAAGGCATAGATTTCCAATCTGGCACAGAGATGTCTGACTGATTTATGAAGAGTCCGCAACCTATTCATTAATTTCTCTTTCCCTGCGCTAGTGGGGCTATTTATTAGGATTGGCGTACGATAAATCTGCCCCTGTGAATGTAAAAGTGGAGGGACTCTGTAGTAATATGATAACATATTTTATGACAGAAGAATTTTGCCCAGTCTGCTTTTATTGTTATATAGATGATCTACAGACTATTCTCAAATGGAGATTGAGGTGGCTGGTTTATACTGTACATAGATAAAGCTCCTGCATTTGTTGTGAATTTTTTTTCCCACACCAAGCAGCTCATGTAAAGCCATACTGCTCTGTTTTAACCGAGGTTTGGAAACTCCTGAATATACTATACCTCTTCCATTTTAACACAGAGGTTACATTTCTGCAAGCTATCTATAAGCAATCTGATGCAAGCCAAACAGTCCTGCATGTGATGCCAGCAATAGCATTGAGAAAAACTTACTAAAGATGGGTGAACTGACTTGTACCGAGCTGGATCCAACATGAATATTCCAAATTATTCAGTTTTTTTTACGAAAAGTGAACAAATGGAGATTCATCTCATGTTACCTAAAATGGCTGTCACAATATACTCTGTGGACTCTTCAGACCCCAGTGTATAATAGGTGGAGGCCCAGGGAAGCTCAACATGCTCATGTCACCACTGAGACCCAATCACAGGTCTCAGCTGTGACCCCAGGCATATGATGTCACCAGGGGAGCTCTGGACGCCATGAGGAGGCCCAAAAGAGGTAAGAGAAGGTGAGTATGAGTGTTTTTTAATTTTTTACACCTCCCCAGGGCTTCCACCTATGATACTCTGGGATTTGAAGAGACCCCAGAGAATAATAATGTCACTTTCAATTTGACATAACTTTGGTAGTGTTTGCCTTAGAGAGCTAGAAAAGTGTAGCCCTTTGGGGGGGGGGGGGGGGGTGGCGCCCGCCCCCCCCCCCGCGGGCCCCGGGGGTGGCGGGGGGGTGGGGCCGGGGGGGGGGGGGGGGGGGGAAGGGGGAGGGATTAGATAGATAGTTTCCTTGGAGCCCTAAGAGTGTTCTACTCTATGTTTTAAGCCAGAATGTGATTCAAATAAACTTAAATCTTAACTTTTACTAGGTGATGCTCATAAAACTAATGAAGTAAAGAGAACCGTGTATGACTGAATGCTTAACTACACAATAATACACAAACACAACTTCACAGTGTGCCCAAAAATTGTTAAGCTATAATAATCAATAGGTACGGCAGCCTCGAAAACCAGCATAATGGAAATATAACCCACTGTATCTTACCATATGCAGATCCTGGACATAGAGCCTATCCCAGGAAGCATCATAGGTAATAGTTTCTCTGGGATGTATGCACAGCAGGAGAAGGCATAAAGGCCAGAAAAGGGGAAAACTATAGTACTATGGGCATGATATGATGATACTACCACTACGTTTTGTCTCAACAGGCATTCTCTCAACTACCTCCTACCACCTCTTCATACTTGTAACTATACTCGTAGGTGACTTGGCATATTGTTGAGCCTGGGTTTGCAGGATGCAGTATATCTGCTACACCCATGTTGGCTTTACTCACGTGGACAAAATTGTTGGTACCTCTTGTTTAATGAAAGAAAAACCCACAATGGTCACAGAAATAACTTGAATCTGACAAAAGAAATAATGTATAAAACTTTTATGAAAATGAACAAATGAAAGTCAGACATTGCTTTTCAACCATGCTTCAACAGAATTTTTTAAAAAACAAAACTCATGAAACAGGCCTGGACAGAAATGATGGTACTCTTAACTTAATATTTTGTTGTACAACCTTTTGAGGCAATCACTGCATTCAAACAATTCCTGTAACTGTCAATGAGACTTCTGCACCTTTCAACAGGTATTTTGGCCCACTCCTCATGAGCAAACTGCTCCAGTTGTCTCGGGTTTGAAGGGTGCCTTTTCCAGACGGCATGTTTCAGCTCCTTCCAAAGATGCTCAATAGGATTTAGGTCAGGGCTCATAGAAGGCCACTTCAGAATAGTCCAATGTTTTCCTCTTAGCCATTCTTGGGTGTTTTTAGCTGTGTGTTTTGGGTCATTATCCTGTTGCAAGACCCATGACCTGCGACTGAGACCAAGTTTTCTGACACTGGGCAGCACATTTCTTTCTAGAATCCCTTGATAGTCTTGAGATTTCATTGTACCCTGCACAGATTCAAGACACCCTGTGCCAGATGCAGCAAAACAGCCCCAGAACATAACAGAGCCTCCTCCATGTTTCACAGTAGGGACAGTGTTCCTTTCAAGCTATGCTTCATGTTTCCGTTCCTTTAATAGACATACTGCTGTCGAATGCATGTTTTTAGAAATAATTGCTGTTATTTATGTGATTGGTTTTGTCACTGCTGACCCCTGGTGAGTTTCGCATACTGCGAATGAAAAGTGTATGTCGGGTTTTTGTGGTTATAGACTAATGCTATTTGGACCAATCGGTTTGGTGAAATTTTAATTGCACTATTATATTGATTTTTGTATACACTTATGCCAGGGCATATTTAGGGCCTGTATATAATAGGGACAAGTTCCAGTCAGGGTCATGCGCTATACAGGGCCCAACAGGGCCTGTGTGGGATAGGGCACAATAGGTACAGGTGAAACCCCATAAAAAAAAAAAGTGTTGAAAAGTGTTGAGAAGCAAGAAAAGCTGCAAATATGTAATGTGACATCATTTGCTACTTTTCCACGCCAAACTACTGGAACAATTTCCTTGATAATGTTCTCTAGAGGCATCACAAGAATAGGGGCCCAAATGTTCATATAAATGACCCATAGCAGCGAATGAAATGGTACCCCCATTCTCCTGATTGCTTGGGGTCCCAGAAGTCCAGCGATCAGTGTTTAGTGACATATCTGTGCTCTTTTTTATAGACTACATGCAGCCCTTATTACCTGTATCAGTCACATTTAATATCTAAATAATTTCAAAATGTATTGAACACGTAAAAGCTATACACGCATATTGGTTTATAATAAACATGTGTTTTAATAAGATTCATTCCAGAAAAAAAAAACATATCATGAGTAGACAACAATGCATGTTAAAGCTATAGAGAAAGGCCATAACAGGTCCATATTAGTATATATCTGCATGTGAGGAAAGCAGGTTAAACATTCATGAAAAAAGTTAACAAGAGGCACCATATGTCTGTTGGAACAGCAGCAGAGTTAACATTGGCTTGTGTTCCCATTACTCAGATTTAATACACAGTAGCCACAGTAAAAATATGCCTGAAATATAAAAAGCTGAACAGATTTTTATATATGGATGTCATCATTGGACTCAGTGTCAATTTGTGGTGACACTAAAAAGGTCATTTTGGTTTCAGCATGATGTGTGGAGTTATTGCACCCACTATATAGTTACCCAAAGTGTCAAATGGGGTGGGGGGAGGTTAACAGGAAAACCTGAGGAGGATCATGTCATACTCTGTGACTAAAGTTTATGAGGAGTCCTGGTGACAGGTTATATATTTTTGCCCACTTGATCCTAGTGGTTGCAAAATATAGCCTAGTCTCCCTAAGATGGACCTTGCAGAATAACCGTATCCACACTTGTTTACATTAAGGTAGAATGAAATCTGAATTTTATCCTTCACAACAGGTTCAATAGTTATTGTCAAAGAATAAAATAATCCAAGCTGTATAAATCACATAAACTACAGACCCCTACTAGTTTTCTTTTCTGAATCAATTGATGATATTGTAAAGGAAGTGATATCTGAAAGTGAATCTTCATTCTCTGTGCTGATATCATCTTCATCAGAATCTATAGTCCGATTCTTCTCATAGTAGGATTGTACAGCATTGTCATATGTCTTTTCTGAGAGGCCAAAGCAGTGATGAGCATCCATATTCTGGCATCTTAAAGACAAGAATCGTCAGGCATGTTACATGCTTCATTCAAATCAAGACGCTAATCTCATATTTAACACTTGCGATATGAAAAGTGACCAACCTTTTTCCGTTACATAAGAGTATCTGCAACTTTGTCCCACTGATGCTAGTTATAACACCAGGTAAGAATGTCAAAGAAGATGGATATGCTAAAGTCAAGACGTGATCACCAACATTTAGCACATGTGGGGGGCTGAACTTTCCAAAAATCCATTCTATGTCTTGTACTGCTGTTGTACCATCTGCCCATGAAATTACATACTTCTTGCGGCTGTCAGTAAGCTTCTTGACTTCAGCTGCAAAACAAACATCAGGAGAGCACAACTTTTATAAAAAATACTGACACACAGATCCTCAGATGTCAAAAACTTGAATTCACACACTGGGTATCCATTAGGGATTATCTGCACTCACATCCATGTAAATTAAGAAATCCATGCAGAATACAGGATATGCTGAAGATTTTCAGATTCACAGCATGCCAATTTTATTATCTGCATCAAACTCTGCATGTGAGACTAAGATTTTGCTACAAATACACTGCAAATTTGCAAAGAAACTCTGGTAAATATCTAGCATATCTAACCTTACCCACAGCTCTGTTTACATCATGTATTATGCTAGAATTATGCAACTGTATAAGCTACAGTTGCTTATATTCATCATTGCAGAAAAATATGCACAACGGAAATGCAGCAATTTTCCAAACCGTTGCGGCATGTCAATTATACCTACAGAAACACCAGCAGTTTCCCTATAGGTATAATTGTAGCAGCAAGTCTGTAGAGGAAACCTCTGCGGACCTTCTGTGAAAAGCACTGCAGGAAAAACTGCAATGCGTTTTCCCCGCAGCGCTTTTTTGATGTTGCCAGATATGTTGGGCCTTAGCTTAATAAATGTTTTCTATTGGATCCCGGTAGTTGTAAATGTATTTGACTTCATGTTCAATACCATTTTTGCATATGTCATCATAGGTGACTTTAACATCCCCACTGACACCCCTGTCTCCCCAGCGGCCGCACAGTTTCTCTCAATAACCACTTCTTTTGGTCTTTCACAACTTTCCTCTTCCACCACACATGTAGATGGAAACACCATTGATCTTGTCTTCCATCAACTCCTCACAGTTTCAAAATATACTAACTCTTCTCTGCCACTCTCTGACCATAACCTTCTGTCTCTTACCATCAGTGCTTCCTCTCCTTTACAGGACACACCTACCCATCATACATATAGGAATTTACGTGCTATTAACACCCAGCATCTCTCAGATACTCTACAGTCCTCTCTGTCCCCCATCGCTTCACTCTCCTGCCCCAATCTGGCCACCAGTCACTTTAATGAAACCCTTAAGAGTGCATTGGATGAGGCGGCTCCCCCCTCCACTGTAAAAGTTAGACACAGGAGGCAGCAACCCTGGCACACGCCACAGACACGTTTTCTTTAGCGGTGCTCTAGGTGTGCTGAACGTCTGTAGAGAAAATTACGTACAGCTGCAGACTTCCTCCACTTCAAATTCATGCTTAACACCTATAGCTCTGCCCTTCACCTCGTCAAACAAGCCTATTTCACCACTCTCATCTCTTCTCTCTCCTGTAACCCTAAAAGGCTCTTTGAAACTTTTCACTCCTTACTCACCCCTAAGGCGCAGGCGCAATTCACAGATCTTAGTGCAGATGACCTGGCCACTTATTTCCATGACAAAATTTATAAGATCCATCAGGAAATAATTGCCCAATCCCCAGGTGACATTGATCACCTCACCAACCGAACTTCAGACTGTTCATTCTCATCTTTTGAACCTGTTACAGAAGAGAAAGTATCTCAACTACTTTCTTCTTCTCCCCCTACGACATGCAGTAGTGACCCTTTCCCCTCACACCTTCTCCAGTCTCTGTCTCCTGCTGTCACGACTTACATTACTAAAATATTTAAACTCTCTTTCTCTCTTCTGGAATTTTCCCATCCTCCTTCAAACATGCTGTCATAACCCCGTTACTATAGAAATCCTCCCTTGACCCGTCCTGTGCTGCTAACTATCGACCTGTCTCTAACCTCCCCTTCATCTACAAAATCTTGGAACGCTTGGTCTATTCGCGTTTAATCCCTTATCTTTCTGCTAACTCTCTTCTTGACCCCTTACAATCTGGCTTCCGCACTCTGCACTCTACTGAAGCGGTCCTCACAAAAGTCTCCAATGATCTCCTGACGGCTAAATCCAAAGGTGATTTCTCTCTTCTTATTCTTCTAGATCTATCAGCATCATTTGACACATTTGACACTCCTCCATTCTGTCGGCCTCACGGACAGCGCGCTCTCCTGGTTCTCCTCTTATCTCTCTGACCGTACTTTCTGTGTATCATTTGCGGGCTCTGTTTCTTCCCCCTCTTCCTCCGTCGGGGTTCCACAGGGCTCGGTCCTAGGCCCCCTGCTCTTCTCCCTCTACAAGGCCCCCATTGGACAAACCATGACCAGATTTTGCTTCCGATACCATCTTTATGCTGATGACACCCAATTATATACGTCATCCCATGACATCACCCCTGCGCTTATACAGAACACCAGTGACTGTCTCTCTGACGAAGTCTTCTATAGACGAAACGCGCGTCGGGGGTTCCATAGTGCTGTGAGAGGGGGTTCTCCCACGTTTAACATGTCTGTAGGTAAGCTGATATCACTTTGTAATTGATCTTTATTACCAATAGAGCTGTTACGTCTGCAGACATATTTATATCTGTATTATCTGCCAGCTTATTCTAATATTTATGATCTGCTTTGTGTAATATATTTTCAGTTTGTCTGTTATAACTGGTATGACTCACTGGATTAAAGTTTAATGTTATTCTATGTAAATGTGGTAGATAATCCCCTCATCACCATTTGTTTTCTACCTGTAGTGTGGAGACAGGTTATATTTTATGCCTTTTTCCTATCTGTATATTTGCACTAATGTGTATTGCTCAATTTTGATAACTATATATATTTTGTTTTACCTAATAAAGATTTGTAATTTTATACATATACGTATTTTGCTCTTGGTTTTTGGTCTTTACTGTCTCTCTGCTGTCTCAAATATCATGTCTTCGCTCTATCTGAAACTGAATCTCTCAAAGACTGAACTACTGCTGTTTCCACCATCTAATAGATCTGTCCCTGATATCTCCATTGCAGTCTCCGGCCTCACCTTATCTCCTAGGCAGTATGCCCGCTGCCTCAGGGTTATGTTTGACTCAGACCTTTCCTTCACCCCCCATATCCAATCGCTCACACGCTCATGTCATCTCCACCTCAAAAACATCTCCAGAATACACCATTTCCTTACCACAGATACACTAAAGACACTTATTGTTGCCCTGATTCACTCTCAACAATTTTATCCTACAACAGGACAATGACCCAAAGCACACCTCCAAATTATGCTAGAACTATTTAGGGAAGAAGCAGGCAGCTGGTATTCTATCTGTAATGGAGTGGCCAGCGCAGTCACCAGATCTCAACCCCATTGAGCTGTTGTGGGAACAGCTTGACCGTATGGTACGCAAAAAGTGGCCATCAAGCCAATCCAACTTGTGGGAGGGGCTTCTGGAAGCATGGGGTGAAATTTCTCCAGATTACCTCAGCAAATTAACAGCTAGAATGCCAAAGGTCTGCAATGCTGGAATTGCTCCAAATGGAGCATTCTTTGACGAAAGCAAAGTTTGAAGGAGAAAATTATTATTTCAAATAAAAATCATTATTTCTAACCTTGTCAATGTCTTGACTGTATTTTCTATTCATTTTGCAACTCATTTGATAAATAAAAGTGTGAGTTTTCTTGGAAAACACAAAATTGTCTGGGTGACCCCAAACTTTTGAACGGTAGTGTATGTGTAATGACAGTAACCTCTATTACAAAATTGTCTGACCATTGTATAAGCAATGCTACCTCCGATGCCACCCCTGCTACCTCTTGTGTCACCCCCTCTACCTCATAGATTATAAGCTCTTGCGAGCAGGGCCCTCAGTACCATTGTGTGAATTGACTATTTCTTTGTAATATATCTTTTTGTCTGTACTTGAACCCTACAAATTGTACAGTGCTGCGGAATATGTTGGCGCTATATAATAAAATGATTATTATTATTATTATTATTATATTATATGTCTGGCTGTTAAAGTCTGTAGGAATAGTTTACTCAGACTGGTGTATCATACATCAGTCTTAATAGTTGTCTGCCACAGAGGGAGATGCACCATAATTATTAAGAGGCAAATGCTCAAGTAGTCAATGCAACTGAAGCTGAAATATATGGCAGCTAAGGGCTGTGAAAGTTTTTCGCACAAATTATGTTAAAAATGGAGAGCAGGGTGCAAATGGGGTAGTTATAATTTTTGCTGCACATATGAAAACAGCTGTAAAATGGATGATAAATTCCTCCATGTCTGTTATAACATATACACTTGGAGCAGTACCTGACATATGCTAAGTGCGGAGCCAAGTGCAGAACAAATGTAGCCTTTTTAACATAACTTAGCCATGTTATAGGAGAGTGTTGTGGACATGCTCTATGTGAAGAGGATGAGGAGCTGTTCTCATTATCTATTATGAATGGTATAATACAGTGTTATCTGTCTTCAGCTTTATTATACAGGTGTTACCTTTCATTGCAATCGTGTCCTCTGATGATACTGCGTTTACTGATGTCCCTGTCCCCACTACACACCCCAATCTTAAAAGTGACCTCTACAAAACAAGAGATGTCAGTCTGTTTGGGTGATCAGTAGCCAATGTGAAACCTGTAGGACTTCATTGATGGATTCTAGAAATTTGGTGTTTAAAGGGGTTTTCCATGTGAAAGATAGTGATGACTTTTCCTTAGGCACCAGTGGCTGCTGTAAACAGCTGAATGGTGGAAGTACTGGGGATGTCAGACTCCTGCCAATCTAATATTAATGACCTATCCTGAAGACCTTCAGCCCTTCACCCCAAGAATCCCTTTAATTCCATTACTGAATGCAGGAAGAACAATATATTTAAACAAAGGATTAAGTGTTGGGATTATTACAGTATGAAGTATGTAATATAGTATGTAAGTATATATATATATATATATATATATATATATATATATGAATGTGTCCATACAATACCTAAATGAAATTTTCCAGTTTCATCGTTTCTAGCAACTACAGGCTGTCCAACCCATCTCTCTTCACATGCCAAGATGTATGAAGTATCTTTCTTATATTTTTCTAGGCTTATTGAGTAAATATGTTCCCTTGGAGCAACAGCTTCAGCACTGTCATAGTATCGTACCTAAAACAGTAATACAGACATTTCTTACCCACATGGAATATACTGTACAGCACAAATAGCCCTAACTAAATATCATAATTGATGCACATTGTTGATAAATTTGTTGCATTTTTAAGTGTGTCTAGAAATGTTCCCTCAGTTTTTATGATAACTGGAGCGAGACAAAATAAATACATCAAAATTTATTTTTCCATTCACAGAGCTATATGAGGGCTTAATGTTTGCGGGAAAAATGTTCTTCATAATGGTACCATTTATTATTCTGTACATTGTACTGGGAAGCTGGAAAAAAATTCAGAATGGGGTGGAATTGGAGAAAAAGTGTATTTGTGCAACTTTCTTATGGGCTTTGTTTTTACAGTGTTTACTTTATAGCCTAAATGACATGTCACCTGTATTCTATGTTTCGGTACAATTCTGGGGATAACAAATTTATATAGTTTTATTTACATTTTAACCCTTTAACAAAAATTCAAAACTTTGCAAAAAAATGTTTTTTTTTCTTAAAGTCGCCATATTTTGTAACTTTTTTATATTTTCATGTAGAGGGATGTATAGGGCTTCTATTTTTGCAGGGCCAGGTGTACTCATGAGTTATACCATTTTGGGGAATGTCTATTGCTTTGATCAGTTTTTATTACAATTTTTATCAGAGGCAAAACAACGTTGCTTTGGCACTTTTGATTTTTTTTTTCCCACTATGGCGTTCACCATTCAGGAAAAATATTTTTACAAGTATTTTTCACAGTAATTTTCTTATATTATATGTATTATATGGAAAGGGGGTGATTTGAATTTTTTATTCCTTTAATTTTTTTAATATAATTTTTTTAAAATACTTTATTAGACCCCCTAGGAGTCTTGAACTCCAGGGGGTCTGATCACTAATGCAATGCATTACAATGCATTGCAAAATACTAGCATTTGTATGACTGACTGCATAAATACTCCCCAAATTGGTGGCGCCCATTCTTATCAAAGCTGACTGAAGCGCCGGAGGCATTAATGCCAACAATCATTAGCACCAGGCCTTTGCTGTATAATACAACAAAGACCTGGTGGCTATGGTGGCCACTCAGCTCCTGAGTGCCTGCCATATTTAAATACCTGACATACGCTGTACTATTACAGCAGATGTCGGGAAGGGGTTAATAAGTACAACACAGGGATAGTGACATTGATACATAAGGGTAGCACTGACACAGGGTGCTTCAAAAAGTACAAACAAATACATAGATTAAAAAAAACCAAAAAAAAAAAACAGATACAACAAATACAACATTTGCTAAACTGTCCAAATACAAAAATACTTGAGTGGTAGAGAGATACATAGTGCTATAGTATAAGAGTGAGGCGAGATAGGGAGAAAAGAAAAAAAAAGTGTGGTGGACAATGGGTTAGGGTTGGGTAAGGATAAGTAGAGAGGAAGGGGGGAAGATTCAGTGGGGGAGAATAGTCCAGTGCCAGAAAGTGTAAAGCACAAAAGCCATCACTCCTGTGGTAGGGAGGTTTGGCCCAAAAGCCTAGAATACTCCAGAGAGGTTTGGTATTTCATCCAATAGTACCAAGTTTTATAAAATTTGTCGTAGGCATCAGTAACGGAGGAGGTGAGTTTTTCCTGAACCTCTCCTGAGTGTGATCGTATAATGAGGAGAAACAAAGGGCTTGGGATCATGGTGACTCAGTGGATAGCACTGCAGCCTTGTTGTGCTGGAGTCCTAGGTTAAATCCAGCCAAGGACAATATCTACATAGAGTTTGTATGTTCTCCCAATGTAGATTGTGAGACCTATATGGGAAAGTGATTGAGAATGTCTGTAAAGCACTGTCTGTGGCGCCACTCAAGTAAATAAAATAAATAATATGTTTGGTGGGAGTCCCAGTTGTCACCACCATTTACAGTGGGAAAAAAAAAGTATTTAGTCAGCCACCAATTGTGCAAGTTCTCCCACTTATTATGGTGGAAAATAAGTATTTGCTCATCTACAAACAAACAAGATTTCTGGCTCTCACAGACCTGTAACTTCTTCTTTAAGAGGCTCCTCTGTCCTCCACTCATTACCTGTAGTAAGGACACCGGTTTGAAATTGTTATCAGTATAAAAGACACCTGTCCACAACCTCAAACAGTCACACTCCAAACTCCACTATAGTGAAGACCAAAGAGCTGTGGAAGGACACCAGAAACAAAATTGTAGACATGCACCAGTCTGGGAAGAATGAATTTGCAATAGCAAGCAGCTTGGTGTGAAGAAATCAACTGTGGGAGCAAAAATTAGAAAATGGAAGACATACAAGACCACTGATAATCTCCCTCGATCAGGGGCTCCACGCAAGATCTCACCCTATGGGGTCAAAACGATCACAAGAACGGTGAGCAAAAATCCCAGAACCACACGGGGGGACCTAGTGAATGACCTGCAGAAAGCTGGGATTAACATAACAAAGACTACCGTCAATAACGCACTACGCCGCCAGGGACTCAGATCCTGCAGTGCCAGATGTGTCCCCCTGCTTAAACCAGTACATATCCGGGCCTCTCTGAAGTTTGCTAGAGAGCATTTGGATGTTCCAGAAGAGTATTGGGAGAATGTCATATGGTCAGATGAAACCAAAGTAGAACTGTTTGGTAGAAACACAACTCGTCGTGTTTGGAGGAGAGTGAATGCTGGGTTGCATCCAAAGAACACCATACCTACTGTGAAGCATGGGGGGGTGGCAACATCATGCTTTGGGGCTGTTTCTCTGCAAAGGGATCAGGAAGACTGATCCGTGTACATGAAAGAATGAATGGGGCCATGTATCGTGAGATTCTAAGTGCAAAACTCCTTCCATCAGCAAGGGCATTGAAGATGAAACATGGCTGGGTCTTTCAGCATGACAATGATCCCAAGCACACCACCAGGGCAACGAAGGAGTGGCATCGTAAGAAGCTTTTCAAGGTCCTGGAGTGGCCAGATCTCAACCCCAAAGAAAACTTTTGGAGGGAGTTGAAAGTCTGTGTTGCTGCTCTAGAGGAGTTCTGCATGGAGGAATGGGCCAACATACCAGCAACAGTGTGTGCCAACCTTGTGAAGACTTACAGAAAATGTTTGACCTCTGTCATTGCCAACAAAGGATATATAGCAAAGTATTGAGATGAACTTTTGTTATTGACCAAATACTTATTTTCCACCATAATTTGCAAATAAATTCTTTAAAAATCAGACAATGTGATTTTCTGGATTTGTTTTCTCATTTTGTCTCTCATAGTTGAGGTCTACCTATGATGTCAATTACAGGCCTCTCTCATCTTTTAAGTGGGAGAACTTGCACAATTGGTGGCTGACTAAATACTTTTTTTCCCCACTGTAACAACCAATAAATGCTGACTGTAATAACCCCTTTAACCATATTCTTGTAAAATAAATTTTCAGACAGAATTTTTAGACTGTTATGCCACATCTTCCACAATTTAGACATATGTTTAAAATAAATACCCTATATATATATATATATATATATATATATATATATATATATATATACAGTATATATATAGCAAATCTGCAACTACAAGATAAAAATAACCATTATGGAAATCATGTTTGTAATAATGGAGCAAACAGTAGAAGATAAAAAATCTACATTTCCATGTGAAGAAACATAGACCATGGGTGACATAGAGACATACAATTGCATTTCTTACCATCACTTTGAGATCAGGAGTACAGTTTAATACGACACCTGGACAATAAGTCCCCGGATAAAGAGGATGAGGTCCGATCACAGGGTCATTTTCCTTCAGATAGACAGCAGTAAGACAAATGATTAGGTGACATAAAATGTTCTCTTTCTAAATTGCTTTTATGTGAGGTCAATAAAAGAACTGAGGGACGATGTAATATGTTGTTAAGAAAGGAAGGAAATTGTTCTGGCTTGATAAAATACATCTTACGCTCCAGTGTGACCTGCAATTTGTGTACTGCAGAGCACTATATTATTGTATCTCTGCAGGTATACCGTACACCTAGTTGTCCTCCTCAGGTTTTTATTAAACTCAAATTGAAAATGTGGATTTAAGCAAAACATTAATTTCAGTCCCAACTACAACATTTATTTTCCAACATCCTTCTGAGCACAAATAGGCTATCTCGTGAACCCCTCCCCCCTCCCCCCCACACACTCTGGATGCAGCATCCCATGGGCTCGCCAACATTGTAATTTTTCAACTATAAGTATGCCTAGCTTTCCATAACTCATGTGTAGTGGGCCAGTTTCATCAATAGGGCAATGACTGGCACATTTAATTATATATTACATGTTGCTGTTTTCAATGCATATTTAACTGTATACAGTAACTAGATATACAGTATAATGGACACCAATAAACCTGAAAATGGTTAATACAATTAGAAAAAAAAAAAAAAAAAAAAAAAAAAAAGCCAAAGCCCACAGGGGGGAACAGTGGCAGCAGCAAGGAAGAAAGAAAGAAACAACCAACAGGGGCGGGGGGGGCCACGCAGCAGCAGGGGGGGGGGGGGGGGGGGGGGGGGGGGGGGCCCCCCGTCCCGCCGCGGGCGGGGGGGGGGGGGGGCCCCCCCCGGGGGGGGGGGGGGGGCCCCCCCCCCCCCCCCCCCCCCCCCCCCGGGGGGGGGGGCGGCCGGCGCCCCCCCCCCCCCCCCCCCCCCCCCCCCCCCCCGGGGGGGGGGCCCCCCCCCCGGCGCCCCCCCCCCCCCCCCCCCCCCCCCCCCCCCCCCCCCCCCCCGCGGGGGGCCCCCGCCCCCGCCCCCCCCCCCCCCCCCCCCCCCCCCCCCCCCCCCCCCCCCCCCCCCCCCCCCCCCCCCCCCCCCCCCCCCCCCCCCCCCCCCGCCCCCCCCCCCCCCCCCCCCCCCCCCCCCCCCCCCCCCCCCCGGGGGTCAGCTCCGGCATCTCTTCCAGTGACCGGGATTTTTGGGGGAAACCCCCGGGGGGGGGGGGGGGGGGGGGGGGGGCCCCCCCGGCGGGAGGGGGGGGGGGGGGGCTGGGGGGTGAGAACCATAGCAAAAAGGGCTCCAGACCATTTTGGGGGTTGTGTCTTGTATTTCAGCTGATCCATATCCATAAGTAACAAAGCCTGCATTTCAGTATCACACACAGCCCATAGACAGGCACTATTCTGAAAAGAGCAGAAACTTATCTGGTCTCATTCAACTCTTGCAATAAAACTATGTGGCCTTTAACAATACTAATGTGCCTATGTTGTTTGCAATTTATTAGCTGTTATGGAAATTAAAATGGAAAGTTACAATGGTTAAAAGAAGCTGAATAAAATATACAGTGGGGAAAAAAAGTATTTAGTCAGCCACCAATTGTGCAAGTTCTCCCACTTAAAAAGATGAGAGGCCTGTAATTGACATCATAGGTAGACCTCAACTATGAGAGACAAAATGAGAAAACATATCTAGAAAATCACATTGTCTGATTTTTAAAGAATTTATTTGCAAATTATGGTGGAAAATAAGTATTTGGTCAATATCAAAAGTTCATCTCAATACTTTGTTATATATCCTTTGTTGGCAATGACAGAGGTCAAACGTTTTCTGTAAGTCTTCACAAGGTTGGCACACACTGTTGCTGGTATGTTGGCCCTTTCCTCCATGCAGATCTCCTCTAGAGCAGTGATGTATTGGGGCTGTCGCTGGGCAACACGGACTTTCAACTCCCTCCAAAGGTTTTCTATGGGGTTGAGATCTGGAGACTGGCTAGGCCACTCCAGGACCTTGAAATGCTTCTTACGAAGCCACTCCTTCGTTGCCCTGGGGGTGTGCTTGGGATCATTGTCATGCTGAAAGACACAGCCATGTTTCATCTTCAGTGCCCTTGCTGATGGAAGGAGATTTGCACTCAAAATTTCATGATACATGGCCCCATTCATTCTTTCATGTACACGGATCAGTCGTCCTAGTCCCTTTGCAGAGAAACAGCCCCAAAGCATGATGTTGCCACCCCCATGCTTCGCAGTAGGTATGGTGTTCTTTGGATGCAACTCAGCATTCACTCTCCTCCACACACGACGAGTTGTGTTTCTACCAAACAATTCTACTTTGATTTCATCTGACCATATGACATTCTCCCAATAATCTTCTGGAACATCCAAATGCTCTCTAGCAAACTTCAGACGGGCCCGGATATGTACTGGCTTAAGCAGGGGGACACGTCTGGCACTGCAGGATCTGAGTCCCTGGCGGCGTAGTGTGTTACTGACGGTAGCCTTTGTTACGTTAGTCCCAGCTTTCTGCAGGTCATTCACTAGGTCCCCCCGTGTGGTTCTGGGATTTTTGCTCACCGTTCTTGTGATGATTTTGACCCCACGGGGTGAGATCTTGCGTGAAGCCCCTGATTGAGGGAGATTATCAGTGGTCTTGTATGTCTTTCATTTTCTAATTATTGCTCCCACAGTTGATTTCTTCACACCAAGCTGCTTGTCTATTGCAGATTCAGTCTTCCCAGCCTGGTGCAGGTCTACAATTTTGTTTCTGGTGTCCTTCCACAGCTCTTTGGTCTTCACCATAGTGGAGTTTGGAGTGTGACTGTTTGAGGTTGTGGACAGGTGTCTTTTATACTGATAACAATTTCAAACAGGTGCCATTACTACAGGTAATGAGTGGAGGACAGAGGAGCCTCTTAAAGAAGAAGTTACAGGTCTGTGAGAGCCAGCAATTTTGCTTGTTTGTAGGTGACCAAATACCTATTTTCCACCATAATTTGCAAATAAATTCTTAAAAAATCAGACAATGTGATTTTCTGGATTTGTTTTCTCATTTTGTCTCTCACAGTTGAGGTCTACCTATGATGTCAATTACAGGCCTCTCTCATCTTTTTTAAGTGGTAGAACTTGCACAATTGGTGGCTGACTAAATACTTTTTTCCCCCACTGTATACATACATACATATATATATATGTCCAATGGTGACCCCTCAGCTGCCCCAGATTGAGCGGGACAGTCCAACATTTCGGGTGCTGTCCCGTTGTTCCAGGCGGCAGGTAGTGATTTCAACTCTATCTGTGTCCTTTGGAGGTTGAATACAATAATGGAGTAAGGAGCTATGGAGCTCCGAGCTCCATTATTCAGTTTTTGGCTGATGATGTCTGCAGCAGGGAAACGTAATGAGCGCCAAGCTGCAGACATCATTACAGCCGAAGCCTGCAGGTCCGTGGGAGCGAGGTACTGGGGGGACCACTTTCAAAAAGTTTGCACAGGGCCCCCCAATGCATTAAAATGGCCCTGTATATACTATAATATACACATATAGCATATATTATACACACACATTTATATATTTTTTATAAAATCATTCAACTGTGGATCACCTATAAGGCTAAGGCTACATTGCGACTTCGGCTGCGATTCCTGTCCTGTACCAAAAGATCACTGTGTCACCCTGCAATTCCTTCACTAATGTAAGTGAAGTGTGATCCCTAGGATGCTGCGACTTCTAATCATGAAAAAATTGAGCATAGCTGTATTTTCTTTGCGACTAGAATTAGTAACACCCATGGATAGGATGGAGGGACCACACCAAATTTGGATACTATCCGATTCCCCAGCAATTAGTGCTGTTAGTTTCAGCACCTAATATGCTAATTAGTCCCTCTACTGTCAGGCTGCTGCTGTCTGCTCTAGTCCAGGACTGCCCACCTTACAGTAGAAAGCCTAATTAGCATATTGGGTGCCGAAGCTATCTGACATAATTGTTCAGGAATGGTAGAGGCTACAGATAAGATTCCAACTGCACCAGTATCAGTAGAGTGGCACCTATGGAAAGATGCAAGGAACAGATATTGATATGGTGAAAAGTCCTCTTTAGCTGACATATGCCCATACTTACATACAGTGCCTTGCGAAAGTATTCGGCCCCCTTGAACTTTTCAACCTTTTGCCACATTTCAGGCTTCAAACATAAAGATATAAAATTTTAATTTTTTGGTGAAGAATCAACAACAAGTGTGACACAATTGTGAAGTGGAATGAAACTTATTGGTTATTTTAAACTTTTGTAAAAAATAAAAAACTGAAAAGTGGGGCATGCCCAGGGTCGGACTGGCCCACCGGGGAACCGGTGAATCCCCCGATGGGCCCCGACTACTAGTCCACATTTTACCAATGTAAATGCATTGGTCAGGGGCCCGATCTGGATGGTCAGGGGCCCGATTAGGCCCCTGACCAATGCAATTACATTGACAAAATGTGGATTAGTAATGGTCAGGGGCTGGACTTTACTACCATAAAGATGGCCGCTGCCGGCGGAGCACAGCAGCGGGAGACTGTCCCTATCTTGTCATGGGCCCGCCTCCTGAAGCCTGCAACCTGATTGACAGCTCCTGGAGCCAATCAAATTGCAGCGCATTGCTGCACGCATCAATGACGTCATAACGCTGTGCGCGGCGGCGGGATTCAGCAGAGGAGCCCAGAACAACAGTGTGAAGGTAAGTACAAGTTACCACACACACAAAACAACTTTCCCCCCTATTTTGCCCCCAAATCTTTCAGCTTCACTGACCCCTCTGAGAACTACAACCCCCAGCAGCTCCAGATGCTCTGGATCTGTTGAGAGTTGTAGTCCCCCCCCAAAACGAATATTCCATTGTACTGTTATGCTGGTGCCTGCTCTAGGGCTCCAGCATGACAATACCTAAGTTGCAGAAACCGCTGAGGACTTTTCTGTCCGTCACTTTCAGTTTGAATATGGCGGACATCGGCGGACCTCATTATAATGGGGTCTGCCGGTGTCTGTGTGTAACCGCCATGTTAACAGTCCACCTCTCAGTCATTTGGGTCCCATGGCGGGCCTGTATGACAGAGAGCTTGCTGCGGATTTGAACCTAGCATAAGGCTATGGCTACACTACAACTTCCATCATGGAACCAAAGATCGCCATGTTGCCTTGGGACTCTTTCACACATTAGTGAATGGAGTCGCGTTGGGACCCTCAGGTTGCAATGCGACTCCATTCACTAACATAAGTGAAGGAGTTACAAGGCGACACGGCAATCCACATGACAGGAGTCACGGCTTATTCATCAAAAACAATGTTTTCCACCTGCTGGAATTTTGCACCTAATTTATAATGAGGTGCGCACATAAATTAGTCGCGTCTTCCGGAGTCCGTGCACCTAAACAGAACTCCACACCAGCTCCTTGCTGATGTAGAGCTCTGGCATCATTAACACTAGAAAACTGAAGTAAATGATGATAAAATGACAGGGCCAGAAAAGTGGTGAAAAACTCAAAAAGTCTTTTTTTTCTGCAAAAATTTTCACTTGCGCAAAATAATTGTTACTTTTTTTTAATGGCTTGTACATCACTTTTTTTTTAGCACACAAGGTGTGTAATATCAGCTCCATTTATTTATTTATTTATTTATTCTGCTTACTTGTATAGTACCATCATATTCCGCAGCGCTTTACAGACATTGACAGTCATATGTAGATTGCGAGTCCTATATGGGAGAATGACTGACAATGTCTGTAAAGCGCTGCGGAATATGATGGCGCCATATACGTAAGAAAAATAAATAAATAGTATTTACACTGTACAAATAGGATGCATGATGTTAAAAAAAAAAAAAATGTCATGCATCCTATTTAATGTCAATCATCCTATTCATACAGTGTATATACTATGGGGCTGATTTAACACGGCTTATTTATTTATATGGCAGATATAACCTTTTTAACCAACCCCCAATACAATATAATTTTGTCAATATGTTGTTAATTTTTTAAATTTTTTTTTTTTATGCCAGGGGAGGTGAAAAACAACAAAAAAATACCGTACTCACCTGTCTCCGATGCTGCAGTGTCCTCCCAGTGCAGTTCGATCCTGCTACTTGGCTGTCTTCTGGCTATGATGTCCCAGCTCCCTTCCGCTGAGGCCGTCACGTGACTACTTAGGTCAATCAGCGGCCTACAGAAGGGACCCAGGGACGTCACAGATAGTGACGTCCCTTCGCTGTGGCTGCGGATTGGCCTTAGCAGTCATGTGTGGTGGGGACTTGCGCCAACAGAGCTGCAGGACTGGGAGACAGGTGAATGTGTTTTTTTTTTTTTTTTTTTTTTTTTTCACCTCTCCTACATTAATTAAAAAATACATTTTTGCCTGGACAACCCCTTTAAAGGGATTATCCACATTCTAATATTGTTATACCACCTGCAGGGTACCAACACGCAGGACCCCCTGAAGATCAGCTGCATTGGAATAGCATGGCTCTCAGTAATGTTACCATACCAGGAGCCACGCTGCTCACTAGCCGTATAAAGTGTAGTGGTGGCTTTAGGTACTGCAGCACTGTCCCATTGAAGTCTATGAGGCAGCACTACAGTACCAAAAGCCGCAGCTGCACTTTGTACAGTGAGTGAGCAGTGTGGCTCCTGGTATGTAATCATTACTGGGAGTCACGCTGTCCTGGTGCTGCTGATCTGCAGGGATCCAGGTTGTCAGACTTCCACAGATCTAAGGGCTCATTCACACAACAGGATTCCAAGGCCGTGTGCTGGCTGTTGTATTAGCAGCACACGGTCCGATAGATTTTAGTGGATCTATTCGCACAACCATTGTTTTAATCGTCTGCGTGAATGATCCAAGAAAGAAATAGAACCGGCTATTTTTGGTGATTTTATGGATCCCTCAATAGACTCATGTCAATGAGGGATCCTTCAAAACAGATTTTCTTAGGGTGTACACTGTGCTGGGCACTGTCGTGTGAATGTAGCCTAGAATATTAGAAGGTGGATAACCTTTTTAAAGGGGTTATGCCATGAAGAATAGTTATCTGTTATCCATAGGATAGAGCCCTCAGAATCGGGGTGTTTTTCTTCTAACTCAATCCAGGCTGAATGTAGCCGTGCCCAGCTGGACGGGAGGCGACCGTGGACCCATTAACTTGAATGGAAGTGCCTGAGATAGTAAAGTACAGGACTTCGGCTATCTCAGGCACTCCCATTAAAGTAAAAGAGGGCATGGATGCTTCCTATCCAGCAGGGCACGGTTACATTCACCCTGGATTCAGTCAGACTAAATTCACTGTGGGGAGAAAAACAACCCCATTCTCAGGACCGGGAACCTGGATTCATTATGGTCTGTCCTATGGATACAGTAGTAGTAGTTCGGTGACTCTGGCCTCGTAATAATCCTGGAGCATGTAAGGGATTCAGGTGCAGGAAGTGTAGGTCAGTGGGGACTTGTGTCACCACATTTCAAGAGCCATAGTCGGAGCACTTCTCTGTCCTTAAGGCTGGGGCCCCACGTGGCGTAAACGCCGCGGTTCACCTGCGGCATAAACGCCGTGGAAAAAAAAAGCGGCGTTTTACAGTCACAGCAAAGTGGATGGGATTCTAGTAATTCCTATACCCACTTTGCGTTAATATACGTGTTGCAGACATGGGGCGATTTCCAAAACCGTTGTGGTTTTGGAAATCGCAGCATGTCAATTATACCTACGGAAATGCCGGCGGTTTCCCTGTAGGTATAATGGAAGTAGAAAGTTCACAGAGGAAACCTCTGTGAACTTTCTATCAAAAGCGCTGCAGGAAAAACTGCAATGCGTTGCTGTCGTGGTTTTTCCAGCAGAGCTTTTTTGCTGCAGGACGCCATGTGGGGCTTAGCTTAAAGGGATTTTCCAGCAGGGCTTTCCTTTTTTTTTTTATTGCTGACCTATCCTTAGAAATGTCATCAACTGGAGATCTGTTGGGGGTCTGTCACCTTGTCCCCCTGTGGTTCAGCTGGTTAAAGAGGCAGTGGCCCTCTATAAGTGCTGCTTCTACTTCACAGGACATGTGACATTATGTTCATTGATCACATGGCCAGATCACAGCTCAGTCCCATTCAAGTGAATGGGCTGAGCTGTGATACCAAGCACAGTCACTATGGAGCTGTGCTTGGTAAGTACTGAAGAGGCTGCAGCAGACACATCACGTGAACAGGTGCTGATCCCTTTCCAATTTTTAATTGATGATTGCATAGGTCATCAATTACTCAGCCTTAGAAAACCCCTTTAACCCCTTAATGACCAGGCCATTTTTTGTTTTTGCATTTTCATTTTTCAATTCACAGAGTCACATGATGGCTTATTGTTTGCAAAACAAATTGTACTTTGTAATGGTACCATTCAATATGCTGTGCAATGTACTGGGAAGCTGGAAAAAAATTCAGAATGAGGTGCAATTGGAGAAAAACTGCATTTGCACCAAATTCATATGGGTTTAATTTTTACAGAATTCACTGTGTGGTAAAAATGACATGTTACCTGTATTCTGCGGGTCAGTACGAACACGGTGATACCAAACTTATATAGTATTTGTAATGTTTGGATACCTTTTAAAAAATTAAAAACTTTGCTAAATAGAAAAAAAATTTTGCGTCGCCATATTTTGTCACCTGTAACTTTTTCATATTTACATGTATGGAGCTGGGTAAGGCGTCTTTTTATGCGGGACAACATGACATTTTTATTGATACCATTTGGGGAAAGATCTGATGGTTTGATGGTTGAAAAAAACGCTATTTGGCCATTTTGATTTTTTTCCCCGCTACGCCGTTCACCGTATGGGATAAATATTTTAATATTTTAATAGTTAGGGCCAAAAACTGAATGGGCGATGCCAAAAACTGGATGGGCGATATTTCATATGGCAGTAGGGTGGGCCCCTAGAATCAATCCCACTGGTGGGCCCTAGGCACCCCAGTCCGACCCTGGGCATGCCACTTCTGCCCCTTTACTTTCAGTGCAGCAAACTCACTCCAGAAGTTTAGTGAGGATCTCTGAATGATCCAATGTTGTCCTAAATGACTGATGATGATAAATATAATCCACCTGTTTGTAATCAAGTCTCCGTATAAATGCACCTGCTCTGTGATAGTCTCAGGGTTCTGTTTAAAGCGCAGAGAGCATCATGAAGACCAAGGAACACACCAGGCAGGTCCATGATACTGTTGTGGAGAAGTTTAAAGCTGGATTTGGATACAAAAAGATTTCCCAAACTTTAAACATCCCAAGGAGCACTGTGCAAGTGATAATATTGAAATGGAAGGAGTATCAGACCACTGCAAATCTACCAAGACCCGGCCGTCCCTCTAAACTTTCATCTCAAACAAGGAGAAGACTGATCAGAGATGCAGCCAAGAGGCCCATGATCACTCTGGATGAACTGCAGAGATCTACAGCTGAGGTGGGAGAGTCTGTCCATAGGACAACAATCAGTTGTACACTGCACAAATCTGGCCTTTAAGGAAGAGTGGCAAGAAGAAAGCCATTTCTCAAAGATATCCATAAAAAGTCTCATTTAAAGTTTGCCACAAGCCACCTGGGAGACACACCAAACATGTGGAAGAAGGTGTTCTGGTCAGATGAAACCAAAATCGAACTTTTTGGCCACAATGCAAAACGATATGTTTGGCGTAAAAGCAACACAGTTCATCACCCTGAACACACCATCCCCACTGCCAATCATGGTGGTGGCAGCATCATGGTTTGGGCCTGCTTTTCTTCAGCAGGTACAGGGAAGATGGTTAAAATTGATGGGAAGATGGATGGAGCCAAATACAGGACCATTCTGGAAGAAAACCTGTTGGAGTCTGCAAAAGACCTGAGACTGGGACAGAGATTTATCTTCCAGTCTCTCGATGTGCAAAACTGATAGAGACATACCCCAAGCGACTTGCAGCTGTAATCGCAGCAAAAGGTGGCGCTACAAAGTATTAACTTAAGGGGGCCGAATAATTTGGCACGCCCCACTTTTCAGTTTTTTTTTTTTTTACAAAAGTTTAAAATATCCAATAAATTTCGTTCCACTTCACGATTGTGTCCCATTTGTTGTTGATTCTTCACCAAATAATAAAATTTTATATCCTTATGTTTGAAGCCTGAAATGTGGCAAAAGGTTGAAAAGTTCAAGGGGGCCGAATACTTTCGCAAGGCACTGTATGTCCATTCTTTCAATCCTCAGAAAGTTCTTGAGTATCACAATAAAAAGAAAATACAAGGTCCTGAATCAATTCAAATGTCTTTAATTTTATATACTTCTAGTTCGGCAGTGGTTCTGGCAACAGCACCTACAACTACATCACTATCAATTATGTATTTTTCTTTATTTATTTTCTTCTTTATGTTAAATTGTAAATAAATACTACTTGATGAAAAAAGGGGTGTTCCCACCTTAAACACTTTATCCACTATCTAGCAATCAGGAGACCCGGGGCCTGCAACGTTCCCTGTGTGGTCCATGTGCAACGCCACTGCTTCATTCAGATCTACTGCAGTCCCAGCATTCCCATAGAAGTGAACGGAGCAATAGCCACATATGCACATCACCACTCTATTCCAGTGGTGTAACTAGGAATAGCTGGGCCCCAAGGCAAAAATTTGACATGGGCTGTTACTCCAACAGGTAACGGCCTATTAAAAAAAAAAAAAGCATCGGGGGCCTGCCGAGCCCCCTAATGTCCCGGGCTCCTCTGCTCTATTCACAGGAAGCATTATTCAGGGGTACTGACAGGTCTTTGTTCTCGTGTTCGAATGGGGTCGCAGCAGTCAGACCCCAGTGATCAGACACTTATCCCCTACCATGAAGATTTATAGTTATTATTAAATCCAGTCTTCATAATCCCTGAACCAGTGGATGGTGCACCTCCTTTATGACAAGGTGCCTCCTCTGGATGGGCTGTGCAACTAGAGGGAAATCTACAGATTTCTGGCATAAATGCTAATAAATCTCCACATCCTCACCATGCCACCTTTTCATCAAAATGGCAAGGGTGGTGCAGAAAACAAACAGTCACAAAAATCTAATTTGTGCAAAAAAAAAAAAGTGCAATTTTTTATGCCTTGTACACCACTTTTCTGGCATATAAGGCATAATAAATCTGCCTTTATGTGTCTATAGTGGGAAAACCCCTTTAATGCTGCAGGACCCTGATGCATGCTTTCAAACATATACCAAATGGACACAATTTGGCAAATTTTCCCATTAGAGTCTATATATGCACACTGGCCAGTATAAAAGGAGTTTTTCCTGACATAGACACCAACAGTTCACCAACATGAATTTACTTCTAGAGCTACTATTCTATTGGTTTAGATGCATTACCTTTATCTCCTTCTTGTAGTCATCAGTATCGGCCAGTAGGTCATCTCTATTTATCCTTGTCACTTTGCCATAGGGTTTCTCAACAAAATAAGTGAGATCTCCACAGTCATGGATAATAAATCCTGAAAAGAAATTAGAATAAGACCTTTTTCACACGGCAGTATTTTTAATTAGTATTTGTAAGCCAAAACTAGAAGTGGGTCCAAGTACTTTTTTTACACAATAGATTTCATGTCAGGTTTTTTACAGGCATGAGAAAGAATACGCACCTTGCATTCTATGGTTTAATGTATTAATCAGGACATAAAGAAAAAAAAAACATCAAGGTGCATTATGGCCAGACATCTCCATTTTGGTCTCTTCTGTCCAGAGGACATTGTTCCAGTAGTCTTGTGGTTTGTTCAGATGCAACTTTTCAAATTTAAAGGGGTTGTCTAGTTTCAGACCAATATTGAGAGGCAAATATTTTGTTTGCATACAGGTTTCCAGTATACTTTCTGTATCAATTTCTCACGGTTTTCTATATCTCTGCTTGCTGTCATTCATTTTGGATAAAAATCAGTCCATGGTCATGTGATGAACATACAGATGCACAAGTTGTTATAGTCAGGAATTGATGCAGAAAGTATATTGGAAAATTGTAGAACTTTTCATTATACCAACAATAACATTTATCTATTAACCCCTTCCCAACATCCTCTGTACTATTATGGCAAAGGCTGGGTCTATAAAGATGGCGGCCACCCTGCTGCAGAGAGGCCACCATAGCTACCGGGTCTCCGATATAATGTACAGACTGCTCCCTAGGGGAGTGTGATGATGTAACCCCCAGTTATGTATCTTTCTCTGAAATGTATTATTCCTTATTCATATTAGTCTTGCATACCTTTAGGAATGTTGGGTTTAAGCTGTGTTTACATTGGTGGTCAATTCGCTTCAGTGGTTTTATGTGTATACCATGGGAGAAGGCCTTGCTGGCCAGCCAGTTTATGACCCCTACACAATAGATGTCAAAGGGGGGAGAGAGGGCTAATAACCCTCAGCTCAACCCCAGACACACATCTTTCCCCAGCTAGGAAAACATCCCACTTTCCTCAGGTCCTGCAATGGGTTGAGAGGAGGGAGGCTACCTGGAAGGGAGCTGTGGTTGGACACTAACCTTATATTGCGAGGAAAGGCTAGATGCTTTGCCACTGAGGAAGAAGGCAGCTAGGAGTTAGCTGCTCTGTAACTTGCTTAAGGAAGTGCCCTGGGGACCAACACATTGAGGCCCAGAGAATCAGACTACAAACTCGGTCTGTGTAATACTTTTCTGTCTGTCTGTCTGTATTCCCTGTTTTAGTTTCTGTACTTTATTGTGCTTTTACCTATATTTGCTTGACCATTCATTGATGTGTATTTCTGTATATGTTAGTGGGTAATACCGACTCACTTGGGTTAATAAACATATAAAATTTATAAAGCTCATTTCATATTATCCTATGAACCCGGTCCACTCACGGCGTGTGAGTGAGAAGTAAGAAGGTTGATCCCAGATGTGCCAAGCGGCTTGGCAAAGTGAGATCCTTCACAGTGGTAGCAGCGGTGGGATCTAGGATAACAGCGTGTTGGTGCGGTATCACTCACGCTGAGGATTGCAGCAATCCTATGAATCGAGCTCGGTACTAGACAACTAATAAGGGAAAGTTTAGTACGGTGCTGTCCCCTCCCTTTTTCTTTGTTTTCTTTTATTTGGCAACGGCTTCCAGCAGATGGCTGGGGGTCTGAGGAGCAGAACGAGAGAGCTCCAACAACTGGCTTATAGAGGCACTTAGCAAATGACAAATGTCGAGGACGCCACCGCCATGCAAGGTGTGGAGCAAAGTCCTGAAGTGCTGGGACAAGACACCATTACCATTCTAGAAGGTCCAGCAGTTGTCCCTGTCCCAGAGGTAACTTCTCTTGGAGGGACCAGTAACCCTAGCTCTGTGGGGGAAATGGACTTTTCTTTGCAACTGGCCTTGCAACAGCTGGGCCCGAGTGACTCTAACACTCACCTGCAGCTGATCCTCCAATATCAACAGGCTGAGAGAGAAGCTGCAGAGTGTCGAGCAGAGCGTCAGGCTGCTGCTGCCGAGCTTCAGGCGGAGAGAGAAGCTGCCGAACGTCAGGCCCAGAGGGAACATCAATTGGAGATGGCTCGGCTGGAGAGGACTAGCAGCTCTTCCCAGAACCAAGTCCAGGAGGTCCATGCACAGAGGCCTCGCCAGGAGAGCTTCCCTGTCCTGGAGAAGGATGGCGACTTGGACGTTTTTCTGCGGGGGTTTGAAAAAGCCTGCCAGCAACACCATTTGCCCTGTGCGCAGTGGACAGAATATTTGACTCCAGGGATAAAAGGCAAAGCCCTTGAAGTCTATTTTGACCTATCACCAGAATTGGATGGGGACTATGATGCCATTAAGGAGGCCCTCCTTGAAAAGTACAACCTCACACCTGAGGTGTACCGCAAAATGTTCCGGAATATAAAGCGGGACCCCACAGGCAGCTATGCGGATGTTGTGGGCATCTTATGGGCTACATTCTGGCAATGGATCAGAGGACTTACAGTTATCAAGTTTGAGGAACTTGTGGACCTTATGGTCAAAGACCAGTTCCTCCAGGTTCGTCCTCTGGATGTCAGACACTTTGTGACGGGGAACCCAAGACAGCAGACCAAGCTGCACAAATTGCTGACTCCTATGCCGCCAACAGGGGGCCAGAGACCAAGGGAGGAACCACACTGCAGAGACCCCCAAGCTGGAAGGAGGGGCACGGCCGGAGTTCACCACAGTCTCCTGTCTCCAAGTGGGGTAGGACAAACTCTGTCACGGGTGGTCCTTCTACTTCCCCTGTCACAAGAACTCTGGGTGCCCCAGCTACCATCTCCAAGCCCCAAGGAGAGGTCCAGCGGTGTCATGCCTATAACCAGCCAGGACATTTCAAGGCGGAGTGCCCTAACCACCCTAAGAACCCCCCTGCTTCCCAAGCCACAGCAGCTGTCTCATCTGTTTACTGCAATCCAATGCCAACCGTTAACAGGTCACTGTGGGGGATAAAGTGGTCATGGGATTTCGGGACACTGGGGTGGATGTTACTCTGGTGCAACCTGATTTGGTCCCTCCGGACAGTATTATCCCCTGGGAAAACTCTGGCCCTGAGGGGTATTGGACAAGAACACTTAACTGTACCCATGGCTTGTGTCCATTTGGACTGGGGTGCGGGAAAAGGAATGCGGGATGTGGGGCTAATGTCTGATCTGCCTGCTAATGTTCTGTTGGGGATGGATTTGGGGCCCCTAGTGTCCCAATATGGAGTTGGAGAAACGCCACCTCGCTGTGATAAATGGTCTGTGAATAAGAATGATTTTCAGGTGGGCTGAAACCTGTCACGCGGGCAGAGGGGGAGGTCAGCTGCCTGCGCATCTCTGATGTGTTCGCAGCTGAAGAAAACAGTGAAAATGCTAATGATGTGCTGTGTAGTGCTGACCTGGCTGTGGCCCCGCCCACATCTGCGAGTGGTGCTATCCCCCTCAGTGTGACCGTGGCTGAGCTGTTCTCCACTGTAGCTCGCTGTGAATTAACAACTGCTAATGAATGTACTGTCAATGTAATTGTTAGGATTCAGATGCAAGGTAAGGAATGTACTGGTCTTATAGGAAAGCAGCAGCAGAAATGGGCTGACAACTGCGAGCAGTAGAAAATGCTACTAAAAGGCAAAACAATACTGCGAGCCAAGCCCGGCCTCAGACGCCTTCACCAGAGCTCCTCGCAAGAAGAGATGGAATTTTGCTGAATCTGAAGACCGGAATTGTCACCAGAACAGAAAGTGTATTACAAATAAATGCACTGCAGCAGAGGCCTACACCAAATCCACACACTACTCACAGGGACAGAGAAAACAGAATGGTCGACAATCACGGGTCAGCAGCTGAGGAGGGCAACACAGATCCAAATCACGAGACAAAGACAAATCCGGGAAACAAGCCAATAGTCGGAACCGATCAGGAATGCCAGAATAAAATCGCAAGACAAAAGAGGAATCCAGGTACACAGCCAAAAGTCAGGTATAGGAGCAGTGAAATCAAAGTCAGGAGCTTAGCAGGAGTTAGGAAACTGATAGCCAGCAAAGCTGAGTGATAGGGAGTTGTTTAAATAGGCCTACTCAGGAAGCTTCCCTATGTTGTCACAGCAACCACCAATCATTCTTTATGTTGACCTGACAACTTTAAAGCGGCAACAACAGATGTCACATTCCTGACAGTAATTGCTGATGCTTGCTATGAAAATGTACAGGGTAGCTCCTCTGAGATACTGGGGGCACTCCTGACCACTTCAACCAGTACCTTAGATCCGCTCCCAACTGATGACTATGTACCAAGTGGTCAGGTAGTTTACAGGGATCTCAGGGCTGATCCGGGTGAGGGACAGACTGCTGGTGTTGCGGTGGTCACACGCAGTCAGAGGGCTAAAGGGGTGGAAGGCGTTCCGATTCCTGAGCCGTTCCCTATTTCACCCAGAGATGGTACTGAGAACGCCGTGACTAGCCTCACCATGCTGGAGCCATTGGAGTACGGCGGGTATGAGACATGCACGTCTCTTTTGTCTAGTTCCAGTCCAGGAGTACCCGTGGCCAAGGTTCATATGGCCTGGGGTGCTGGGGGTGGGATCCAAGAAGGGGGTATGTCAAATGCATTACCTGTCAAGGTAGTGTGGGGGAATGGTTTGGGGGAATATGATTTGAGTCATTTGCCCGAGGTATCACCATCACCCACCCAAGTACTTGAGGTAATGGGCATAGGCCCACGGGGACAGTGTGTCTGGGAGGGAGGACAGGTGGCGGTTAAACCTGTGCCAGAACCAGAGGTGTCCCCATGGAAGGAAGCTAAGGGGAAGGTAAGGAATCCCCTAGAACTCTCCCAGCTAGTGGCTTATGCGGGAGAGACACTGAGAGACTGCCAGGATGGGGTCTGAGCGTATACCTCAAGAACCTGGGGTTGTGAGTGGGGATCTGAGGGATGCCAGCACTCCGGAGATGGACCCAGAGCAGGCAGGAGGTAGCCAGGTGGGCAGGGCTCAGAGAATGAATCTTAGAAGTGTCTCCACTCAGACTGGAGTGGGTATCAGTGAGCTTGGAGTGGTCAGGTACCAAGGCCAGTGGTGGGAGAGGAGATCGAGCCCTATGTCCTAGTGGGGTTCCCAGGGGGCCCCATAACCAATGCTGCCTGCCAGCCAGCTTCCCATGGAAGTGGCCTAGTTGAGGGGCTCCAGCTTTCCCCCTTACTTTACTCTAGTACAGAACCAGGGAAGGGAACGCTGGGAAGCATAGACCCCACGAGGATATGCAGCCGGTGATCCAGTTTAGGCCCAGTGGTTCCCAGGGAAGAGGGTTGACTCCGAGTGAGCACCTAGCGGAGGGTATCAGTGAGCCTGGAAGCGGTTCAAGTACCAAGGCCTGTCCTGGCGGGGTGGGACCGCCGAGGTACGTGAGTAAGATGAATGTAGGATCCTTCTGCCTCCCAGCACACTCTAAAAGGAGGAGGTGTGATGATGCAACCTCCAGTTATGTATCTTTCTCTGAAATGTATTATTCCTTATTCATATTAGCCTTGATTACCTTTAGGAATGTTGGGTTTAAGTTGTGTTTACATTGGTGGTCAATTAGCTTCAATGGTTTTATGTGTATACCATAGGAGAGGGGCTTGCTAGCCAGCCAGTTTATGACCCCTGGACAACAGATGTCAAAGGGGGAGAGAGAGAGCTAATGACCCTCAGCTCAACCCCAGACACACATCTTTCCCCAGCTAGGAAAACATCCCACTTTCCTCAGGTCCTGAAGTGGGTTGAGAGGAGGGGGGCTACCAGGAAGGGAGGTGTGGCTGGACACTAGCCTTATACTGCGAGGAAGGGCTAGATTCTTTGTCACTGAGGAAGGAGGCAGCTAGAGGTTAGCTGCTCTGTAACTTGCTTAAAGGGGTATTCCCACGAACATAACTAATTTTAAATTTGTAGATAATTAAAAGTTAAACATTTTTGCAAATACAAGTAATTAAACATTTTGCAGAGTTTTAAAGATTTTCTCTAAATATCTTGTGGTCACAGTTTTGTTCTCTTGATCGGTTGCCAGTGGATACAACCATGCATGCAGAACCTTTCTAAAATCAGAAAATCAGCCATGATGTTCTTATTGTGGCTGTGATATCTTCTGATACATGTAGTATCTCTTCCTGATAACCCAGCTACAATAAGAAGATCATGGCTGGGTTCCTGACAAGTCCTAGACCATAGAAAGTTTCTCCATTTGAGGTCGTATCCTTTGACAACCGATCAAGACAACAGATTCTCACCACTAAGAAAGTTAGAGAAAATCTTTAAAACTCTGCAGAATTTTTAACTACTTATATTTGCAAAAATGCTTATCTTTTAATTATTTATAAATATAGATATGATTATGTTCATGGGACTACCCCTTTAAGGAAGTGCTCTGAGGCCCAATATATGGAGGCCCAGAGAATCAGACTACAAACTCGGTCTGGGTAATACTTTTCTGTCTTTTATTCCCTATTTTATTTTCTGTACAGTATTGTGCTTTTATCTGTATTTGCTTGACCATTCATTGATGTGTATTTCTGTATATGTTAGTGGCTAGTACCGACCCACTCGGGTTAATAAATATATAAAATTTATAAAGCTCGTTTAATATCCGGTCCACTCACGATGTGAGTGAGAGGTAAGAAGGTTGATCCCAGGTGTGCCAAGCGGCTTGGCAAAGTGAGATCCTTCACAGGGAGCTAATAAAATTGTAAAATTAAAAATGAAAGTTTTTAAAAATATAAAAAAAACCTAAAAATTCAAATCACCCACCTATCTCCAGATTTGAAATAAAGATAAATAAATCAACAAAAACAAACATAAAGAAATTATACATCCCCACATCTGAAAATGCCCTGTTTACAAACATATAAAAATATTTTTCCCATATGGTGAACGCCATAGCAGGAAAAAATCAAAAGAGTCAAACCACAGTATTTTTCCCATCCCATAAAAATTTTAATAAAAAGTTACAAACCAAATGGTATAAATAAAAAGCAGATCTGGCCCGGGGAAAAAAGACACCATATACATCTCTGTACATGGAAATATAAAAAAGTTACGGGTGTCAGAAAATGGCGACTCTAAGAATTTTTTTTGTATTTTTTTAAGGGGTTAAAATGTAAAAAAATTACATAAATTTGGTATCCTCAGAATCCTACCAACCCATAGAATACATGTGACCTGTAATTTGGCTGCACAGTTGACGTCGTGAAAACAAAGCCCATTAGAAAGTTGCACTAATGCAGTTTTTCTCCAATTGCACGCCATTCTGAATTTTTTTTCCAGCTTCCTAGTACATTTTATAGATTCATTAAATGGTACAATTACAAAGTAAAATTTGTTCCACAAACATTAAGCCCTCATGTGACTCTGTGATCAGAAAAATAACAAAGTTATGGGATTTGGAAGACGGTAAGTCAAAAAAATTCCTGTGGCAGGAAGGGGTTAATATTAGTATGAAACTTTTGTTTGTTTTTATAAACAACATGCTGTTTGTTTTTATAAAGAAGAGACTTTCTCCTGTCATCCCTTCCAAACTGGCCATACTTGTTCCATACTTTTTCTAAGGGGGCGTTCACACTACCGTTGGTGACCGTCAGTAGTGTCCGTAGCTATTGTCCGTTAAAAGATTTTAGCATCAGACACTAGCTGAACCATCAGAAATCCGTTAAAATTTCCATTCATTTCAATGGGTTTTTATATTGTGTCCGTTAATGTCTGTTTACACCCAATCCGTCAGAAGTCCGTTTTTTTTCCACGGACAAAAAATCCTACATTCAGGACTTTTTTGTCCATTTGTCGGCGCCCATAGCGCTGTATACAGCCCTCATTTAGAGCTGTATACACAGAGATCAGGAAGGCAGGGAAGGTAATAAACCTTCCCTGTCTCCTCTCTGGGAGCTCCGGCTGAAGTTACAGCCGGCTCCCAGTTTCAGTAGCTGCACGATCTCGTGCAGCTGCTGATTTCTGCTTGGACGTACCGGTACGTCCTTGCAGAAATAGACAACCACCACTTGGATGTATATAGTCTATGGGCGGTACAGAAGTGGTTAAATAGCAAATCAGGCAGCAAAACTAACTGCACTTATTGCTCAGGAGCGGTGGAAGCTAGAGAATAATTTCCAACTGTGCTGGAATCAGTGGAGGGGCAAATATTAACAAATGCTAACAACTTGAATTGGTGAAGGTGGTGAAAGGTCCTCTTTAAAACATGAATGAATGCTCCAGCACTTGCTGCTACTTACCAACTTAATTTCTGTGGAAGCAGTAAGGCTCTATGCACATGACAGTCAGTGTTTTATAAGGCTAGGACACTGACCCATTCATCTATATGGTCCCATACACACGCCGTGTATTTTGATGGGCCCGTAAATGTGGCACATAACACAAGGGGTCAATTAATAAATGAAAAAACACATAAAGAAAGATGGCCAAAATATGAAAATGAAAAAATATATAAAACTCAAATTTATTTAAATAATTAAAAACCAGACATATAGAAATATAAATGTCACCCATTAATAACCTAAGTGAACTTCTAGATAAACCTATCCTAGTTTCGGGGAATGAGTACAATAATCACCCTTATTTCCTCATTATTATCCAGGAATGTAGGTAAAAAACATAGAAACACCGCAGGGCAATGCTATGAAACTACGGTATATTCAGATAAATCATTAGGAATACCGCAGGACAATGCTATGGAGCTGCAGTATACTCCACTAAAGCACAAGAAATATCTTTATCCTATAAATACTAGAGATGGTATACAAAATATACTATTAAAGTGGAGTTCCAAATCGCCAATATGAAGCTCAAAACACCACACCCAAACTCTGTGTAAGCTGAACTAAGAAGGTAGATGATCATTTAAGAATTTATTTGCAAATTATGGTGGAAAATAAGTATTTGGTCATTGTCTTTAACCCCTTAAGGACCCAGCCCAAAAGTGCGTTAAGGACCAGGCCTCGTTTTTCAAAACTGACATGTGTCACTTTATATGGCAATAACTTTGAGATGTCTTAACTTACACAAGTGATTTTGAGACTGTCTTTTCGTGACACATTGTACTTCATGTTAGTGGTAAACACTAATGAATATTTTTGTATTTATTTATAGAAAAATAGGAAATTTGATGGAAATTTTGAAAAAAATCGCAATTTTCAAAATGTGAAATGCTCTGCTTTTCAGATAGATAGTCATACCACCCAAATACATTAATACATATTATCTACCATATCTCTGCTTTATATCGGCATCATCTTTTAATCGTCCTGTAATTTATTTTGGATGTTAGAAGGCTTACAAGTGTAACAGCGATTTTGCAGATTTACAAGAAAATTTCCCAAACTAATTTTTTAGGGACCACTTCAGTTCTGAAGAGGATTATAAAGGCCTATATATTAGAAACCCCCATAAATCACCCCATTTTCAAAACTGCACCCCTCAAATAATTCAAAATAACATTTGGGAAGTTTGTTAACCCTTTAAGAATTTCACTGGAATTAAAACAATATGGAGGTGAAATTTAGACATTTAATTTTTTCCCACTAATTCCTTAATTTAGCCCTAAAAGTAACACATTCACAAAGGGTTAAAGGAAAAAATGCATCACACAGTTTGTTATGCAATTTCTCCCGAGCACGGAAATACCCCACAAGTGGGTGTAAACTGATGTTTGGGCGATGGCAGCGCACGGAAGGGAAGGGCGTCTGGGAGCGACACTGGGCGTCTGAAAAGCAGATTTTGCTGGAATAGTTTTCAGGTGCCATGTCTCATTTGCAAAGCCCCTAGAGTACCAATACAAAGGAAAACCCCAAAAAGTGACCCCATTTTGCAAACTACACCCCTCACAGAATTCATATAGGGGTATAGTGAGCATTTTGACCTTACATTCGTTTCACAGATTTTGCTAACACTGGGATGTATAAATGAAACATTACTAAAATGTCACTTTATCCCCAAAGTTTTCATTTTCACAATGGGTTAAAGGAGAAAAAGCACCCCACAGTTTGCAAAATAATTGCTCCTAAACACAGTAATACCCCATATGTGGTCGTAATCTGCTGTATGGGTACATGGCAGGGCTCAGAATGGAAAGAGCGCTATTTAGCTTTTGGAGAGCAGATTTTGCTGGAATAGTTTTCAGGTACCATGTCGCATTTGCAGAGCCCCCAAAGTACCAATACAGTGGAAACCCCCTAAAAGTGACCCCATTTTGGAAACTACACCCCTCACAGAACATATCAAGGGACATAATGAGCATTTTGACCCTACAGCTGTTTCACAGATTTTATTAACATTGGGACATTAAAATGAAAAATTACTTTTTTTCCAATAAACCGTCAATTTAGCCCCAAATTTTTCATTTTCACAAGAGGACAAAGGAGAAAAAGCACCCCAAAGTTCGTTACACAATTTCTCCTGAACACAGAAATGCCCCATATGTGGTTGTAATCTGCTGCATGGGTACATGGCAGGGCTCAAAATGGAAAGAGCGCTATTTAGCTTTTGGAGGGCAGATTTTGCTGGAATAGTTTTCGGATGCCATGTCGCATTTCCAGAGCCCCTAAAGTACCAATATAATACAAACCCCCAAAAAGTGACCCCATTTTGGAAACTACACCCCTTATAGAATTTATCTAGGGGTATGGTGAACATTTTGACCTCACAGCTGTTTCACAGATTTTATTAATATTGGGACATTAAAATGAAAAATTACTTTTTTTCCAATAAACCGTCAATTTAGCCCCAAATTTTTCATTTTCACAAGAGGACAAAGGAGAAAAATCACCCCAAAGTTCGTTACACAATTTCTCCTGAACACAGAAATGCCCCATATGTGGTTGTAATCTGCAGCATGGGTAAATGGCAGGGCTAAAAATGGAAAGAGCGCTATTTAGCTTTTGGAGGGCAGATTTTGCTGGAATAGTTTTTGGATGCCATGTCGCATTTACAGAACCCCTAAAGTACCAATATAATGGAAACCTCTCAAAAGTGACCCCATTTTAGAAACTACACCCCTCAAGGAATGTATCAAGGGGTATTATCATTTAGAGCCTAAAAATGCTTCCCAAAAATTAATGTACAAAGTGAAAATTAAAGTTTTTAAAGAAATATCCAATTTCAGTGCCTAATACGTTGCGGCCACTTTGTGGCATCAGAGACATGCACTCCTAAAACTATTAAGTGGGATATCCCGGGGACAAAAAAATTATATATGTGGGTATAAACTGCTGCTTGGGCACGCAGCAGGGCTCAGAAGGGAAGGAGCACTGTGGGTTTTTTTAGCTTTTGGAGTACAGATTTAGAGGGACTTTCTGGTCGCCATGATATTTTTGCAGAGCCCTGGAGGTGCCAGTAAATTGGAATTCCCCAAGAAGTGACCTCCATTTTGTAGGGGCAATTTTAGGGTCTCTGCAAATGTGACATGGCGTCCAAAAAAACAACAATCTAAATATGCGCTCCAAAAGCACATAGCGCTCCTTCACATTTGCGCCCTGCTGTGTGCCCAAATGACAGTTTATGCCCACACGTATGACACTTGTGTACCCAGGATAACGTACTTAACAATGTCATATGTGGGTATAAACTGCTGTTTGGGCACAGCCGGGCACAGAAGGGAAAGAGCGCTATTTTGGTTTTTAGAGCACAGTTTGCTTTTTGGACACCATGCCACTTTTGCAGAGACCATGAATTGTCAGTAAAGTGGAATCCGCAGACATGTCACCCCATTTTGGAAACTATACCCTTCAAGGGATTTATCAAGTGGGGTAGCGAGCATTATTAACCCTTAAGTGTTGCATTCTTTTAATTTCCAAAAATGAATGCGCAGCTGATAATGAAAAGTTAAAAATGAAATTTTTCTATAGATAGATAGATTCTATTTCAGTGCCCGATATGTTGTGCCCAGCTTATGTCTGCACAGACACACACTCCAAAAACTAGTAATCGGGGATCCCGGGCACAACAGCTTTTGGAGCGTTCATCTCTGATACAAGCCGGGCACAACATATTACGCACAGAAATGTCATATTCCTGGAATAATTGTCATTTTCACCTTTCATCATCAGCTGCCTATTCATTTACGGATAATAAATTATAGCAACACTTGGGGGTTAAAAATGCTCACTGTACCCCTGGATAAATTCCTTCAGGGGTGCAGTTTCCAAAATGGGGTGACATGTCAGGGGATTCCACTGTACTAGCATTTCAGCTCTGCAAAAGTGCAATGGCGTCCAAAAACCAAATAGCGCTCCTTCCCTTCTGTGCCCGGCTGTGCCCAAACAGGAGTTTATACCCACATATCACATTAAGTACCTTATCCTGGGTACACCAGTGTCATACATGTGGGTATAAACTGCGGTTTGGGCACACAGTAGGGCACAGAAGGGAAGGAGCGCTATATGGCTTTTGGAGCGCAGATTCAGATGTTTGGGATCTGGATGCCATGTCATGTTTGCAGAGCCTCTAAAGTACCAGTAAAGTGGAATCCCCTAGGGAATGACCCCATTTTGAAAACTGCACCCCTCAAAGAATTTATCAAGGGGTGTAGCGAGCATTAGTATCCCAGACGTGACTGCACAGCGGATGGGGAAAAGTGAATATGTAATCTGTGCGTAGTACATTGGGTACACTAAATTCCCTACTATTTCCCCAGTAGTTCCTATTATTGGGGGGTCACTCTGGGGGTCACTTCTGGTTTATTATCCCTCGTAAGCTCTAAATCTGGGGTGTACCCTAATATACGCTCGCACAGCTTATACATTCCCTTCCTGCCGCAGCCAGTTATGCTCTAATGATTTGGCGATTTTTGGGGTTTTTGTCTTCACATTGTACGAGTTATATTTTCTTTATTTCTCTGGTGATGTAGCCATATGAGGGCTTGTTGTTTTCAGGGTGAGATGTATTTTTTAATGACATCATGTTTAGGTGCTTACAATTTATTAAATAAATTTTATTAACTCTTTCTTGGTGGATTAAAAAACAACCCCATCAATTCTGGCACTGCGTTTTATCTTTTAAATTTTTCACCATGCAGCGTAGAGCATAAGTAACATGTTATCTTTATTCTGCGGGTCGGTACGATTACGGCGATACCTCATTTATAATGTTTTTTTATGCAATACCAATTTTGCAGAACAAAAACCCATTTGGGGACATAAATTAATTTTTTTTTGCATCGCCATCTTCTAAGATGCGTAGCATTTTTATTTTTCAGTTTAGAGAGTTGGCTTAGGGCTTATTTTTTGCGGTACAACCTGTGCTTTTTATTGGTACTGTTTTGGGGTACATATGACTTTTTGATCACTTTTTATGGCATATTTTGTAAGGTGAGATGGCGAAAAATCGTTACTTTTGGCGGGTTTTTTCCGGTTTTTTTCCCCGACTTTCACCGTGTACATTAAATATGGTTTCAGTTTTATTGTACAGGTTGTTACGGACGCAACGATACCAAATATGTATTGTTTTTATTAATTTTTAGGTTTATTTTTTATATAATTCATTTTATATAGGAAAAGGGAATTTTTGGGGCTTTATTCTTTTACTAATTTTTTTCACATACTTTATTATTTTTTTTTTTCACTTTTTTTTTACTTTTTCTTGTGTCCCATTAGGACACCTGAGCCAGCAATGCTTTTATTGCTGGCTCAGCACTATAGACTGCAAGACACGAGCATACTCGTGTCTTACAGCCTATACAGGAAGTCAGCGCTATGGAAACACAGCGCTGACTTCCTGATGTATCGGCAGGATCAACCAGGTACTGGGGGCTCCAGGCAGCCTGGGGTCACTTGGCAGACCCCGGGCTGCACATTAGAGATATCGGCACCCCCCGATCTCGCCGCGGGGGGTGCCGGGGGGGTCGGCAAGACGGCGGAACCCCTTGGATGCCGCGGTCATGTTTGACCGCGGCATCCAAGGGGTTAAAACCGCCGATCGGAAGTTATGGCCGACCGGGGGTTATGGAGCAGGATGTTAGTGTGAACCGAGAGCAAGGCAGGTGGTTTGGACTCCGCAACCAGAAATGAACGCACACGCGGTAGTTCAAGAAAAAAATATATATTTACTATAAGTTAATAAAGGCTAGTTAAAGGTAAAATGACAGGGCTAAAGACAAGCAAAATATACAATATAGCATGAACAATTTCAAGGCAAATTCTGCAATGGTTTCTACTTTTACTCTGTCCACTTCTGCAGTATGGACACTGAATGAACAATATACTCAAAACTATCCCTAACTGACCCTGACTTCACATTTGGGTGCACCCCCTTTTCCCCAGTGGTCCAGGTGGACCGCTTACAGTCTGTAGAAGCGCGCGGTGGGGCCCAAAGTCGTTCCTTTCTTTTTATAGCGAAACGTCCTCTCCTCACGGTTATCAGGATCTTGGGAGAAATGAAGTCCTCTTTAACAGGGAAACCCAATGAATGCAATGTAATCCAACAGCAGATTCCACTCAGCACACTGACAGTCCTGCCGAATCCATACACTGAGCTGGGATGTAAGCCGGGGTTTAGCAGGTGCTGTCCAGTACATCAACAGCACTGCGAGTCTCTATCTGTGGTATCCATATACACAGTCACAATGTCAGTCTCACTGATCAGCCACTGAGCACAGTTCCTTTCACGTGGACTCACTAGTCCTGTTGTCTCTTTACACTCTGTTTGTCTCTGGACCAAGATACAGCTTAGCTGTACAGAAAAATCTCCACACCAGTTCAATACAACACTTGCTAAGATGGCTGCTGCTCTCTGTCTCGTCACTTCCTGCTTCTCTGCTCACATTCTGTCTGCAGAACAGGCAAGCTGACATAAAAGGGGGGGGAGTCACTCCAGCATCATGTCACAATTACAATGGCTGCTGTCTTAAAGGAACAGAATCACAGAAATACATTCAACATTAACAGTTTATACAGACAAATGAAGCTTAGGACAACATTGGCTGTCTCTTACATATTTCCCCCCCACTTTAAGATTGGCAGTCCCTGCCTATGACTGTATATCCAGAGGTTGTACTTTTATGCACAGGGTGGTAGTATACCGATGTATGGCAGGCCAAACAAACTCATCCTGCGCATACCGAACAGGGGGAATACCAGCATTTGGCCTAGTGGTCCGTCTGAGGACCGGTGGTATATTATGGGGTGCTGCAGCTATGGGCTGAGAAGGACCAGCGGATTCCGCACCAGAGGGGGCACAGGCCGGAGATACAGTAGTCACAGGTGGAACATCCCCAGGAGCAGGGATCGGCCAACAATCATCCTCCTCGTCGGAGGCCCATTCCGCACCTCCATTCTCTGACTGTGGGAGCTCATTCACATTGGCAAGCCCATCATGATTTGTCCCTTCAGAATGACACAGGCGCAACATATTTCGGTGAAGTACTCGAACACAATCAGTTCCTTCTTTCTGGACCTGGTACACTGGCCCATTCGCATACTTGCGGCCAACAACACGATACGGCAAAGCCTCCCATCGGCTTTCCAATTTCCCTTGGGGTTTCTTGACACGAACTAGCACCAGGTCGCCTGGTTGCAATGGTGCTTCTTGCACTGGGGTCTTATCAGGATGGGGATGTTCTTGCAGGCGCTGCCGCACCAATCGATGGATCGTCTCAAGTCTCTGCCGGTGCGCCCGCACCCAAGAGGTTGGATCCCTCGGAGGGAACCCATCCACATCATTCAACTGTAATTCTCCTATACTTCGCCCAGACCGCCCAAAGAGAAGTGTATAAGGAGAGTACCCCGTTGTAGAATGGACCTGATTGTTATAGGCCCACACCATTTCAGACAAGAACTGAGGCCACTGTAACTTCTTGTCTTCCTCCAGAGTCCGCAGCATCTGTAGCAGAGTTCTGTTGAATCTTTCACAGGCCCCATTTCCCTGAGGGTGGTATGGAGTCGTGTGCGACTTCTTTATCCCGTAGATACGTTGAACTTCTTTCATTACGTGTCCCTCAAAGCAGGCACCCTGGTCGGAGTGGATGCGTTTAGGGCACCCATATACTCGAATGAAATCTTGGCACAGAGCACGAGCTGCTGACTCAGCTGTCTGGTCCTTGGTGGCGGTTACCACCGCAAATTTGGTGAAGTGATCCACCATTACGAGGCAATACTGGTGTCCGCTATTGGATGGGCCCACCATTAGATAGTCTATCATGACGATTTCTAAAGGTTCCTGGGTCACGATGGTTTGCAGGGGAGCTCTCTGTTCTATTGCCTTATGGATCTCACAAGTTCGACAGCTGCGGCATACTTCTTCGACCATTTGACGAAGACCAGGGCAGTAAATCAGTCGCTGTAACCAACGAAAGGTCTTCTCATGACCAAAATGTCCATTCTTATTATGAGCCTCAACTGCCAAGGAGCGAGCCAGTTCACTAGGCACCACAATTTGGTATCGAATGTCGATCTCAGAAGGTAAATAGACCTTTCGGCATAGCACTCCATTTTTCATCTCCAACTTTTCCCACTGACTCAGAACAGATAATATCTCACGTGTCAGTCGTTCTCTTTCCTCTCTACAGGGCTTCTGGCCTTTCTCAACACACTTGATCATCTGTGCCAGCCCCTCATGGGTCTGTTGTATCTGTGCCCATTCCTGTCGTGAGGGACCAAAGAAAGGAGCCATTTCAGTCCCCTCCATCTCAAACTGATTAGTGGCGGTCAAGGCCTGTGAAAATCTGCTGAAATCGGGCACCTCCACATGCTCCAACTCATGATCCACGTCTTCTGTGGGGGTCTGGGCGGTTACCCTAGAAAGCCCGTCAGCATTCTGGTTCTCTGTCTTGGACCGATACTTAATGCGGTAATTGAACTTAGTCATTCGGGCTATCCACCTCTGCTCTAACGCCCCGAGCTTGGCATTTTCCAGGTGAGCTAGTGGGTTGTTGTCAGTCAGTACTAAAACTTCAGCACCGGTCAAATATTCAGAGAATTTCTCGGTCATGGCCCATACCAGTGCCAACAGCTCCAACTTAAATGAACTATAATTCTCGGGGTTTCTTTCAGAATCTCTCAAAGACCGGCTGCCATACGCTATGACCCTCTCCTGGCCATCCTGAAGCTGGGAAAGCACTGCTCCAAGACCATACAGGCTTGCATCCGTATACAGCTGGAACGGCAAGTGGTAATCAGCATATGCCAAGATTGGGGCTGTTGTCAGTGCATCCTTTAATGCCTGGAAGGCTTGTTCCTGTTCAGGTCCCCACTTCACGGACCGGTTCTTTGGACCACCGGATGTGCCTCGTAGGAGAGCATTAAGTGGTGCTGCTACCTTGGCGAAATCCTTAATAAACCGTCGATAGTAACCGGCTACTCCAAGGAACGCCCTCACTTCTCGCAGGGTAGTCGGTATTGGCCAATCTTGAACAGCCGCTATCTTGTCTCTTGATGGTCTCACCCCTTCTCCTGATACGCGGTGACCCAAGTAATCAATTTCAGATTGGAACAACCGACATTTACTGGGTTTCAATTTGAGCCCATGTTCCCGCAATCTTCGAAATACTTGCCCCAACTGGTGGAGATGGTCTTCAAAGGTCGCAGAATACACTATAATGTCATCCAAGTAGATGAGAGTGAACTCAAAGTTGAAGTCACCGAGACATTTCTCCATCAACCGCTGAAACGTTCCGGGTGCATTTGTCAACCCGAAGGGCATCCGGTTAAATTCGTATAGTCCCATGGGCAAGATGAATGCCGTCTTCTCCTTGTCTTTTGTGGCCATCGGCACCTGCCAATACCCACTAGCCAGATCTAGTGAGGAGAAGTACCGGGCTCTCCCTAGCGCTGAGAGGGACTCCTCAATCCGTGGCAAGGGGTAGGAATCTCGTACGGTGCAAGCGTTTAACTTCCGATAGTCTACGCAAAATCGGATGGACCCATCTTTTTTTCTTACTAACACCACAGGAGCCGCCCAGGGACTCTGGCTTTCTTGGATGATCCCACCCTGTAGCATCTTAGCTAACAGTTCTTTCACTTCCTGATACAACTGTGGAGGAATTTGTCGGTAGCGCTCTCTAATTGGAGGGGTGTCTCCTGTGGGAATCTCATGGTAGATCCCTGTGGTACATCCAAAATCTTCAGCATACCGTGCAAAGGTGGCTTGGTTCTCCCACAACAGCTCATCTACCTTCTGCACACATTCCAGAGAACATGAACTTGCATCCATCTTCATCTGTTCTCGAATTGCACGGCCATTCCATTCAGAGGTGGGTTCCTCATCTTCTCCCATGGACACAGTTACGGTCCACTCATCCCTTTCAGTCGGCTTCAGCTGCATTGGAGTTACTTTCCTTACTTCCTCCGGAGTCACATAGATGTTAGCCAGCAGCCTCCCTGGGGTCAGGTCCACACTCTGGTCCTGAGTGTTTACACATCGAAGTGGTACTCTTCCATTGCGAACTATTGCCAAGGAACGGGCCACTAGCGGATCAACACCTCCTTCGGCTGCCTGCAGTGGTTCTACCAACACAGCTATGCCCTCTAGTTTCCGACAGGTGCCTACGGGCATAGACACTATTGTCTCCCGACTGGGTGGCAGTGTAACTTTTGTATGCAAAGGAACTGAAATTCGAGCCAGAGGACGCTGCGCATCCGAACTTTTCTGTAAGCCACATGTCCGGATCAGCCGCTGGAAAGCTGTTTGAGTAGGCCGATGGGTGGTGGTTTCTTTCCAATAACCGTGACCTTTCTTTTCAAAGAGGATCTGATCTAATTCTTTTAACACATTCATCCCCAAAATGACAGGGACCTTTACTTCATGTGACTCCTGTACCACCACAATGCCTTTCCTACCTAGATCTTGGCCACATACCCGGACATTCATCCAGGCCACTCCCACGACCGGAACTGGTAACTGGTTAGCTGCGACCACTCGTACGAATGTATGGGGATCATATTTCACATGTTGCCGGAAGTACCGTTCATAACAGTCTCTACTCAAGGTCGTTACTTGGGAACCCGTGTCAATCATCCCGGTAACCGGAATACCCTCCATTTCCACCTGTATGACAGGACTTGCAGCGATCAGGTCATCATCAGGGCATTCTCCCCACATAGTCTCCTTGTCAGTCTCCCCTACTACACGCCCTTCAGCAGCAGGGGACTTCAGTTTAACGGCGGTCTCTCATAAGTTTGTCGCTGCTCTGGACATCTAGCAGCAACGTGGTCCATCCGTCCACACTCCCAGCAGCGTATCTCCCGTCGTTCTGGCCATCTGTTTGGGCCCCTTCGGTAAGCCCCTTCGATTTCTCCTGAGCACTGCACTAAATGATTTGGACCCCTTCGGTAGGTCCTATCCTCACCCCTCCAGCGGGGTGGTGGGTGATTCTGATTTTCTGGGTATGGACGGCTCACCCTTTCACCTCCAGTTTTCTGGAAGTCTGCAATTTTCATAGAATGTTCATCACAACGGGTGTGCAAGTGTTCCATTTGCTCTTGCAGTTTCTGCATTACTGTGAGAATTTCTTTAACCGTCCCCTTTTCTACTGTCTCTGAGCCAGAACTAGCCCCCTGTGACAAAGTAACTCCAACTGCGGTCTGCGGCCTCGGGACCATACTATTGGCACGGGAGATGGCCTCTACCTGTACATCATGGAATTTAGCATCAGTCTCTCGTCGTATAAAATCCTGCATAGTCACAGTTAAACTGCCGTCACGTATCCCCAGGACAAACTGGTCACGGAGAGTCCGATCAGGGTTACAGAAGGCTGGCGAGCCCCCTCTTTCCTTCCTTTGAATATCTCGGAGCAGTTCTTGTAGGGCATTTGCATATTGGGGAAGGTTTTCATTCTCCTGTTGTACCCTCTGGAAGAACCGAGCCTGCAGAGACCCCAGCAATGCAGTTTCTCCATAAATGGTTTCTAGAATCTGGACTACTTGCTCAAATGTCTGCCTTTGTTCAAATGGCCTCAGTATCACCGTGGTCTTAGCATCCCCTTGTAATGTCAATATTGCTAGCTCTACTAGTACTTCTGGTGCGGTCTGGTACATTCGCTGTATCATTCGTATCTGTTCCACCCACATACTCACTGACATATTATTGCCATCAAATTTAGCTAACTGACTCATTATAGCCCCTGCTGGCATTCTTCCTCCAGCACCATTCTCCCGAACGGGTGCGTCACCGTCCATTCTGGTAAGCGGATCCTGCCGACTACGCCAATTTGTGAACCGAGAGCAAGGCAGGTGGTTTGGACTCCGCAACCAGAAATGAACGCACACGCGGTAGTTCAAGAAAAAAATATATATTTACTATAAGTTAATAAAGGCTAGTTAAAGGTAAAATGACAGGGCTAAAGACAAGCAAAATATACAATATAGCATGAACAATTTCAAGGCAAATTCTGCAATGGTTTCTACTTTTACTCTGTCCACTTCTGCAGTATGGACACTGAATGAACAATATACTCAAAACTATCCCTAACTGACCCTGACTTCACATTTGGATGCACCCCCTTTTCCCCAGTGGTCCAGGTGGACCGCTTACAGTCTGTAGAAGCGCGCGGTGGGGCCCAAAGTCGTTCCTTTCTTTTATAGCGAAACGTCCTCTCCTCACGGTTATCAGGATCTTGGGAGAAATGAAGTCCTCTTTAACAGGGAAACCCAATGAATGCAATGTAATCCAACAGCAGATTCCACTCAGCACACTGACAGTCCTGCCGAATCCATACACTGAGCTGGGATGTAAGCCGGGGTTTAGCAGGTGCTGTCCAGTACATCAACAGCACTGCGAGTCTCTATCTGTGGTATCCATATACACAGTCACAATGTCAGTCTCACTGATCAGCCACTGAGCACAGTTCCTTTCACGTGGACTCACTAGTCCTGTTGTCTCTTTACACTCTGTTTGTCTCTGGACCAAGATACAGCTTAGCTGTACAGAAAAATCTCCACACCAGTTCAATACAACACTTGCTAAGATGGCTGCTGCTCTCTGTCTCGTCACTTCCTGCTTCTCTGCTCACATTCTGTCTGCAGAACAGGCAAGCTGACATAAAAGGGGGGGGAGTCACTCCAGCATCATGTCACAATTACAATGGCTGCTGTCTTAAAGGAACAGAATCACAGAAATACATTCAACATTAACAGTTTATACAGACAAATGAAGCTTAGGACAACATTGGCTGTCTCTTACATTAGCTGTCAGATACAGCTAACACCTGGTTCCGATACCGCCCGCTCAGATAGTGAGCGGGCGGCCGGCCTCGGGCGTAGTATTACGTCCTGGTGCGCGAAGTACCTAGCGCCCAGGACGTAATAGTACGTCCAAGGTCGTTAAGGGGTTAAAAATCAGACAATGTGATTTTCTGGATTTGTTTTCTCATTTTGTTTCTCATAGTTGAGGTCTACCTATGATGTCAATTACAGGCCTCTCTCATCTTTTTAAGTGGGAGAACTTGCACAATTGGTGACTGACTAAATACTTTTTTTCCCCACTGTAAAACCACAGAATTCAAAGAGGATGTTATTTCCAGACATCTTACTTGTATAGCCTTGCAGCCTTCAGCTGATCTTACCAGTTACCATTGGAATGTTGAAATGATTTCTTACAAGGGAAAGGGCCCTAATGCAGAGGCCCCACATTGCTGAAATGCAGCTTTTTTGTTGTAGATTTTGCTGCCAAAGCTAAAAATGGCTATAAAAGGAATGGGAAATATATAGGAAGTACTTACAGTGCCTTGTGAAAGTATTCGGCCCCTTGAACTTTTCAACCTTTTGCCACATTTCAGGCTTCAAACAAAGATATAAAATTTTATTTTTTTGGTGAAGAATCAACAACAAGTGGGACACAATTGTGAAGTGGAACGAAATTTATTGGTTATTTTAAACTTAAAGGGGGGAGCCCCGCCCCCCCCCCCCCCCCCCCAAAAATAAAAAATCAGAGATACAGCCAAGAGGCCCATGATCACTCTGGATGAACTGCAGAGATCTACAGCTGAGGTGGGAGAGTCTGTCCATAGGACAACAATCAGTCGTACACTGCACAAATCTGGCCTTTATGGAAGAGTGGCAAGAAGAAAGCCATTTCTCAAAGATATCCATAAAAAGTCTCGTTTAAAATTTGCCACAAGCCACCTGGGAAACACCCCAAACATGTGGAAGAAGGTGCTCTGGTCAGATGAAACCAAAATCGAACTTTTTGGCCACAATGCAAAATGATATGTTTGGCGTAAAAGCAACACAGCTCATCACCCTGAACACACCATACCCACTGTCAAACATAGCGGTGGGAGCATCATGGTTTGGGCCTGCTTTTCTTCAGCAGGGACAGGGAAGATGGTTAAAATTGATGGGAAGATGGATGGAGCCAAATACAGGACCATTCTGGAAGAAAACCTGTTGGAGTCTGCAAAAGACCTAAGACTGGGATGGAGATTTATCTTCCAACAAGACAATGATCCCAAATATAAAGCAAAATCTACAATGGAATGGTTCACAAATAAACGTATCCAGGTGTTAGAATGGCCAAGTCAAAGTCCAGACCTGAATCCAATCGAGAATCTGTGGAAAGAGCTGAAAACTGCTGTTCACAAATGCTCTCCATCCAACCTCACTGAGCTCGAGCTGTTTTCCAAGGAAGAATGGGCAAGAATTTCAGTCTTTCGATGTGCAAAACTGATAGAGACATACCCCAAGCGACTTGCAGCTGTAATCGCTGCAAAAGGTGGCGCTACAAAGTATTAACTTAAGGGGGCCGAATAATTTGGCACTCCCCTCTTTTCAGTTTTTTATTTTTTACAAAAGTTTAAAATATCCAATAAATTTCGTTCCACTTCACGATTGTGTCCCACTTGTTGTTGATTCTTCACCAACAAATTAAAATTTTATATCCTTATGTTTGAAGCCTGAAATGTGGCAAAAGGTTGAAAAGTTCAAAGGGGCCGAATACTTTCGCAAGGCACTGTATATTTATCCCTTCTGCTCAATCCACTCCTGAGTTTCGCTTGAGAAACGGAAGCAAAATCTGCAACAAAAAAAGCTGTGTTTCCGTAACGTGGGGCTTCAGCCTAAGGCTAAGGCCCCATATAATGGGCAGCAGCAAAAAAGCAATGCAGGAAAAACTGCAGTGGCATCATGGTTTTCCCACAGTGCTTTTCACAGAAAGTCTGCAGAGGTTTCCTAAGTTTTGCTAGGATTTGCAAAAAAAAAGTAGTGGCTAAAATGTTTTTAGGACATTTTGTCAGTTAGCCCATGGAAAACCATTACGGTGACTCTATGGTATCTCCAGCCAGAAATGGCAGCATAACATTTTGTTGTGTAGTTCTTACCACATTTTAGCAAATGTGTACTGATAAACCCATTATAATCATACCTTCTTCATACCATCCATTGTGAGAGCAGATGGACAGCACCCTTTGTCCTGGCAAAAGTGGCTTATTCTTATTCAAGACTGTTGACTCTAGAATAATTTGAAACACACACACATTAAAAACACATAAACTAGTTCTATAAACACAAAACTATTAACACTCTAGCAATATAATGCAGATAACATCAATGGTCTTTATTAGTATGTATATTGGGAGTTTGGAAAAGTCACCATGAAATTCAGAGCTAAAAAAAAGTTATAGACTGATTTGTACATGTTACACAGTACCTTGCACATGATGCAGTGGAAATATTAAGTTCTTTAATGTTACGCTATAGTTCTTTCTTTTTAGATTGGACTATGACCACTATAGAAAAACAGACCAGTGTTACTTGCACATATTACATGGGTAAAATAAGCTGTAATGGAAATGTACTTTTCCATAAAGCCTAGAGCTCTGCCTTCAGTGCATTAGTTCCTCATTAAACAGAGTAATTTCAATGTTTTCCATTATTTCTACTTACCCTCTATTCTATTAGCACATGCAAGTGATTGGGTGAGTGTTCTCATCACATGCAATGAAATGCAGTCACTTCTCCTGCTAGAAGATGAGAAATGTAGCCCTTTCTACTGTTCTGAGGGTCACCATGTAGTTACCATGCTGAAAAAAGTGACTATAACTACAATTCTGTGATATTCTGCTAAATAATCACTGACACATTATCCTGAGATTGTAACAGCATGGTATACAATTTTATGCAGCTTTAGACTTGCTTTGTAAAATTTCTGCCATGAGATACAGAACATTGATATCTAGACAAAATTGTCAGGGTTATTACAATGAAACTTTTTATATTAGCTCATCATCGTTCTACAATCTAAAGATATTTTAAGCTAACCTCACACCATGATCATACTTTAATACAATTGGGCTTGCAGGATCCCAATGTATACCAACCAAATGTATACCAAAAGAACATCTTTCTAATGTATATTAAAATCTGTAAACTGGTCAACATACATGTCCCAGAGGTCATTACACTTGGTATAAAGTGAACACGTGGTATAAAGTAAACCTAAAAAAAATCTCTTAGGCCTAGGCCCCATGTTTTGAGGCGGAAATGCTGCGGCAAAAACTGTAGCATTTTACTGTATCTGCAAAGTGGATGGGATTCTGGCTAATCTCATCTATACATTGCAGAAAAATATCCGCAGCATGTCAATTATACCTACTGAAACGCTTGCATTCTCTATATAGTTATAATAGGGACAGAAAATCCACAAAGGAAAACTGTGAAAGGCACTGTGGAAAAAAACGTGATGCATTTCCGCCAAAGTCTTTTCCGGAGCACTTTTTGGCTGTGGTTTGCTACGTGGGGCCTTAGCCTTACAGATTGTAGTTCTTAATTCGGGCACTACTATTACTACTTTGACTTTGCTGTCTAACTAAAAGATCTTGTGTTCTACAGAAGCTTAAACCCTTGTTTAACCCACACAGGCACAGGCAAAAACTGCCTTAGGCTGAGGCCCCACATTGTGGAAAAGCTGCTTTTTTTGTTGCAGATTTTGTTGTTTTTTTTTGAGCCAAACCCAGGAGTGGCTACAAAATGAATGGGAAATATAAAGGGAACACTTATACTTTTGCTCAATTCCCACCTGGCTTTGGCTTAAAAACCTGGAGCTAATCTACAACAAAAAAGCAGCTTTTCCACAACATGGGGCCTTAGGCTTAAGGACAGGCCCCCAATTTTCAAAACTGACCAGTCAATTTATGTAGCAATAACTCTGAGATGCTTAAACTAACCCAAGTGATTATGAGACTGTTTTTTTGTGACACATTGTACTTCATGTTAGTGGTAAACTTTGATCAATATTTTTTCATTCATTTATATAAAAAAAAAAGTTTGGAAATTTGATGGAAAATTTGGAAAAGTTTTCAAAATATGAAATGCTCTACTTTTCAGACAGACAGTCATGCCACCCAAATATGTTAATAAATATTATCTACCATATCTCTGCTTTATATTGGCATCATCTTTTAATTGTCCTTTAATTTATTTTGGACGTTAGAAGGCTTAAAAGTCTAACAGCGATTTTTGAAATTTACAAGAAAATTTCCCAAACTCATTTGTTAGGGGCCACTTCAGTTCTGAATGGGTTTTTAAAAGCCTATATATTAGAATGTAGAGATGTGAGAAAATCTTTACTCTTGGCCTTTTTTTTCCATTTTTTTTTACCATGTTCATCATGCGGGTTTTCGTTTTATTGTATAGATTGTTATAGGCACAGCGATGTCAAAGGTATATTGTTATAAGGGAGTCATTCCGTGTCAAGTGGATCAATTTTAAAAATTGTCCCCACCTCACCATCTCAGATTTTGATGAAATTTGGTACATAGTTTCTCTATGATATAAAACTAAGCTGTGCAAAATTTTAGTTCAAAAGACTAAAAATTGGAGGTTCTAGGGGACCTCAAGTAAAGGATTGCAAAACGGCACCTGAGCAAAAATTACATTTTGGGCCAACTTCCAGAAGCTGTGAACATGGAAGTTTTAGTAGTATAAGGGGGATATTTGGAGAACCTGCACAACTTTTAGGGCTTAATGAACCCCATGTTTCTACTTTTTGCATGGTTTAGGCTCAAAAAATGGCAAAAATGAATTTACAGCGATGTTGAGGCTGCTGTAGTGTCAAAACTAGTTGGCCTTTCAGGTTGATTTTTGGTAGGTGTACTACAAGTCTGTAATGAGGCCTTCCAATTTGCAGCATTTTCCTTCAAGTGGTTGAAAAAATATAAGCGTTCAAAGTTGGTATAAAAAGCATCTTTGCCTAATTTTGGCTATCTTTGATGCCCTATATCTCCAGTGGGACAGCTTCAATCTTCTTTCTTTCAGCATCATTAGAAAGAACAGATTTCATTCTATCAGAATATGTTGTTTTCATTTTGGAGTCTCTTCATATAAGGATTGAAAAAATGCCCTCAAATGTTTGCGGGCAGTAGCCTGTGATTTCTTCACTACACCCTTGATACAAGTGTAGTAAAAGTGATTCTTTCAATAAACACCAATTTTTTAAATAAAGAACACATTATGTTATAAAACATAAATGTTTTTTAGGATGTGGAAGGATGAGGCCTGGTTTCATAACAGGTTTAAAGAAAACTGCAGTCAGTTAGGATGACCGACTTGGCCAATTATGATTGGTGGACCCTGTTGCAAGGCGGAATTGTTTGTTTCATTGCCCAATTGCACGCTTCTGGTGCCTACTGGCTCCTGAGTGTCTGTTGCTGTGTTTCTTCACTGCACCCTTGCTACAGTTTGACCTCTTAGTGAACTGCAGGCATCAAAGTAAGCCTAGCAACAGACACTCAGGAGGTACCAGAAGCATACAATTGGGCAATGAAACAAACAATTCCGCCTTGCAGCAGGGTCCACCAATCATAATTTGCCAAGTCGGTCATCCTAACTGACTACAGTTTTCTTTAAACCTGTTATGAAACCAGGCCTCATCCTTCACATCCTAAAAAACATTCCTGTTTTATAACATAATGTGTTCTTTTGCAACCCTTTACTTGAGGTCCCCTAGAACCTCCAATTTTAGTTCTGGTCCACTTGATATGGAATGACTCAAGGTTATATTGTACGTTTTAATATATTTTATAAGGGAAAGGGTCATTTTATGGGTGTGATATTTATTTTTTTATTTATTTTTAACAAATAACTTTTTTTTACATATATTTTTGTCCCAATAGGGTACTTGAACCAGCAACCTTCTGATCACTGGTTAAGTATTATACACTCCATTACAGAATTAATGGAGGGTATAATGGTTGTCAACCTATACATATCCATTGAGTAACAGGCCTAATTGATTCTGCCAGAGGCATGATGGAAACATAAGGAGAAGATTGCAGATTATAATGCCCCCCTCCCAGAGATGGTGGGGGAAGATGGGTGAACGTACAGGTATGGGGTTGCTAGATGAATGATTGCTGCATGTAAGAAGTTAACACCCTGCGATCGGAGCTCAGCTCCAGCTGTGGGTTTTACAGGGGGGTGTCAGCTGTTTCTTATAGCTGACACCCACTCTTGATGACACCTATGTGTGAGGCAGCATGGATTATTTAATCTGCTGCATCAGGCATTGGTGGGTGGAAATCCTGGCTGATCCACACCTAATTCATCTTCACAAAGGTCAGTCTCTCCAAATTTTGGGTGGACAGGCTAGTTCTCCTTGGGGTAACTATGGCCCCCGCCGCACTAAACACCCGCTCTGATGCCACACTACTGGCCAGGCAGGACAGCTTTTCCAGGGCAATCTCGGCCAGTTGTGGCCACAAATCCAGTTTGGCTGCCCAGTAGTCCAGCGGATTTTCGATGACGGGTGGCAGGGTGCACTCTAAGTATGCCTCCACCTGCTGGTTCAAGTTCTGCTCTGTGACCTCCACCTCCTGCCACCCCCACCCCCAGCTGCCATGCCAGTGCAAGTTGAACGCTCAGGGTCCCCCCTGTCAGACATGCGAGAGGATGGACGATGACGCAGATAGGCAGTGGCCAACTTGCTACATAGCATGTTTCTATAGTAGTTCAGTTTGTCCTCCATTTCAGTGGGTATAAAAAAGACCCCCATTTTTCCCCGGTAGCGAGGGTCTAACATGGTGGAGAGCCAGCAGTCATCCCTTTGCCGAATGGTGACAATCCGGCTGTCACTGCACAAGGAAGTCAGCATGCATCAGGCCATTTGTGCAAAGTGACTCAGAGGGACTCCCTGCATCCATCTCCACTGCATACTGCACCGGTGTGTCTGGGTCATCTACCTCGTCCTCCTCATCTCCCTCTGGCTGTTCTGGTTGCTCCTGCTCCTATACTCCACCCATTTGGCTACACATTGTTTGTGCTCCAATGTCCTCCTCATCCTCCTTTTCCTCCAGTTCAGCCCCCACAGGGCTCATGTGGCCGTGAGATGTAGACGCCACATCTCCAGTCCCCTGACCAGCCAGATTGAAAAGCATCTTTTCCAGGATGTGAATCAGTGAAATGACATTGTTTATCCCGTAGTCCTGGCGACTGACTAACAAAGTGACCTCCTCAAAGGGAACGAGCAAACGGCAGGTGTTACGCATGAGCTGCCACTGGCTAACGTTAAAGTTACAGTTGTGCTAAAGGCTCAAGAAACTTGGTCAAAGTTGAAGGAAAGATGAATGCAGCACGTTATCAGAAAATACTGGAGGCAAAATTGCACTTATCAGCCAGGAAGCTGCGCATGGGACATACTTGGATGTTCCAACATGACAAAGATCCAAAACACAAGTTCAAGTTGACCTGACATTGGCTACAGCAGAAGAAAGTGAAGGTTCTGGAGTGGCCATCTCAATCTCCTGACCTCAATATCATTCAGCCACTCTGGGGAGATCTCAAGTGCGCAGTATATGAATTTACAGGAACTGGAGACTTTTTGCCAAGAAAAATGGGCAGTTTTACCATCTGAGAAAATAAAGAGCCTCATCCACAACTACCACAAAAGACTTCAAGCTGTCATTGATGTTAGAGGGGGCAATACACGGTATTAAGAACTGGGGTATGTGAACTTTTGAACAGGGTCATTTTGATGTTTTTGGTTGTCATGATTTAAAAAGAAAAAACACAGAAGTCTGACAATAAATGGCTTCAACCAACCACTAACCATGAGTGGAGAAAAAGGTTTTGTGTTATCATTCATATTCTCTCAAAAAAGGCCAAAAAAAACAAAAATCTGCCGGGCTATGTAAACTTTTTAGCACAACTGTACACAGGGGAGTACCTCTGTCCGCATGGATAATAAAGAAATCGTTATGGCTTTTCTCTGTTCATATAGTCGATCCAACATATGGAGGGTTGAATTCCAACAGGTGGAAACATCGCATATCAGCCTATGTTGTGGGAGGCCGTTCTGCCGCTGCAGCTCAAGGAGGGTGTGCATGGCAGTGTACGAGTGGCTGAAGTGCATGCAAAGTTTCCTTGACATTTTTAGGATGTCTTGCAGATGGGTGGAACACTTAAGGAAACGCTTGACAACCAGATTGAACATGTGCACCATGCAGGGCGCATGGCTCAGCCCTCCCTGACGCAGCGCCGACACCATGTTCTTCCCGTTGTCAGTCACCATGGTTCTGATTTTGAGTTGTCGCGGAGAAAGACAGGATTCGATTTCTTGATGAAGGACACGGAGCAGTTCCTTCTCTGTGTGACTCTGTTCGCCCAGGCAAACGAGGTGTAGAACAGCGTGACGCTGCCGTGCCCTGCACATGTGGTATGCTGGAGGAGCACTGTGAATTTTTCCTGCAGTGGAGGCTGAGGACACAGTGGAGGATGAGGCGGAAGCGGCGTCACCTGGCCAAGTTGCTGGTGTACCTGGGCAGGAACCACATTCACCCAGTGGGCCGTAAAGGACATATATTGTCCTTGACCGTGGTTACAGCTCCACACGTCGGCGCTGCCATGCACTTTGGCAGACACCGACAGGCTCAAGGACTGGCCCACCTTCTGTTCTACATATTTGTGCAGGGCTGGTACTGCCTTTTTGGCAAAGAAATGATGGCTTGGGACTCTTCACCTTGGCTCGGCATAAGCCATCAGTTCTCTTAAAGGTGCAGAGTCCACCACTTGGAAAGGGAGGGACTGCAGCACCAGCAACTTGGACAGGAGCACGTTCAGCTTCTGCACTGTTGGATGAGTACACGCATACTGTTGTTTCTTCGAAATTGCTTCTGTGATGGATTGCTGACGCAATGACTGACTAGGAGGAGGAGGAGGAGCAGGGGTATCACGACCAGATGATGGGAAGGACACACAGCTTCCTTTGGCTGCCTTGACTGCCTGAAATGGGGTGCGTGCCACTGGGTGCTGCAGCAGGTTGCTGCGGCAGGCTGGATCACCACATTGGAGCCACAGCTCTCCCAGGCCACTTTATGGTGACGCTGCATATGTTGACGCAGGGCTGTGGTGCCAACATTGGCACCCTGGCCACGCTTCACCTTCTGCGCACAGATTGAACATATGACCGTGTTTGGAAAAATAGAAAATAAAAGCCGGTTCCAGGATCCAGAAATTTATATAAAATATAATATAATAAATATAATATAAATAAAATATATATAATATATAGTTATATTTTATTTAAATTTGTGGATGCTGGAACCGGCTTTTATTTTCTATTTTTCCATATATTCTGCTCTAACGAAGTCTGGAGAGTGTTCCCTGCATCCTACAATACATTTTCTATGGAACTAATTGGCATATGGATACGGTGAGCCGAAGATTTAATTTTTTTTTTTCATTCAATATGACCATGTTCACCTTCCCCAGTGGCTTTACAAAAAACTGCCACACTGCCGAATAGGTGATTTTACCCCCAACACTCCGCACTAACTGACTGCTACTGCCAATGCCTACGTGAATCCCTGCACCACTGCTTTCTGGGCAGGTAGGCTGCTGCAAAGCGAGTGGTCTAGTATCCCACTGTGCCAGTTGGTCACTGTTAGCATCATCTGTTTTGTATATCTTGTGTACCGTATGTTAATCCTCAAATGTAAAACACCATGGAATTAATGGTGCTATATAAATAAACAATAATAACAAATAATAATAATAATACCTCCTCCTCACTGTACAGTGGATCTGAGCCCACTGCATAAAGTACTTTTCTAGCTGAGGGATAGGAAAAGGACAGAGGCAGGATGAGGACAGATGAGGGCTCAAGCCTGCTGCCGGGCAATGCCAATTAAGGGTTGCGTCTTACGAACCCACCGACTCTTGACTGGTGGTGTCTGATGTGACTTGGGACGAACTGGATGACCGAGTCAACCAGTCTTCAACCGTTGGGTTGTTGGTCAAGACACGACCACTATTTGACACTGGGAGCTCAGGCTTCTGTAACTGACCCCTGCTGCCACGCCACTTACTCTGCTGCGACCTGTGCCTGCGCCAGAAACATTTAGGCCTGTGGCTCTCCCCTGTGCATGGCCTCTCGCTTCACTGTCTGACATACTGTTCGATGAAAAAAAGTAATTGCACAGGGCAAAAAGGCTTGTTATTTTCTACTTTGAAGAGAACGGCAAATATGCCCCTTATTTCTTTCCCCACTAATGAACACCTATAAAAAAAAAAGCGTGATAAAGGCAGAGATTTGTGGATCAGAATTATTGACAATACTGTATTGATAAATGGCCTGCAACTTTATAGTGGTAACAAAACGGCAAATATGGTCGTCCTTATGGGTTTCCACACTAATAAACACCTTTCAATAAGTGATAACCGCTAAGAATAATTGAATTATTATTTACAATACTGTATTTTTAAATGGCCAGCAACCTTATACTGGGAACAAAATGGCGAATATGGTCCTCCTTATGGGTTTCCACACTAATAAACACCTTTAAATAAGGTGTATGTTCCTCCAGCATACCACATGTGCAGGGCACAGCGGTGTCAAGCTGTTCTACACCTCATTTGCTTGCACGAACAAAATCACACAGGGGAGGAACTGGGTCACTGTATGTCCTCTTTATGCTGCTTCCTACTGGGTCACTCTATGTCCTCCTCATGCTGCTGCCACTGGGTCACTGTATGGCCTCCTCATGCTGCTTCCCACTGGGTCACTCTGTGTCCTCCTCATGCCGCTGCCTCCGGGTCACTGTATGACCTCCTCATGCCGCTTTCACTGGGTCACTGTATGTCCTCCTAATGCCGCTGCCAGTGGGTCACTGTATGGCATTCTCATTCTGCTGCCACCTCCACATTATGTCGCCTTGCCACTATGTAGACATCTATGTGGAATCGGCAGACAAGGATGTAAAAGGAGTGTGCTCTTTCACTCTACAGTAGGATGTTGGGCCTCTGTACGGTTCTTTCTACCTGGCACTAACATGGATCTGAAAGGTTGAGTTCACACTTGAGTTAGTTGGTCAGTTTTTGCCCTGTAACTGTCCAAATAAGTGAAGTGTGCAGTGGTTCTAAGAGCCACGCCTGTCATGTGTGTGTCATACTGACTCACAGTATTGTTTGACTACCACAGTAGGCTCCCTATGCGTGTTACTGCAAGGCACAGTGTTCTACACACCACTATACAGGCTCTTTGAAGCCAGGAAATAGGTGTTTTTTAGCGATATTCGCCGCAAATTAATTCGGATGCAGAATCTAACTTTTGAGAAATTCGTTCATCTCTAGCTACAATGTATCAGTCTAGACCAGTGGTTCTTAAACTGTAGGTTGAGACCCACTGGGGGTTGTGTGAAGACTGGTGGGGGCGCGAGTCATCAGTGGTAATTATGTTGTGTCACGCTGCATTTCAGTCCCAATATGGCTGCTGATAAAGCAGCCATATCGGCAGTGGAGCACTGCACAGCCTTCAGCAGTGGGCCTAGAGAAGGTGAATAGGAAAAAAAACAATTATACTCACCCCTCCGCCAACAAGAGGATGCCAGGAGAGGTGAAGCAAGTGAGTATTAGTGTTTGTTATTTTTCCTCACCTCCCTTGAGTCTCCAATATTATACTCTGGGGTTTGAGAAGACCCCAAAGCACAATAATTCACCGAAATAAACCCGCAGGGTTTTCATACTGTGTGGGGCTAATATGGAGCATTGTATTCTGTGAGACTGCTCTGGAGAATTATACTGTGTGGGGCCACTGTAGAGCATTAAGCATTAAACAGTGTGGGGCCACTGTGGAGCATTATACTCTATGGGGCTACTATTAAGCATTATACAGTGGGGCTACTATGGGGCATTATACTGTGTGGAACCACTTTGGAGCATTATACTGTGTGGGGAGAACTGAGCAACATTATATTTACTGTGTGGGGGCCACAGGACAGGAAACCGTAATATACTATGGGAAGGAGGAGCGCCACAAATTTTGTCAGTATGGGGCCTCAAAAACCCTTTACCGGGGGCGGAGCCTAGCCGCGGTACGATATGGTCGTATAATCTCAGAGCTCCCAGCCTGAGTCTCACTAAGCGACGTTTACCAGCGACAAGCCCGTGAAGTGAGCTATTAAACTTACCCCAGGACCGAGATCTCACCTTTGGGGATGCCCAGGAAGCGCAAATCGGCGGTGAAACCGCAGAAACTCTTAGATTTCTTCTTCCCACACGGAGGGGGAGAGGATCAAGATGGCGGAGGCCCGAGCGCAGTCACCGCATCCAGGGCCTCGACTCCTCCGCGGGACCCTCCGGAGGACACGCTTTCACTCTCCGCGCAACGGAGAGCACTGTCGGCCCTGTCTCTGCCACAGCTGATTGAACGGGCAGACTTGGGACAGCGACCCCTCCCGGCGGGCCGGGAGGGCGCGGACCCGGGCCACACAAAATGGCGCACGAGGCCTACAACTGCATCCAGCCTGGGGACACAGGAATCACCTACTGCGAGCCCGGTGAAGCAGAAGCCCAGGCCCAGAGCACTGGTCCGCAGGGAGAGGAGGTGAGCGACACACACAGCAACACTTCCAGCTATTGATTTCTTTGCAGATATACCTGCGAAGAAAGCCTGTTAACTGAGGCTTCAATGTAAAATATGCTCATGGCCTTTTGTAGATCATTAAAGACAGACATGTCCCTTATGGTGAAACCGTTAGATAGAGATCTTCAAGAGTTAAAAAACCGTGCGGTACATGTTGAATCTAAAATGGCGGAATTTGCTACATCACATAATGAGCTTATAGATGCGCACTACGACGTGGAAAGGGATGTGTCCTTTCTTAAAGCTAAGATAGCCGATCTAGAGGACCGTTCCAGAAGAAACAATCTAAAATTTAGAGGGATCCCAGAATCAGTACCCCCAAAAGATTTAACCGTTTTCCTTCAGGATATGATAAAATCGCTCCTACCAAATCTCACGAAAATGGACTTAACTATTGACAGAGCTCATAGAATTCCGAGACCCTCACATTTAGATGAAACAGTACCCAGGGATGTTCTGGCAAAGATCCATTTTTATCGCACTAAAGAGCTGGTTCTGCTGACTCACGAAAGACAGACCGCCACCTGAACCATATCACAAGATATCCATCTATTCAGATCTCTCTGCCACGACACTACAAATCAGGCGACAATTCATCCCTCTTACTACAACATTACGTCAACATCACATTCTGTATAAATGGGGATTCCCGGTCCGTGTGATCGTCTCCCGCAATAATCTCGTACGTTATCAAGACTCTGGAGGAGGGGAAAAAATTGCTAAATGCATGGAATATTCCGATGGTTGATCCTCCAATCAAGAATCCACCTGGTCCAATATCGGATGGCTGGCGCCAGGCGAAAACTCAACGACGTCCACCTAGAGGGCTTCAAAGCTAGAGACTCACCTATCTTGGATTCCATATGTTCACTGCTGTTGAACTTATCCCCCCAAGATTACGACAGCTGCTGGTCCGCTGTACTATGTTCGTCTTTTTTCTCTTTTGTCTTCCTTTGATGCAGTTAAGATGGGTTGCCCATCGGTTCTGTAGTTTATATGGTTTGTTTCCTTTCTGGTTCTGGCACACAGGGCGACATGAATACAACTGGTGGAGACATCTCCGCCTCCTGCAACCAGGGACATCCTTTGGTGTGGGCAAGTGTGGTAAGACTCTTAATGCATTCCTAATTGTGTATAATGGTGCTTAAAGTTATGTCTATGAATGTCAGAGGGTTGAACTCTCCTCAAAAGAGGGCCAATTTATGGCGCGAGGCACGAGATCAAGGCTGTGACATTCTTGCAGTGCAAGAGACCCACCTATTGAAGGCAGATGCCTCTCGCATTCAACATCCGACATACCCAAATGTATTCCATGCACACTATTCCTCAAAACGTAGAGGGGTATTGATTGGTATTAGGGACTCGGTAGCATTTCAGTTATTGTCACATTATGCAGACCCGGGGGGGGGCGATTTATAATACTGATCTGCACTCTCAATAGTGTTACTTATACGCTAGTATCAGCATACGCCCCCAACAGGAAACAAGTGGCATTCTTAGGGAGACTGGTAAAGGCGGTGGAAAAGAGGAAGCAGGGATGTTTAATATTGATGGGGGACTTTAATGTGGCTCCGGACCCGGTAGTAGATACCACTTCTGGTGGGTCGACACGTCACCCTTCTTTCTCGCAAGCGCTATGGCGCCATGAATTATTTGACGCCTGGCGTATCCTCCATAATACTGAGAGAGATTATACTTATTTCTCCTCTGTACATAATAGTTACTCACGGATAGGTTTATTTCTACTTGAGCAATCCAGCCTCCCCATGGTTATGCAATCTGATATCTCAGTAATCACTTGGTCAGACCATGCAGCAATAACCTTGACCTTAGCAGAAAAATATGAATGCCCAAGAGCGTTCGTATGGCGCTGCAACGAATTTTTAATGACACAACCGAAATTAAAAGCATCTTTAGAGACTGATCTGAAGGAATTTTTTTCTGATTAATGCCCCCTCTGCCCCTGGCCCTGATATACTGTGGAACTCCCACAAGGCCTTCATCAGAGGTACATTCATTCGTTTGGGGCAAATAGAAAAGAAAAATAGATTGGCAGAAATGGATAGATTGCTCCACCAAATAAAATCAATCGACGACAGCAATAAAAAGTCCCCATCTCTATCAAATGCAGCCAAATTGATGACATTGCGCCATCAATTGACAGCTTGTTTATTGCATAAATACGAGAAAAATCTAAAAAGGACCAAAGCTACATATTATTCTCAGTCCAATAAAGCAGGCAAACTCCTAGCCTCCAAACTTAAACAGAAACATGCGAAATCCAGAATTCAATTCCTTCATAGTAAGGATGGTACATATAAAATATATGACCCAAGGGGCATAGCTGACGCCTTCAGATCATTTTACGAAGGCCTCTACAATATCGCGGAAGGCACAGCGGTAGCTCTCCCAACGAGCTGCGACATTGAACGCTTTCTTGCGGCTGCCCAATTGCCCAAACTCACTGAGTCACAACTGGACTATTTGAATACACCCATTACTTCAGAGGAGTTGTTGTCAATTATTAAATCGCTGCCATCTCATAAGTCTCCGGGCCCTGATGGCCTTACTAATGAATACTACAAACGATTTTTCCCAATCCTGAAGGATCCATTGCTGTCCTTTTTGGCGGCCGCGATTGATTCTGGTACCATCCCAAAAGAAAACCAAGAGGCCTTAGTGGTTACGCTGCCAAAGCCGGGAAAGCAGGACACTAACCCCCAAAACTTCCGACCTATCTCTTTACTAAATTCCGACCTGAAAATATATGCCAAATTAATAGCAAACAGGTTGGCAACCTGTCTTCCGAGCTTGATAAATAATGACCAGGTAGGATTTGTCAAGGGGAGGCAATCTTACGACAATACCAGACGCATTTTGAACATCATACATCATATTGATCGTAGAAAGGTGGAGGCGGTGATTCTCGCATTGGACGCTGAGAAGGCGTTTGATCGCATTTGCTGGTCGTATGCCTTCTCGGTGCTCAGAAATATGGGGTTCTCTGGAGCTATTTTGAGGGCAATAGAGGCGCTATACTCTGCACCGTCTGCGAGAGTATTTACCAATGGAGTGGTATCGGACCCTTTTCTGATAACAAATGGGACCAGACAGGGATGCCCCCTGTCGCCCCTGATATTTGTTCTTTCTATGGAACCATTAGCTCAAACACTTAGACTAGATACGGGAATAGGGGGCATTGATATAGGGAATAAAACTCACCTTATATCACTCTACACTGATGATATTATTCTTACCCTATCTAAGCCGCGAACATCTATTCCTCACCTAATGGATACTATTACTGCATTTGGGCATTTATCATTTTACAAATTGAATATGGCTAAATCCCAAGCGCTACCTTTGAATGTCCCTCTTTCTTTGCTTCAACAAATGAAGTCGAATTATAACTTTGATTGGAGGAAGGATGATGTCCAATACCTGGGGACGCGGATGACAACATCCCTAGGGACCCTTTATAGAAGTAACTATACACCAATGTTAACCCCTTAATGACTGGGCCATTTTTGGTTTTTGCATTTTCGTTTTTCCCTCCCCACATTCCAAGAGCCATAACTTTTTCATTTTTCAGTTCACAGAGTCACATGATGGCTTATTGTTTGCGAAACAAATTGTACTTTGTAATGTCACTATTCAATATGCTGTGCAATGTACTGAGAAGCTGGAAAAAAATTCAGAATGAGGTGCAATTGGAGAAAAAAGTGCATTTGCGCCAAATTCATATGGGTTTAATTTTTACAGCATTCACTGTGTGGTAAAAATGACATGTTACCTGTATTCTGCGGGTCAGTACGAACACGGCAATACCAAATTTATATAGTATTTGTAATGTTTTGATACCTTTTAAAAAATTAAAAACTTTGCTAAATAGAAAAAAAATTTTGTGTCGCCATATTGTGTCACCTGTTACTTTTTCATATTTACATGTATGGAGCTGGGTAAGGCGTCTTTTTATGCGGGACAACATGATGTTTTTATTGATACCACCTGGGGAAAGATCTGATGGTTTGATCACTTTTTATTCAATTTTTTATAGGAGACAAAGTGTTGAAAAAAACGCTATTTGGCCATTTAGAATTTTTTCCCCGCTACGCTGTTCACCGTATGGGATAAATATTTTAATATTTTAATAGTTCGGGCATTTTGGAGCGCGGGGATACCTAAAGTGTTTATGCTTACTTTTGTTTATTTACTTTTATATCTGATCTAGGGAAAGGGGGGGTGATTTGAACTTTTGTGTTTTTTTAATTTTTACATACTTTTAAAAACTTTTTTTTTAATACTTTTACTTGTATGATCAGACTCCCTAGGGACCTTGAAACCTAGGGAGTCTGATCGATCATACTATTCACAGCGATACTACTGTATCGCAGTGAATAGCAAAATGCCCTCACTGCTATTAGACGATGCCTCTGGCATCGTGTAATAGCTATACTGTAATGACAGGCCTGGGAGCCTTCAATAGGCTCCCGGCTGTCATGGCAACCAAGTGCCGCCCTCCGATGACGTTCTGGAGGGCGGCGATGAGGTAAAAATGACGGCGCCCTTGGCAGCTCCACAATTTAGACGCCGCGGTCGCGTTTGACCGCGGCATCTAAAGGGTTAACAGCCGCAATCGGTGCAGGCACCGATCGCTGCTGTTAGCGGCGGGTCCTGGCTGTATAATACAGCCGGCACCCGCGGTGTATGGAGAGCGCTCAGCTCCTGAGCGCTCTCCATACATCGTCATGAGACTCAGGACGTACTATTACGCCCTGGGTCGTTAAGGGGTTAAGACTACTGCAAGAGGAGACGGAGCGAATGTCAAAAACAGATACCTCCTGGATAGGCCGAGTAGCGGCCTTCAAAATGTTACTACTTCCTAGAATTTTATATTTGTTTCGCACGCTCCCGATATCCCTTCCTACTTCCTTCTTTGAAATAGCACAAAGAGTGATTTCAAAGTATATATGGAATGGGAAAAGACCCAGAATCAACAAAAGCTTCCTATTTAAACAAAAGGAAGCAGGGGGGCTGGGAGTTCCGAAGATACGAAATTATTATATAGCCTCGCTGGTCACTCAGTGCGCTAGGTGGAAATCAATAGATACCTCGGTTCCATGGTTGCACATAGAGCAGGCATTTATAGCTCCTTTAAAACTGGAAGATGCGCTGTGGCTACCCTTTTGGAACATTTCGGCTCCTGGCTCCTTCTCCCCGGTCATGGCGGCCTCATTGGTGGCATGGAAGCTAATACACGAGAAAGCTAACCCTATGAAAAATTTTCATATTGCTGAGATGCCTTTGTCACTAGTGGCATGGGTAATCGACGGTTTGAGAGTCTCGGACTGGGAACTGAGGGGGATCACACAGATTTCTCAATTATATTCTGACACTAAACAACCTATATTGTTTGCAGACCTTAGACAGAAATATGGAATCCCTAACGGAGACTTTCTTAAATATTTTCAAATATGGCACTTCGTGTCCAAACATCCTGTGACACTTCTGCCCCATAGTGGCGCACTCTTCACTTGGCTGTCAACCAAGGTGAGAGGGTTGCGTTTTCTGTATGACAAAATGGACGAACTTTCGACCTTCACTAAATCTACCCCATTCCGTTGCTGGGAGAGAGACTTAGGGACAGCCATTACCCTAGAAAAGTGGCAGCAGGCAATTAAGCTGATCCACTTATCCTTAAAGTGTAGTACACATATAGAGACGGCCATGAAAATAGTATTACGATGGTATAGGACCCCGACTATGTTAAAGTTAGCCTATCCCTCTGAATTAGGGCATTGTTGGAGGGGATGTGGTGGTAGAGGAACACTTCTACATATATTGGGGAATTGCCCCATAATTCAAGGATACTGGGAAAAGGTCTTTGAGATGCTCTCAGAGTTATTCGACTTCCGACTCCCATACACCGCTGATATGGCTATTCTGATTATCGGAATTCCCAGTGCACTGAAGGCATACAAAAAGCTTATCTGCAAAATTTTGACGATAGCCAAGTTGCTGCTAGTGCAGAGATGGAAGACAATAGCCCCTCCGCCTATGACGGATCTCTTAGTGGCCGTACACAACACCTACACATACGAAAGAGTACTCGCACTGGGAAATGACTCTTTCCATAGCTTTGAGAAACTCTGGGATGTGTGGATCTACTCTCGATTCGCTCTGAAAGAAAACCAGGTTGATACAGGAAATACGGGAGGGGGGATGCAGGGACTGGGTGGGTGGGGGACAAACCTGCCAACCACAGGGTAGATGGAGCAAAGGGGAGGTAGGAATACGGAATGAAGGATATTGAGTGTCAATACTCACACACAAACAAAGGCCCTACAACCAAGGGAAGGTTGGAATTGAGGAACATGTCCTAGGTGTGATTCATGATAGCCCGTTGACTGTGCCTGAAAGTTATTGTTATTGTTATGGTTTACTATGTTAGTGCTCTGAATATCTGGTTTATTGATAAATGACCCAAAGATGTATTTTGGAAAAGAAAGCATCATATTGCCTTGCATTTTTTTTTTTTTGCTATACTGTATACCAATGTACATCACAAAATATGTCAATATTGTTCTGTACCTTTTACTCTGTGAAAATTTCAAATAAAAATTATTGAAACTAAAAACCCTTTACCAATAAACTCCACCCACTTGTCACACAAAGAGCAGAAACTGTCAGAAAGTGTTTAAAACCTGAGAGGTCATGAAAGCCTTACATAATGACTTGTAGGCTCTGAACTTGGCCAGGTGGTAGATATATAAGCCCTATATCAGTGAATGTGGCTAACAAGACATATCTTTTTATTGTTCGCAGACTAAAGGTACTATGGGAGAAACTGAAACAGAAATGGCTCAGATAAAGAAGTTAAAGACTACATACAACTATTACATAAAAGGTTTTAGATGCAGAGAACCAATTTGCCACCATGTTAGGCCCCATGCACACTACCGTAATTTTATCTGGAATTGCAGAGGAAAGTGTGGACCCATACATTTCTTTGGGTCCGCATGGAGACCTGAAAGACGGAGAGCCTGTCCGCTAAAAAAGCATTTACCCGTGGACCCCATAGACTATAATGGGGACCACTGAGTGTCTGTCATGTTTCCGTTGGTTTTATAATGAAACCGAGTCAGGTTTTATAGTGAAACCAGACTTATAATCCTTTTGTACAAAATTATATATAAATCTGCTAAACTCCTACTCTATAAGGCTAGGTTCATATCTGCGATGGAGTCTCAATAGGAGACTCCACCGCAGATTCCGTGTCGTATATGACTTTAGTGTAGGGGGTCGTCAGCCTTACAATTATTGCTCGGCACTCCAAGTACCTCATATTTGATTTTCTAATTTAAATTGTCACACCGTACAAAAAAGTTTGCCTACTCCTGATGTAGACAGTAGACTTTAGGTTATGTTACACTGTTTAAGCATTTATAATATATACTGATAATAGACCTGACAGACTGATAAAATACAGTTTTCAGGTGAAAGTTATGATAAAGTAAATCTGTCAGACCAAGGCATCCGAGCCCCCACTGAAAAAGGGTAGGGGGAAAAGGGGGCAAGGGGGCCCCTTGGGCATAAACTGGACCAAAGATGCACCACCCACTTTTACGCCAGTTTTTTGACGCAAATGTTTGATAATGATATGTATAAAGCACCAAGAAATTGATGTGAACCATGATCTGCAGGATAATATTGTCTAGCTAATATCTATGATAGTATTGTAAAGTGAAAAGTTTATGACCATTTCCAACATGATAAATAGACAAAAGAATGTCAATACTGAAAAAACAAGTAAAGTGATTGTGTCACTGCTCCTTGCCCAGACACATGTATTGTGCATTGCACAGACTATGAACACTGACATCTTTGATCTTTCGCCTGTCACAGGAGCCAATCACTTTCTGAAACTACAAATAAATCCTGCAGAATCCACTGGACAATCTGTTAATCGTAGGTTTAAGATATACTTAGCATAAGGCCACATGCTTATGTGAGGAGACAAAACAAAAATACCTACTGCACACATAAGTGTCATATATTATACATCCTATTACTTTACAGAAAGAAGAACAACATAACATGTATCATATTATGCAGGTATGACTAAAGCACATTTATTGTTGGAAGCATACATTGTAACTAACTGGATCATTTTCCCCTTATTTGTTAAGTGACACTATCAGATACAATATAATATTCTTATAAATACATGGTTTACACAGATATGTAAGTGTAGAGAGAAACAATACATAGTATGAAGTATAGCAGCAGCATGATCGAGGGTGATATTTACTTCTCCACTGCCAAGTTTAGATTAATCCGGGTAATGGGGCTAAAACTAATCTCCTGATGTCTTGAGAAAGCCAAATGAGAAGTGGCGAAGCAGCTGCCACAAGAGGAAGGGATGCTGCATGAGACTTTAGTGAATATGCAGTCTCAGTCACTTCAAATTTAGAATATCAATTTATATTTTATTTAAACTATCTTTAATGTAACACATAAATAATGAAGTATCTGTAAAAATACACAAAAATAAAAAAATAATGTAAAATACACTTTCAGAAGACTACAGAACACTTTCCATTCATTGTCAGTCATTGACTACAGTGTTAAAAAAAAAAAAAAAAAAAAAAAAAAGATGGAATGTCCCTTCTGTTGTCTTTCAGTTTTTTTTTAAATCAGATAGAAGAAAAAGCGCAGCATATTGCTCTTTTTCTTCAGTCTAAAAACCGAAAGCTCCCCTACATGTTTCCCTGCTCGGCAGGATCACAGCAAATGACCCTCCTCCCTAAACTTTTATACTTATTCTTCATAACCCTTCCAGTGGCGGTTCCCTGTTCAGATCTCTGCAACCTACAGAGGGCCATATTTCTTTTCATCTGGAACGCCAAGCGACACTGGACCCCTAAGTCTGTAATGCTGGCGGGAAAAGGAGTTGGGGGCTTATTGGTCCCATATCTTCTTCACTCACCCCAAGGCTCTCTTGTGGACCCGGTCTCCCTCCTCCCCTTACCTTAGGACCGATTTGCTTCATGAGGGCAATCTGAACCACTTGTAATAGGCTGTTTCCTCTTGCTTCAGAGAATTCCTCCATGGTCTCCTTTTTGTATTACCTGCTCCTCCCGCAGGGACTGTCCTCCTCCATTGTCCGTCTGTGGTCCAGAGCTGGCTTGTTCCGACTGGCTGACATTGTTGCCCCCCTGACTCTGGGATTATTTTTCTGCAGCATTGGACATCCCTCAAACTGAGTGGTTCCACCACCGCCAAATTGCCGACTTTATGTCCACCTTGTTTGGCTCCCAGAAGGTCTCTACCCCTATGGCCTTTGAGAAATTATGCTGTAGTGAATGATGACTAACAACAAATGGAAAGTGTTTTGTTTGTATCAGTCAATTTTTCAACCTGTTGTTCTGCTTCTCTGACCAATCAGAGCAACGGAGATGTATGAAACTACTTTTATATATAAAAGCTTAGAAATTAGTCACAAATCCATGTCCATTTTTCATCCATTGTTCATTTATGAGTATGCCAGTCATGTGTCTGCTAATTTCCCTCCGTGAGTCATTCGTTTTCACATGAGTAAAAAAAAAAAAAAAAAAATGGAAGGAGGCCCATTTTGGCCAAAACCACTGAACACTGAAAAGGATGGCATCTCTATACTGTCCAAGCCTAATGTGTCGAAAAAACAGAGAACCTGCTTACATTTGTTTTCAACAGAACAGTCCACTGAAAAAAAAAAGAATCACTGTGAATGAGGCCTAAAACTTGACACATATACTGAATTAGATATATCAGATGAAGTAATGTTTATACAGTAGGTCAGTCTAACTGTTCCAAAACATCTGCCACAAGGAGAACAAGGATTAAGGTTATTGCATTTACATGACCAGTCACAGGCATAACTTGAAATTTGTGGGCCCCAATACAAACTAGATTCTCCATATACCATGTGCCACTTATAGCATCCTCCTAAGTGGAAGATGGGGACTTTGGGCCCTATCAAGCATTATAGGATGGGTGTAAATGCTATCTTTGTACCTATAGCTATGCCCCTTTGCCTAATCTTTTATTGCCCAGCAAAATGAATAGCAATGGGTTATTTTTAGTTATAAACAGATGATCTGACTACTGTATTTTTGTTGCTTACACGGAAAGTAAAGAAGATAGCAGTTATCCTATGTGCCAATGCTTATGCCACACGTTTAATTCTATTAGCATACAATTTTTGCTCAAACAGTATGGCCATAAATATCATGTGAATAGGATAGGTCAATATGTTTAGTCTGAAAAACATCTTTACAATATGTCACATTAGGCAGCATGCTATAGGAAAACTGAGCAGATGAATATATCATCTAAGAATACAGTGGGGAAAAAAAGTATTTAGTCAGCCACCAATTGTGCAAGTTCTCCCACTTAAAAAGATCGAGAGAGGCCTGTAATTGTCATCATAGGTAGACCTCAACTATGAGACACAAAATGAGAAAACAAATCTAGAAAATCACATTGTCTGATTTTTAAAGAATTTATTTGCAAATTATGGTGGAAAATAAGTATTTGGTCAATAACAAAAGTTCATCTCAATACTGTGTTATATATCCTTTGTTGGCAATGACAGAGGTCAAACGTTTTCTGTAAGTCTTCACAAGGTTGGCACACAATGTTGCTGGTTTGTTGGCCCATTCCTCCATGCAGATCTCCTCTAGAGCAGTGATGTTTTGGGGCTGTCGCTGGGCAACACGGACTTTCAACTCCCTCCAAAGGTTTTCTAAGGGGTTGAAATCTGGAGACTGGCTAGGCCACTCCAGGACCTTGAAATGCTTCTTACGAAGCCACTCCTTCGTTGCCCTGGCGGTGTGCTTGGGATCATTATCATGCTGAAAGACCCAGCAACATTTCATCTTCAATTCCTTTGCTAATGGAAGGAGGTTTGCACTCAAAATCTCACGATACATGATACGATGTGGTTCTGGGATTTTTGCTCACCGTTCTTGTGATCATTTTGATCTTGCGCGGAGCCCCTGATTGAGGGAGATTATCAGTGGTCTTGTATGTCTTCTATTTTCTAATTATTGCTCCCACTGTTTGCTTGCCTATTACAGATTCAGTCTTCCCAGCCTGATGCAGGTCTACAATTTTGTTTCTGGTGTCTTTCCACAGATCTTTGATCTTCACCATAGTGGAGTTTGGAGTGTGACTATTTGAGGTTGTGGACAGGTGTCTTTTATACTGATAACAATGTCAAACAGGTGCCATTACTACAGGTAATGAGTGGAGGACAGAGGAGCCTCTTAAAGAAGAAGGTACAGGTCTGTGAGAGCCAGAAATCTTGGTTGTTTGTAGGTGACCAAATACTTATTTTCCACCATAATTTGCAAATAAATTCTTTAAAAATCAGACAATGTGATTTTCTGGATTTGTTTTCTCATTTTGTCTCTCATAGTTGAGGTCTACCTATGATGTCAATTACAGGCCTCTCTCATCTTTTTAAGTGGGAGAACCTGTACAACTGGTATCTGACTAAATACTTTTTTTTCCCCACTGTATATACAGAACTTATATATATATATATCAATATAATATATTGATATAAATATCAGCTCATTACAGGCATAGGATCCCAGTGGGTGGTCCCACTTACTGAGTGACAGCTATCTCATTATCTCGTTATCTCATCCCTATGAGTCGTAGGGAAGGCTGTCAATCACTAGGTAGGACAACATGAACAAACATTTAACAAGTTATACTGAGCCTTTTCCCATAAAACTATATATCATTCTGCTGAGCTCCTCATCTTCTATGACATACGGCCTGCACATCAGACAGCAAAAAAGACACAATGTATTCCATCCTTTTCTTTATTTTACTAACATATTTTTATATGCCGGCTTCAACGACCCTTACATGGTAAAAATGAATCTCGTCTTAATCTTTAAAACATCGTTGGGAAAGCAATTATGCTGTCTGTACAGCTACTTCTTAATGTTCTAATCAGGACAGGATCTGCTGGAAGACTTGGTAGATGAATCTTATACACTGCATATATTTCTTTTTATTGAAGATAGTCACACTAGACATTTTTAATTTCTTTTGGAATATATAAAATCTATAATCTGTTGTGTCTTACATTCTTGTCTTATTGGCCTTTAGTTTGGTGAAAGAAAAAAAAAATGCTACATATCTTTCTTCCAGCAGTGAAATTATGTTGGACACTTAATTCCATGAAAGCTCTGTGATTAGTGTTACAACATGATTTTCCTATAATTCTCTATAAATAATTACATCACAATGCAGTCTGTCTATGCCGCCGCATGTATTACACATAGCTCATGCTTCAGAGGTTTAACTGGTAGTAGATGTGTTTGGTACTGCCAAAACTATAACTGTGCCAGAATAGCCTGGCAATAGAAATATAGTAAATCAATCTATTAATCTTCCAGCTGTCAGACTTTTCTACTGAGAAATGCACATCTGTGCTTGTTTACTAGAAATGTAGGCAGGCATTACTCCAATATATCAAATATGTACATACTTTAAAGGGGTTGCCCAATTTCTAATAGATACCATTAAATGTCATTAACAGCTGTCATGCTTTCATTAAATAGTTAATAGCGTTCATGTTTTTTTACAGTCTTGGCAGGTTTCCTGATCTGCAATGCCACAGTTGGATGGGGAGGGGAGTGTAAGTACATAGTGGTGACTGCACTAAATCTCCTCATTCCACATCACAGTAGCAGTGGTTACATGATCACATGAATCACATGACACTGCGTTTACAGCTTCCCTTGTTTACCCATGCAAAAACACATAGAAGAGCTTGTGTAGCCGTGCAACTGTTCACAACTGTATTATTTTAGCAATATTATAAAGCTCTTAGTTAACATTGCACATCCCACATCAGGTCTTGCATTGGCAATAAGTTGTGTACGCAATGTGTTTTACTAGCATAACTTTGTTAAGTTATGTAACAGGTTTATTGACAAACACAGTGAAGTGCCAAAGTACTGTGCTCCTAGCTTTTACTCCAAATCTACTTTTCCTTCCACATTGGCAGCAAAATCAATGGTGACATTCACCACAGAAGCTGGACATGAAGCGTATGCTTACCATCCTTCTCTTTCTCTGTGTTCCTAATGGGTATCAGCAATTGCAGCTGCTCAAGCAAATTGATTTTCTGTTTTGCAATGTCTTTTGCTTCCTCTTGTTTGTCACGTGTATTTCGTTCTTTTAGTTCTTTAATGTATATCTGCATCGCCTAATTCACATCATAAAACACAAATGGTTAAGACAATAATTTCTGAGAAAAAAAATAACTACATAACAATTATAGTCATTATGAACACCATTGTCACTGATATTGAGGACCTGTAACCTATCCTGTCTGCAATTTGCATTGACCATAAAACAGCAATTTTAGAACATTTTTCTTAAAAAAAACTACAACTTTGCTTTGTGCCATTCCTCTGGTATTTCTTCTAGAAATTTATAAGTAACTTGAGAACTGGCTGCTGCCATTCTTCCTGTAAGAGGAATGCATCTCTACACAGTCTTACACTGTAAGCACTGATTTAACACACTTCTGTCTAATAATGCCCAGTAAATAATTTCATACATTTCTTGGAGGAATAACAGAGGAACCTTGAATTGCAGAGTTCCAAGAAAAGATGATCTATTATTATTATTATTATTTATTTATTTTAGCGCACCATTGATTCCATGGTGTTTTACATTTATATAATACAAAAATAAGTACAATAGACTAACTTAGTGACCAACTAGTACAGTGGGAGATAGGGTCCTACCCAAAAGAGCTAACAATCTATAAAGGAAGGGGGAGTTAGACAGTAGAAGCTGTTCAGGTGGTGGTGTGGTGGCAGTGGGGTTACTGAATGTTGTAGACTTTTTTGAAGAGATGAAGATGCTCTAAGGCTAAGGCCGCACGTAGCGAGCCGCAGCCAAAAATCACTGCAGAAAAGACTGCACTGGAAATGCATCCCAGTTATTTCAACAGTGCTTTTCACAGAAAGTCCACAGAATTTTCCTCTGCGGACTTTCTGTCCCTATTATACCTATACGGAAAACGTCAGTGTTTCCGTAGGTATAATTGACATGCTGCAATTTACAAAAACACAAGTTTTTGAAATCGCAGAATTTTTGCTGCAGATATTTTTCTGCAATGTGTGGATAGGATTAGCCACAATCCCATCCATTTTGCAGGTACTGTAAAACGCCGTGGTTTTCGCAACGTGGGGCCCCAGCCTAAGGCTTAGGCCCCACATAGCAGGCCACACCAAAAAAAAATGCAGTGGCAAGTTTCACACAGCGCTTTTCACAGAAAAAGTTTTTCTGCTTCCATTATACCTATAGGGAAACCACTGACATTTCCTTAGGTATAATTGACATGCTGTGATTTCAAAAACCGCAATGGTTTTGGAAATTGCACCATGTCCACTGCACGTACAGTGGGGAAAAAAAGTATTTAGTCAGCCACCAGTTGTGCAAGTTCTCCCACTTAAAAAGATGAGAAAAGCCTGTAATTGACATCATAGGTAGACCTCAACTATGAGAAACAAAATGAGAAAACAAATCCAAAAAAAAATCACAGTCAGATTTTTTAAGAATTTATTTGCAAATTATGGTAGAAAATAAGTATTTGGTCACCTACAAACAAGCAAGATTTCTGGCTCTCACAGACCTGTAACTTCTTCTTTAAGAGGCTCCTCTGTCCTCCACTCATTACCTGTAGTAATGGCACCTGTTTGAAATCAGTATAAAAGACACCTGTCCACAACCTCAAATAGTCACACTCCAAACTCCACTATGGTGAAGACCAAAGAGCTGTGGAAGGACACCAGAAACAAAATTGTAGACCTGCACCAGGCTGGGAAGACTGAATCTGCAATAGGCAAGCAGCTTGGTGTGAAGAAATCAACTGTGGGAGCAATAATTAGAAAATGGAAGACATACAAGACCACTGATCTCCCTCGATGAGGGTCTCCATGCAAGATATCCCCCCATGGGGTCAAAATGATCACAAGAACGGTGAGCAAAAATCCCAGAACCACACAGGGGGACCTAGTGAATGACCTGCAGAAAGCTGGGACTAATGTAACAAAGGCTACCGTCAATAACACACTACGCCGTCAGGGACTCAGATCCTGCAGTGCCAGACGTGTCCCCCTGCTTAAGCCAGTACATATCCGGGCCCGTCTGAAGTTTGCTAGAGAGCATTTGGATGTTCCAGAAGAGTATTGGGAGAATTTCATATGGTCAGATGAAACCAAAGTAGAACAGTCTGGTAGAAACACAACTCATCGTGTTTGGAGGAGAGTGAATGCTGAGTTGCATCCAAAGAACACCATAACTACTGTGAAGCATGGGGGTGGCAACATCATGCTTTGGGGCTGTTTCTCTGCAAAGGGACCAGGACGACTGATCCGTGTACATGACAGAATGAATGGGGCCATATATCGTGAGATTTTGAGTGCAAACCTCCTTCCATCAGCAAGAGCATTGAAGATGAAACGTGGCTGGGTCTTTCAGCATGACAATGATCCCAAGCACACTGCCAGGGCAACAAAGGAGTGGCTTCATAAGAAGCATTTCAAGGTCCTGGAGTGGCCTAGCCAGTCTCCAGATCTCAACCCCATAGAAAACCTTTGGAGGGAGTTGAAAGTCCATGTTGCACAGCGACAGCCCCAAAACATCACTGCTCTAGAGGATATCTGCATGGAGGAATGGGCCAACATACCAGCAACAGTGTGTGCCAACCTTGTGAAGACTTACAGAAAACATTTGACCTCTGTCATTGCCAAAAAAGGATATATAACAAAGTATTGAGATGAACTTTTGTTATTGACCAAATACTTATTTTCCACCATAATTTGCAAATAAATTCTTTAAAAATCAGACAATGTGATTTTCTGGATTTGTTTTCTCATTTTGTCTCTCATAGTTGAGGTCTACCTATGATGTCAATTACAGGCCTTTCTCATCTTTTGAGAACTTGCACAATTGGTGACTGACTAAATACTTTTTTTCCCCACTGTATTTTTTTGCAAGGTGTGGATGGGATTCGCTAGAATCCCATCTACCTTGCAGTGACTGTAAAATGTCGCATTTTTTTCCAAACCGTAGCGTTTACGCCATGTGGGGCCCCAGCCTAAAGTAGTTTTTTCATGTAATACAGTTAGTTACTAAAAAGACATGTAAGGGGAGCTGGCAGGCCTGCTTTATGTATATACCAATTCACCCATTTGTTTTAGCACTATGCAAGCTGTATGCACCCAAGCCTAGTTACATGCCGATGAATTTACTAGCATTGGCATAAATAAACAGCTTTAAGGCTAAGGCCCCATGTACAGAATTGTTGCAAAAAATGATGCAGAAAAGACCACGGTGGAAACGCAACACTTTTTTTTTTGCAGGATTTTTCACAGAAAGTCCGTAGAGGATGTGTGGCCCCGGCCTTATTATGCAAATACAATATAAAAAAATGGTGAAAAAACAATCTCTAACTTATTTGTGTCACTTACATTTTGATTCTCCTTTTGTTCATTTCGATATTGGGTAACTTGCGAGGCAAGGTCCTCCAGTTTGTTGATAATGTTATCATTTAAGAGATTTCTTTCTGTAGGAGAACTAACGTAATTTAGAAGTGGATTGGAATGTATAAAGTATAGGTAACAATGCACACATGCTGTTAACTAGCGGCTCCTATAAATGTAATTTCATATTCAATAACCCATTTTATGTGCAGGAAATAATAAATATGCAGAATTTTAGGACGGTGTTCCACAGGAACAAAGCATCCATTAAGAGTTGCAGTAAAATAGCTAAACTACCGCAACCATGACACAGCCTTTACTTTACCCTATGGAAAAAATGTTACAAGCAGACCTATAACATCACATAAAAAAGATAAAGCTAGACAGTCACCTTCCCTTTGTATTGTTTTCATAAGCTCCAGTTCTCATTGTCATTCCCCAAGTCTTTATAAGATATTTTACAATATTTCTAAATGCTTTGCTATTTTGCATAGTGTATGTAGAAACAGCTACTGTGATTACCACTTGCATTTTATCTAATTTCCAACCATTTCCATTAAGGCATAAGGAATATCTTTTCAATACAGATGATATAGTTTAACTAAGTGATGTGACAATAGAAGCTGTATGAGATATTAAGGAGTACTTCAGACTAGCCAGTGTCTGATGATGATAATTCCTTTTTACCTAATCTAAATGACATGAATAATTCAGGAGCCTGAAGGCACAGAATTGCATTAGAATAAGTTGACACAAGAGCTATCAGTCTGTATTCTGCTTCTCCTATATAAATATTTTGTTACAGTATGCAATTGGTTGGAGTTTTATAGTCATAAACTGCAGAGTTTTTCATGTACACATTCAAATATACAACATAGAAGGCGTTCGGCATATTTTCACTATGAACAATTCTATGTTGTAACACATGAATAACATTAAAAGAACTAATGTCACCAAGTACAAAATGCTAAATAACACACCTTACTTGACTGCCAGTGTGCCTCTGATCAACGGGGCTTTTTTTTTTTTTTTTAACCCATCCATCGAATCGAAAGATATAGCCTACAGAAATATATATGGATATAAGCTCTTATTCTCCACGTAGGTGGTAACCTTTTGCTTTTGTCAGCGAAAATAAAGGGTTACCGCACATTTGGAGAAAAAGTGTTTATTACATGACATGAAAACTCGCCATACAAACTGTAGCGGCGAGTGTAGGTACTGCAGCACTGTCCCATTGAAATCTATGCGGCAGCGCTGCAGTACCTACAGTCGCCGCTACAGATTGTACAGCGGGTGAGCAGTGCGACTAGCGGTATGTAAACAATACTGTGAACCGCGCTGTCTCGGTACCGGTGACCTGCAGTGGTCCCAGTGTCAGAGTCGCACAGATCTAAGGATAGGCCATCAATGTTAGAAACCGCATAACCCCTTTAAGTCTTAGAGTTAAATGACATACAACCTTCTAGGGGACAAAGCTTATGAATGTGTGGACGGATTACAAAAAAAAAAAAAAGCCAAACTGATCTGGGGGACAGCAGAAGTCAAATAAAGTATGTAATTTACTAAACAGAATTTATCTATATAGGGTTGTATGGTGATCTATATCCATCTGAGCAGAAATATGGGAGTTGTAAGCATCAAGGCTGTTAAACACAAATATGAATACCGTTGCAATTATGGTGGTCTGAAACTGGTCAGAGTCAGAGAATTAACAATTTTTGGGGATACATTTTTCTGGTATATGTCAGTATACCTTTGCTTCTGCTGTGCTGTATTGAAAAGCATAGCTGTAGTTTTTATGGGCATCAATGATCAATGGCAGACAAATGCAACTGTACAGGTGTAAAAAACTGGAACATGTAATATAGAAAATATGGGCAAAAATCAAAAGAACTGGATAAAATGTTAACATACACATTTTTGCTGCATGTTAATATAGATTTTATATTGTTTGTTTTTAAGGAGTTCCATCTTTTTCCATTTCCATGCATATAATTAGGGCACATACATTGATACATTTTATTTGGTCACCCCTGGTAATGTATACTTTTCTATATTATAAATATTTAGAAAAAATGTAATTGCTGTGGAGAATATTTCATTTACACGTTTCATTTACAGAAAAAAAAGAAGAAACAGTTTATATAGAATAAAATATATACATAAAAATTCAGCGATATTATAACATTATTACAATAATAAAGGTAGGAAAGGTGAAGATGTCCCAACACCAGTTCATTGTCTGGATATTCAGCAAGTCAATGTAATGCTCCACAGATTTGCACAGATCATAAACTAGTCGTAGTTTAATATTGGGGGTAGCAGAAATGGTTGATCTGTAACAATTGGACTGTATTTGTACATACAGCATAGTAACACAGTGGTTTGCTGCATTAAGGTTTGCGAGAGATTCTGTTTCTACTGGGAATTCTAGTTCTGTCAAACATTCCAAGAGTATACCGAGAGACAGTGACCCTAGTGGGCACTAGGAGATGAACACCTAGATGGCAGCCTTTTTTTTCTTGCTCCTATGCTCTTTACTTAACAAGAATGTGTTTCCAGTACCTTGTGTGAGAAAAGTGCATTTGTTGTTGCTGTGTTTTTAATCTGTACAGTTTTTGAATTTTCCTGAAACAGTCTTGTAGAAATCTTGAGGTGAACACTGGTGTTTATTTATTCCTGATACCTTCCATTTTTGTCAGATAGTCAGCAAGCGGGAAGGGTTGTTCTAAAGGGGTATGATTTAAAGTGCCTGGCCTCCTATTTCAGACAGAATTGTGCAGTTGACTTCTACAGCGAGATGCCGTACAGCTAAATTCAGGTCTGAACAGAAGTATGCAAAAGGAATAAGAGAAATAGCCGAGCTTCTGATACACATATAGAAGATTCTTTATATAGTTTTAACAGGATCAATAAATAAGAGGTATCCTCCAGCAGGCCTGGGAGCCTGTACTGAAATCTAGGACAATATATTTTAGGCATCATTTACACAACAAAACTGGAATGAATAACGATAAATTCTCGCCTTTTTATGAAAGTGGCGAGGGTGGCACAAAATAGTAAAAAGTAGATTTTTTTTGCGCAAAACACACTTTCACACAAAAATGCTACTTTTCATATTTTGTTCTCCAGAAAACTGGCTTACAAGACATGATAAATCTTCCCCATTATCTTTATCCCAACAATAATCTAATGTCTATAGAGCATGTTCAGACCATAAGGCTAAGGCCCCATATAGTGAAACGCAGAGTTTTCTACGGACTTTCTGCCAATATTATACCTTTAGGGAAAATTCTAGCGTTTCCACAGGTATTATTGCCATTCTGCGATTTTCAAAGACACAGGCAATTTTTGAAAACACGGCGTTTCTACTGTTGATTTTTTTTCTGCAATGTGTGGATGGGATTAGCCAGAATCCCATTCACTTTGCAGGTACTCTAAGACACTGTGTTTTTGCAACATGGGGTTTCAACCTAAGTCTGCAGTTGAGAAGAAAAAAAAAACACAAATTGCACAGAATTGATTTTTACTGTCTGATTTTACTATTCTCATATGAGTCATGCATCAGCAGAACTGACTGGAAACAATAGGTACCTACACACTCGACTAAAACAACAGCTATATATACATAGTATTAAAGGCATAAAGATTTGGCAGAACAATTGTTTGTTCAAGCTAACCAGTGTGACTGGAGATGTTAAGAGCTCCTTTAAATTAAATTGTTACTTCCTCCTATTCCTTGGTTTTATAAGAAAGAAAAAGATAATAAATACATTGTAATAACTCTAATGGCAGTGCTGGACTGCGGTTTGTTGGTTCTACCAAAGGAACCATCTTTCATACACAGAATATCTGCATGTCATCTTTTAATTTATTTTCTTATGCTAAGCCTGTGGAAGCCATCACTGTGTCTACACCTGGGCCCACAAAGGAAGCTCCTGTGGTAGTCTTCTGGGCCAGTCCAACTTTATCTTCTGGTAATTTAGCTCTCTAATCTTACCTGTTTATTTCTTTAGAAAAACTATGCTCCAGCAGTAAACAGGTTTTTTTCAACAATGACTGGATACTTAATCCTGAAAGCAATTTTATAATAAGCCACTAGTCTGTTTGGGTTAATGCAGATAATTCTTGACAATTTCAGTGCAGACCTCATAACAGAGCAATACATAGAGCTAAAAATAAAACTACATTCATTGCAAGGTTGGGTTTCCATACTACAATGTATGTCATGATTAGACACGCCAAATTCTTAATAAGATGCAAATAATTCCTTTACTGATTGTAGTCCGACATTTGGAGGTCAGATGCAAGACTCTGGTTTACTAGTACTAATTGTCTAACTGCCCACATTTAGCATCTCAGAATAAATTCACTATGGTAGTGATTATCATCAACTGAATAACAATTTTGGGGTCATTTACGCATAATTATCACAAATTGAGCTCGAAATGATCAAATTTCACACAAAAATTGTAGAATGCAAACCAACCTAAAGGCCAGGGCCCCACGTTGCGAGATCGCGGCCGCAGCTAAATTGTGGCAGCAAAAAGTGCCACATTTTACAGTACCTGCAAAATGGATGGGATTCTAGGTAATCCCATCCACACATTGCAGAAAAAAATGATGCAATTTAAAAAACGCAAGCGTTTTTGCAAATCACAATATGTCAATTATATGTACAGAAACACTGGCATTTTCCGTATAGGTATAATAGGGACAGAAAGTCCGCAGAGGAAAAGCACTGCGGAAAAAAAACATGATGCGTTTCTTCTGCGTTTTTTTTTTCCACAGCACTTTTTGTCTGCGGCTCACTATGTGGGGCCTTAGCCTAGATACATTCTCACACAACGTTGTAGCATCTGATCTCTGTGATTCCCCAAATGCAATGCAAAATGGCTCAGAAACTATAGCAAAACAGAGTAGACTGCTGAAATGGTTTAACAAATGGCTAATAAATGCAACTAAATGTATTAAAAAGCTACCAGAAGTATTTTATAGGACTGATAGTTACTGACTCTGGGATATCACAGTTACCAGGGTTTCATTACATACTATTGAACCACACAAGCAGAACAAGAGAATCTATTGTGTCATCACCCAATACCCATCACTTTCCTTTGGTGAAGGTCGACTTCCTTTATCTGTCCTCTGTGGTATGAAATAAAATAACAAATGTGTAACATAAATATTCAGTATGGATATTTATACCAATAGACTTGATGAAAGAGTGAGACATTTCCTATTGATTCGCCTCTTCTAGTTGTTGCCATTTAGCAGCATTTTGTGACATCATTTCCATTTGACTTTATTTGACATCTTGAAGAGGACCTATCAGATCTTCTGGCTTATCTATTTTTGTAAATAAATGTACTTTCCAAAAAAAGTATCTGGAGCATCTTTTCTTACAACCCTGTATTGTGCTGTTCCTCTGTTATTCCTACATGTCAGGAGAGGTGATTGCTCCTCTTTAGACTAACAAATTATTCATATAACTGAACAATGAAGCCTCTTCCTTCAATAAAATGCTCAATTTAAAATGAAATGAAAATAATGTCCTTTCCTTCCTTGCTGCATTCACTTCAATCTATCTCATTTCTAATATCATTCTCATTCTCTCACTCCTGATATCACATATTTTCTGGATGTGAAGTAAAAGAAATAACTTTCTAGATGTGGTATACATACAGAAATCTTTACTTTATTTTATGGTGAAATGGAAGCTTCACATCATTGTGTGTAAAGATGATATATTTTTGATGTGTTTTCACAGCGATGATAGTACAAAATAGCAGAAGATGGAACTTTACTGAGGTTAAAGTTTCTGGTTCAATAAATAAAGTGTATTCATTGTACAGTGAAAAGTTATATGATTTACCAATAACCTTTGGAATCAATTTATCAGGCTGCCTTCTACCTTAAAGCTAAGGCCCTACATAGTGGGTTGTAGCTAAAAAGCTCTGCGGGAAAAACCGAGGCGGAAACGCATAGTGATTTTTCAGGCAGCTCTTTTCAAAGAAAGTCTGCAGAGTTTTCCTCTGTGGACTTTCTGCTTCAATTATACCTATATGGAAACCGCCAGTGTTACCGTAGGTATAATTGACATGCTGAAAATTCAAAAAACGCAACATTTTTGGAAATTGCAGTATTTCCACTGTGGGTATTTTTCTGCAATATGTGAATGGGATTCCCTAGAATCCCATCCACTTTGCAGGGACTGTAAAATGCCAAGGTTTTTGCAGCGGTATTTCCACCACAGCCAAACCACGGCATTTACGCCACATGGGGCTTCAGCCTCAAGAAACACTCCAGTAAAAATTATATTTTTCCGTCCCTGCCCTCCTCACATATTTGTCTTTGACACATTGCCTTTCTTTCATGTATATTGCTCACATATACCTGCTGCTCATTATCCTGTCTATTTCTGATTGGACATAATCTTAAATTTTAAAAGTCACTTTATCTTTGTGGCTGATATCAATCCCGTGATGCTTCAGCACAGCATCACATGGGCAGCTATAGACAGCATCATCTCTGCTTTTTGGGGTACAATCTCATTTTCTTTCTCTTTATTTCTCTTTTTATATTCATGTTCTTCTAAATAATCTAGGAGACCTTAACGAGGTTGTCCAGACATTTTTTTTAATGCCTGGACAACCAGGGAGGTGAAAAAAGCCTTCTGCTCCGGCAGATTCTCACGGGTCTCTTCCTGAGTTCTGCTGAAGAAACTGATTGGCCTCAGGAATAAACCCGTGATGTCACAGGTAGTGACATCGCAAGCCCTTTGCTGAGGCCGCTCATTGGCCTCAGTGGTCACATGTGGCTGGGACTTCTGCCAGTTGTCTTATAATTAGAAGTAGCTAGAGATATTCAATGAGTTACATATATTGGGGGCATAGATATATAATGAAAGAAAGAAAAATCACTGAAGTGTCACTTAGCTGCTGAGAACATGAGCCATCAGCCTTTCAAACAGATTGACTATCACATAACCATATAAGACTAATGTGAGGGGAGGTAGGAGAAGACAGGTAGGAGGGAGAGTGATATCAGATAAATGAACAGTTAAAGCAGAAACTAGTGGAAAGCAACTGTATAAGTGGAGAAATAATCATTTTTCTTTAGCTCCTTTCCGCCGAGGGCATTTTTTGATTTTTGTTTTTGACTCCCCGCTTTCCAAACCCATAACTATTTTATTTTTACGTTCACAGAGCTATATGAGAGCTTAATGTTTGCGGGAGAAAATATTCTTCATAATGTTATCATTTATTACGCTGTACAATGTACTGGGAAGCTGGAAAAAAATTCTTACGGACTTCATGTTTTACAGCATTCACTGTGCAGCCAACATGACATGTCACTTGTATTCTATGTTTCAGTGCGATTTTGGGGATACCAACTTTATATAGTTTTATTTACATTTTAACCCCTTGACAAAAATCCAAAACTTTGCAAAACATTTTTTTTTCTTAAAGTTGCCATATTCTGACATTCCTTAACTTTTTTATTTTTATATTTTAGGGGTATATTTTTATTTATTTATTTATTTTTCACGGAACAAGGTGTATTTTTTAGTTATACCATTTTGGGGAATGTCTATTGCTTTCATCACTTTTTATTAAAATTTTTAACAGGCGAAACGGCAAAAAAATGGCTGTGTGGCACTTTAGACTTTTTTTTTCTCGCTACGACGTCTACCGTACGGGAAAAACATTTTTATTAGTTTGTAGACCGGGCGTTTTCGGACACAGAGATACCTAATGTGTATGTGTTTGACAGTTTAAATGTATTCTAGGGAAAGGGGGGTGATTTGTGATATATACAGTACAGACCAAAAGTTTGGACACACCTTCTCATTCCAAGAGTTTTCTGTATTTTAATGACTATAAAAATTGTAGCTTCACACTGAAGGCATCAAAACTATGAATTAACACATGTGGAATTATATACTTAACAAAAAAGTGTGAAACAACTGAAAATATGTCTTATATTCTAGGTTCTTCAAAGTAGCCACCTTTTGCTTTGATTACTGCTTTGCACACTCTTGGCATTCTCTTGATGAGCATCAAGAGGTAGTCACCTGAAAATGGTTTTCACTTTACAGGTGTGCCCTGTCAGGTTTAATAAGTGGGATTTCTTCCCTTATAAATGGGGTTGGGACCATCAGTTGTGTTGTTCAGAAGTCAGGTGGATACACAACTGATAGCCCTACTGAATGGAGTTTTAGAATTTGTATTATGGCAAGAAAAAAGCAGCTAAGTAAAGAAAAACGAGTGGCCATCATTACTTTAAGAAATGAAGGTCAGTCAGTCCGAAAAATTGGGAAAACTTGGAAAGTGTCCCAAAGTGCAGTGGCCAAAACCATCAAGCGCTACAAAGAAACTGGCTCACATGAGGACCGCCCCAGGAAAGGAAGACCAAGAGTCACCTCTGCTGCGGAGGATAAGTTCATCCGAGTCACCAGCCTCAGAAATCGCAGGTTAACAGCAGCTCAGATTAGAGACCAGGTCAATGCCACACAGAGTTCTAGCAGCAGACATATCTCTACAACAACTGTTAAGAGGAGACTGTGTGCAGCAGGCCTTCATGGTAAAATAGCTGCTAGGAAACCACTGCTAAGGACAGGCAACAAGCAGAAGAGTCTTGTTTGGGCTAAAGAACACAAGGAATGGACATTAGACCTGTGGAAATCTGTGCTTTGGTCTGATGAGTCCAAATTTGAGATCTTTGGTTCCAACCACCGTGTCTTTGTGCGACGCAGAAAAGGTGAACGAATGGACTCTACATGCCTGGTTCCCACTGTGAAGCATGGAGGAGGTGTGATGGTGTCGGGGTGCTTTGCTGGTGACACTGTTGGGGATTTATTCAAAATTGAAGGAATACTGAACCAGCATGGTTACCACAGCATCTTGCAGCGGTATGCTATTCCATCCGGTTTGCGTTTAGTTGGACCATCATTTATTTTTCAATAGGACAATGACCCCAAACACACCTCCAGACTGTGTAAGGGCTATCTGACCAAGAAGGAGAGTGATGGGGTGCTACGCCAGATGACCTGGCCTCCACAGTCACCAGACCTGAACCCAATCGAGATGGTTTGGGGTGAGCTGGACCGCAGAGCGAAGGCAAAAGGGCTAACAAGTGCTAAGCATCTCTGGGAACTCCTTCAAGACTTTTGGAAGACCATTTCAGGTGACTACCTCTTGAAGCTCATCAAGAGAATGCCAAGAGTGTGCAAAGCAGTAATCAAAGCAAAAGGTGGCTACTTTGAAGAACCTAGAATATAAGACATATTTTCAGTTGTTTCACACTTTTTTGTTAAGTATATAATTCCATATGTGTTAATTCATAGTTTTGATGCCTTCAGTGTGAATCTACAATTTTTATATTCATGAAAATACAGAAAACTCTTGGAATGAGAAGGTGTGTCCAAACTTTTGGTCTGTACTGTATATATTTTTTTTAATACTTTATTTATTAGACCCTCTAGGGGTCTTGAACCCCAGGGGTATGATCACTAATGCAATGCATTACAATGCCTATACATTGCAAAATACTGACATTTGTATACAGCCTGTCATACAAATGAACGCCAGACAAGCTCGGGAGCCTTCAATATGTTCCCGGCTGTCATGGCAATGGATCACCAGCCCTGGATCTCGTTCTGGGTGCTGGCGATCCTCGGCAAAGTGGTGCCTTGGTCAGCTTTGACCGAGGCGTCGGGGGCCTTTATGCCTTTGATCAGTGCAGGCACTGATTGCGGGCATTAGCACCGGTTCTCTGCTGTGTAACATAGCAGAGACCCGGCGGTTATGACGGACGTTCAGCTTCTGAGCGGCCTCCATATTTAAATACCCGACATCCGTTGTACTATTTCAGCGGATGACAGGAAAGGGTTAATAAGATATGTTACAAAATTTCTATTTACTATTCATTAGAAACAAGTTGTTTAGACTAAAGTCCCACTGCTGTTTTGGTGTCTTTTTAGGTAAGACACAGATGTTAGTTTTATAAACAAGAAGCCATGCCCTATGCACCATTCCAGTTACATCCCTTTACAGGAACAAATTACCACAAACGGAAAGAAAAATGTAACTTTTTTTTTAAACACATGTAGTCCCCACTGTGTGAGGACTGAACCAAGAGACTGCAGGACACTTGACTTTGTATAAATTGGAAACTCCAGAATAGAAGGAAATGAACATTATTGTTAAATTAGAAAATCCTCTGAATGCCTCTGAGCTATTTAACTGTAATCTGGAAATGAGAAAGCGGAGCCAATCGTGTTACTTGTATGAATAACTAGAACTGTGTATAGAGTCTATGAATAGCAAATGAATGTCATTTCATGGAGTATGTCAGGAAACGTGCCATGGCTGAATCAATAAATGCTCTTAATAATAAGTGTACTCTACCTTGATCTGTGCTATCAGTGCTTGCCAAGGAGTCATTGTCGCTGGGAGTTCTGGACTCTAAATGATGTATCACTGACCGTCTGCTTCCTCTAGATACTAATCTATGCTTCTTCTCTTCCTTTGGTGGGGTTGGCTTCAAGAGTGGTTTAGCAAGTTGAACACTGGGGCTAAATGGTGAGATTAATATAATTCAGAGTATATCAAGAAATGTAAAGGTGGCAAGTGCATATTCACACAATAAGAAAAAAAATTTGATTTCTTGCAAGAAAAGCACCACTCCTGTCAATTGCAGCTGAGTTCCATTAATGTAAATGAGGGCGAACAGCTACAGTCATATGAAAAAGTTTGGGCACCCCTATTAATCTTAATCATTTTTAGTTCTAAATATTTGGGTGTTTGCAACAGCCATTTCAATTTGATATATCTAATAACTAATGGACACAGTAATATTTCAGGATTGAAATGAGGTTTATTGTACTAACAGAAAATGTGCAATATGCATTAAACCAAAATTTGACCGGTGCAAAAATTTGGGTACCCTTATCATTTTATTGATTTGAATACTCCTAACTACTTTTTACTGACTTACTGAAGCACAAAATTGGTTTTGTAACCTCACTGAGCTTTGAACTTCATAGCCAGGTGTATCCAATCATGAGAAAAGGTATTTAAGATGGCCAATTGCAAGTTGTTCTCCTATTTGAATCTCCTCTGAAGAGTGGCATCATGGGCTCCTCAAAACAACTCTCAAATGATCTGAAAACAAAGATTGTTCAACATAGTTGTTCAGGGGAAGGATACAAAAAGTTGTCTCAGAGATTTAACCTGTCAGTTTCCACTGTAAGGAACATAGTAAGGAAATGGAAGACCACAGAGACAGTTCTTGTTAAGCCCAGAAGTGGCAGGCCAAGAAAAATATCAGAAAGGCAGAGAAGAAGAATGGTGAGAACAGTCAAGGACAATCCACAGACCACCTCCAAAGAGCTGCAGCATCATCTTGCTGCAGATGGTGTCACTGTGCATCGGTCAACAATACAGCACACTTTGCACAAGGAGAAGCTGTATGGGAGAGTGATGCGAAAGAAGCCGTTTCTGAAAGCACGCCACAAACAGAGTCGCCTGAGGTATGCAAAAGCACATTTGGACAAGCCAGCTTCATTTTGGAAGAAGGTCCTGTGGACTGATGAAACAAAGATTGAGTTGTTTGGTCATACAAAAAGGCGTTATGCATGGCGTCCAAAAAACACAGCATTCCAAGAAAAACACTTGCTACCCACTGTAAAATTTGGTGGAGGTTCCATCATGCTTTGGGGCTGTGTGGCCAATGCCGGCACCGGGAATCTTGTTAAAGTTGAGGGTCGCATGGATTCAACTCAGTATCAGCAGATTCTTGAGAATAATGTACAAGAATCAGTGACGAATTTGAAGTTACGCCGGGGATGGATATTTCAGCAAGACAATGATCCAAATCTACTCAGGCATTCATGCAGAGGAACAATTACAATGTTCTGGAATGGCCATCCCAGTCCCCAGACCTGAATATCATTGAACATCTGTGGGATAATTTGAAGCGGGCTGTCCATGCTCGGCGACCATCAAACTTAACTGAACTGGAATTGTTTTGTAAAGAGGAATGGTCAAAAATACCTTCTCCAGGATCCAGGAACTGACTAAAAGCTACAGGAAGCGACTAGAGGCTGTTATTTTTGCAAAAGGAGGATCTACTAAATATTAATGTAACTTTTCTGTTGAGGTGCCCATACTTTTGCACCGGTCAAATTTTGGTTTAATGCATATTGCACATTTTCTGTTAGTACAATAAACCTCATTTCAATCCTGAAATATTACTGTGTCCATCAGTTATTAGATATATCAAATTGAAATGGCTGTTGCAAACACCCAAATATTTAGAACTAAAAATGATTAAGATTAATAGGGGTGCCCAAACTTTTTCATATGACTGTATATCACACACAATCTATTGAAAGATTCTATGTTGTTTTCAGAAGAAAGCAGCCATGTTTTACTAATCCTGAACAACCCTTTTAAAATTGCCATTTATCAGATCGTGATTGATATTCATTGTATGATTTGTATGTTTTCTTATTTTTTGTTGTAAACATTCAGAATTAAAAATCAACAATTTTTATGTACAAAACACTTCTATGCCTTTTTATATTTTTTTAGCTATTGCATATATAGATACATTTATATTTTTAACTTGTAACTTTAGGAATAAAGGAGAAAAAAACTGCTGCATTGGACATTTTGTGGGAATAAGTAGTCCCTAGTATATTCCCATATATTTAAACATACAAGAAATTTTATCAAGCCAAACTTACATTTATTCCTCCCTAGCATGTAGTTTTGCTAGTCAGTCATCTAACTGCTATGTAGTAAATGTTACACAGTTAGGACTGCTCAACTAAATTTGTGTGACACGTTTCTGTATTGCGCACTCAAAACTCTGTTCATAGGAACTCCAGGGATGTTCAAGTACTGCAATTCATGATCTACATCTGACCGCTGACTTACAGGGAATCTGACATCTATCTGTGAGCAGCATGTTATAGAACAGGAGGAGCTAAGCAAATTGATGTATAGTTTTATGGGAAAAATGTTCAATATAGCTTATTATTAGGTATAACTTATTGTTAGGTATTTAAGTGAATCCCTGCTTAATAAATGTAGTGCGTAGTCCTACTCAGTGATTGACAGCTATTCATCTATCCACACCTACACAGGGAAAGCTGTTAATCTCTGATCTAGCGAAAACTCACAACAATTTCGATAAAATTTTACCAGTGGATTACCAGAATAAAAAAAAGCCAAAAAATTTAAATTAAGACCTTATTTTTTCTAATTCAACACAAGATAAATAAGTAAGACATACGAATACGACATCTTTGCTTGTCTGCCAAAATCCTCAAACAATTTCCTGTAGGTTGAGGCCGATTGTAGTGAGCCGTAGCCAAAAAGCGCTGCGGAAAAGTCTGCGGCGGAAAGAGATCGCATTTTTTTTCAAAGAAAAACTGCGGACTTTCTGCCCCTATTACAGTGGGGAAAAAAAGTATTTAGTCAGCCACCAATTGTGCAAGTTCTCCCACTTAAAAAGATGAGAGAGGCCTGTAATTGACATCATAGGTAGACCTCAACTATGAGAGACAAAATGAGAAAACAAATCCAGAAAATCACATTGTCTGATTTTTTAAGAATTTATTTGCAAATTATGGTGGCAAATAAGTATTTGGTCAATAACAAAAGTTCATCTCAATACTTTGTTATATATCCTTTGTTGGCAATGACAGAGGTCAAACGTTTTCTGTAAGTCTTCACAAGGTTGGCACACACTGTTGCTGGTATGTTGGCCCATTCCTCCATGCAGATCTCCTCTAGAGCAGTGATGTTTTGGGGCTTTCGCTGGGCAACACGGACTTTCAACTCCCTCCAAAGATTTTCAATGGGTGGAGATCTGGAGACTGGCTAGGACACTCCAGGACCTTGAAATGCTTCTTACAAAGCTACTCCTTCGTTGCCCTGGCGGTGTGCTTGGGATTATTGTCATGCTGAAAGACCCAGCCACGTTTCATCTTCAATGACCTTGCTGATGGAAGGAGATTTGCTCTCAAAATCTCATGATACATGGCCCCATTCATTCTTTCATGTACACGGATCAGTCGTCCTGGTCCCTTTGCAGAGAAACAGCCCCAAAGCATGCTGTAGCCACCCCCATGCTTCACAGTAGGTATGGTGTTCTTTGGATGCAACTCAGCATTCACTCTGCTCCAAACACTACAAGTTGTGTTTCTGCCAAACAGTTCTACTTTGGTTTCATCTGACCATATGGCATTCTCCCAGTACTCTTTTGGAACATCCAAATGCTTTCTAGCAAAATTCAGACAGGCCCGGATATGTACTAGCTTAAGCAGGGGGACACGTCTGACACTGCAGGATCTGAGTCCCTTGCGGCGTAGTGTGTTACTGATGGTAGCCTATGTTACTTTAGTCCCAGCTTTCTGCAGGTCATTCACTAGGTCCCCCTGTGTGGTTCTGGGATTTTTGCTCACCATTCTTGTGATCATTTTTCCCCCACGAGGTGAGATCTTGTGTGGAGCCCCTGATCGAGGGAGATTATCAGTGGTCTTTTATGTCTTCCATTTTCTAATTATTGCTCCCACAGTAGATTTCTTCACACCAAGCTGCTTTCCTATTGAAGATTCAGTCTTCCCAGCCTGGTGCAGGTCTACAATTTTGTTTCTGGTGTCCTTCCACAGCTCTTTGGTCTTCACCATAGTGGAGTTTGGAGTGTGACTGTTTGAGGTTGTGGACAGGTGTCTTTTATACTGATAACAATGTCAAACAGGTGCCATTACTACACGTAATGAGTGGAGGACAGAGGAGCCTCTTAAAGAAGAAGTTACAGGCCTTTGAGAGCCTGAAATCTTGCTTGTTTGTAGGTGACCAAATACTTATTTTCCACCATAATTTGCAAATAAATTCTTTAAAAATCAGACAATGTGATTTTCTGGATTTGTTTTCTCATTTTGTCTCTCATAGTTGAGGTCTACCTATGATGTCAATTACAGGCCGGCCTCATCTTTTTAAGTGGGAGAACTTGCACAATTGGTAGCTGACTAAATACTTTTTTTCCCCACTGTATACTTATATAGAAAACTTCAGCATTTCTGTAGGTATAATAGACATGCTGCAATTTTTAAAACTCAACGTTTTTTGAAATCACAGCATTTCCACTGCATATATTTTCCTGCAATCTGTGGATGGGATTAGGCAGAATCCCATCCACTTTGAAGGAACTGTAAAAAGCGGCGTTTTTTGCTGGGGCATTTCTAGAGTGGCCAAAAAGCAACGTTTTTCAACATGGGGTCTAGGCCTGAATCGGCATTGCTCATGCACAGCCACAACTGAACAGTTTTCAGTGGTGGAATAGTAAATCATTGCCTACTGCTTCATTCTAATAATTTGTAGTTTGCTACCAGTTGCATGAGGTCAGACTTCCAAATTTTGGCATCTCACACAGATAAGCCTATATTTTCACATTTAACTCAATAACTAGTAGATCAGAGCAAAACTGATAACCCTTTTTAGTTAAGCTGACCCATGCTATAGATAACTGACAGCCAAACATCTGTTTGTCCAACAGCTACAGTATTCCTCCCATAGAATAGAAAGTTCTCACTCAAGCGTGCATGAGTTCTAAATGGGGAGAGACACTTAAGCCACTGCCAGATATCTCTAGTAATGGTTTAGCTTCTCTGGAGAAAAAAAAAGATTGAAAAAGTTGAAACCCAACTACCCAATCCTTCTTACCTCCAACATTATATGGTAGGCCAGTCCTGCTAAAATGTATCTTATTTATTTATTTTGCTAACTTATATAGCACCACCATCATATTCCACAGCGCTCTAAAGACATTGTCAACACTGTCTCAAGTAGTACTCACAAGATAAATTCCCTATCAGTATGTCTGGAGTGTGGGAAGAAACCCACACAAACTCCATATAGATGTTGTCCTTGGCTGGACTCCAGTGCTATAAGGCAACAGTGCTAACCACTGAGCTACAATGCTTGGTGGATTTGGCTAGAACTAATTTAATGCATATGGCCACCTTTACACAAGATACTAAAAAGTGTGATATTTGGTTTTGCTCACACTGCATTTAGGAATCATTTAAAAATACCTGTATAGATATTGCTATTACCGCTTTGGTGATTTCCCTTCAGAACGTCTACCTGTTGGTGGTCACAAATTCTCAGTATCTCAGTCAGACCAGCTGAATCCCTTTGACCCAGAGGAGTAATTTGTAATAAGTTACACAATTTGAATAATGTCTATTGCTTTGATTTCTTTATATTAAAATTTTTATCAGAGGTGAAACGGCAGTTCAGCACTTTTGATTTTTGTTTCCCACTATGGCGTTCACTGTACGAGAAAAATATTTTTATAAATTTGAAGACTGAGCATTTTCAGACATAAAGACACCTAATGTGTATGTGTTCCACAGTAATTTTCTACTTTTATATGTATTCTAGAGAAAAGGAAGTGATTTGAACTTTTAATAATTTTTTTTTAAATACTGTAATTTTCAGACCCCCCCCAGGCTTTATGCAGCCTGTCATACAAATGAATGCCAAACTTCAATAGGCTCCAGGCTGACATGGCAATGGATCGCCAGCTCCGGATCATGTTCTGGGTGCTGTGGATCCTCGGTTACAATGGTCAACTTTGACCGAGGCGTCAGGGTCCTTAATGCCCACGATCAGTGCAGGCACTAATCGTGGGCATTAGCGCCATGTCTCTGCTGCATAATACTATTTAAATACCCAACATTCGCCGTACTATTACAGCAGAAGTTGGGAAGGGGTTAATATTGTACAGTTGACAGGGAGGAAAACATGCCAGTATTATGAGCTTTATAGCTCATGTGATTTTTATATGAGGGGTGTTCAATAAGTCATCTACACCAATAAATTATATTCTGTCATTGTTAGAAACCTGAGCTTGTCTGTGCAGTTTGAGACTTGTCTAGACATACAGTCATGGCCAAAAGTTTTGAGAATGATACAAATATTAATTTTTACAAAGTCTACTGCTTCAGTTTTTCTAATGGCAATTTGCATATACTCCAGAATGTTATAAAGAGTGATCAGCTTAACAGCAATTACTTGCAAAGTCAATATTTGCCTAGAAAATGAACTTTATCCCCCAAAACACATTTCAACATCATTGCAGCCCTGCCTTAAAAGGACCACCTAACATCGTTTCAGTGATTGCTCCATTAACACAGGAGTGGGTGTTGATGAGGACAGGGCTGGAGATCAATCTGTCATGATTAAGTAAGAATGACACCACTGGACACTTTAAAAGGAGGCTGGTGCTTGCCATCATTGTTTCTCTTCTGTTAACCATGGTTATCTCTAAAGAAACACGTGCAGTCATCATTGCACTGCACAAAAATGGCCTAACTGGGAAGAGTATTGCAGCTAGCAAGATTGCACCTCAGTCAACAATCTATCGCATCATCAAGAACTTCAAGGAGAGAGGTTCCATTGGTGCCAAAAAGGATCCAGGGCGCCCAAGAAAGACCAGCAAGCGGCAGGACCGTCTCTTAAAAGTGTTTCAGCTGCAGGATCGGGCTACCAGCAGTGCAGAGCTTGCTGAGGAATGGCAGCAGGCAGGTGTGAGTGCATCTGCATGCACTGCGAGGCGGAGACTCTTGGAGCAAGGCCTGGTCTCAAGGAGGGCAGCAAAGAAGCCACTTCTCTCCAGAAAAAACATCAGGGACAGACTGATATTCTGCAAAAGGTACAGGGAGTGGACTGCTGAGGACTGGGGTAAAGTCATTTTCTCTGATGAATCCCCTTTTCGATTGTTTGAAACATTTGGAAAACAGCTTATTCGGAGAAGAAGAGGTTAGCGCTACCACCAGTCTTGTCTCATGCCAACTGTAAAGCATCCTGAAACCATTCATGTGTGGGGTTGCTTCTCAGCCAAGGGAATTGGCTCTCTCACAGTCTTGCCTAAAAACACAGCCATGAATAAAGAATGGTACCAGAATGTCCTCCAAGAGCAACTTCTCCCAACCGTCCAAGAGCAGTTTGGCGCTCAACAATGCCTTTTCCAACATGATGGAGTACCTTGCCATAAAGCAAAGGTGATAACTAAATGGCTCAGGGAACAAAACATAGAGATTTTGGGTCCATGGCCTGGAAACTCCCCAGATCTTAATCCCATTGAGAACTTGTGGTCAATCATCAAGAGACGGGTGGACAAACAAAAACCAACAAATTCAGACAAAATTAAAGCATTGATTCTGCAAGAATGGACTGCTATCAGTCAGGATTTGGTCCAGAAGTTGATTGACAGCATGCCAAGGAGAATTGCAGAGGTCCTGAAGAAGAAGGGTCAACACTGCAAATATTGACTTGCTGCATTAACTCATTCTAACTGTCAATATAAGCTTCTGTTACTCATAATATGAATGCAATTATATTTCTGTATGTGATAAAAACATCTGACAAACACACATAAAAACCAGAGGGCAGCAGATCATGTGAAAATATAATATTTGTGTCATTCTCAAAACTTTTGGCCATGACTGTACAACACACATAGTAGCAGTTTAGTCTGATGAAAGTACTGGTAGTGATAGGATGGCAAGTGCTGTATAGTACTGGTCTACAAAAGGAACTGAGGGATTTGGAGCATTGTTCTGTGATTAAATTCCTTACAAAGGAAGAGAAGAAGCCTAAAGAAATCCAGAAAGAATGATTACTGTATATGGTGGTGATGCATCTTCCTACTACCAAATAAAGCTTTGGGCCAAGCAGGTTAAATGGGGTAGGGAATAAATGGAAGATGATCCCCATTCAGGGCAACCTGCTGAAGCACCTTCAGAGGAAGATCGTCAGGTCAAAGTCATAGTGTTATAGCTTATGTATTAGGTATTTCAGTTGCCATGGTTTCCAGTATCATTCATGATGTTTTGATGACGTCAAAGTTCAGTTCCCATTGTGTGCCACGAATGTTGACACCTGAGCAAAAAACATATCGCCAGCAATTTAGCCAAGAGAATTTAGAAATACTTCAATCCAGAAAAAAATCCAGGAGACTCTATTCTCGGGTTGTTAATGGTGGTGAAACATGGGTCCATTACCATCATCCTGAGACCAAACAATAGTCCATGCAATGGAAGCACAAGTGATCACTAACTTGTAACATCCCTGCCTGTTCGGACCTCTGCGCCATCCTCCGGCCGCATGCTACGGCGCAGGAGGCGTGTCCATATATGATCCTCTGCTCCTGTTGTTATAGCATTGCTGAGGATTCGTTGCAGTGTGTCAGCTCAGCCAGTGCTATTGTCCTCTGGTAACTATGGAGTTAACTTTTCTGTGCTTGTGATTGACAGATTGACAGAATGTGTTTTATTACTAGAATTCACGCCACACAAGACAACAATTATTAGAGACACCTATGCTTCAACAATGAAGGCATTACATGAGACAATCAAAGAGAAACACTGTGGGAAGTTATTGGCAGATGTGTTGCTGCTTCACAACAATGCGCCATCTCACAAGTCTTGCAAATCACAAGGTGCTATCAGGGAATGCGGCTTCATGAAGCTTAACCATCCACCCTGCAGTGCAGACCTGGCCCCCAGTGATTACTTTCTCTTTCATAACCTGAAGAAATTTCTCAGTGGGCAACAATTTCCTGATGATAATGCAGACAGCAAGAAGTCTCCTTCTTTTCTGAAATCAAGGGAGATTACATTGAAAAGTAGAAAGTTTAATTTTCTCAGAAAATTTTGTTTTCATATTCAGATAGATAACTTATTGAACACCCCTCACAGTTCACTATGGTTTTCTGATGTGACCATAAAAGGTGTCAGTTGGATACGTTGTCCAGGAAAAAGAAAAAAAAAATCAAGCTAGTGGTAACTCTGGATTCGATTTCTAGACATAGGGGCAATATAATTATAATATTGTCATTTACAGTATTTGTAAAATAATGTAATGTGTAATCTTGGGGCAATCCACTTTAAATCCCTGAAGAAGAATGAAAATTTTTCTAGGTATGAAATCTTAGTATATGTACATTTTTGAATTTTATATATATATATATATATATATATATATATATATATCTTTTATATGCATTTTCAATCCTATAAATAAAAAGTGGCTGCTTAAATATATATAGATCAAACTCAATGGAAGCAAAAAGGCAATAAATCAAAAAGATAGGTGCTAGAGGTCTGCAACAATTCATGGTAGAAGGCAAATGAGGTCTGTGAGGCATTTCCCAGTGATAACACAGTCCATTCGCACAGCAGGACATGTCAAAACATAGCTTTGATATAGAACATTGTACAGGCACTATATGTGGAAGGGACATAGGGTTGCTTTTTATATAGAGACAATTTCACTCTTTTTCACAGGTTACTGGATTTGGGGTTAACAAGTCACAGTAAAATGATGTCTGCATTGCTGATGAGACCCCACATAAGGATTCACATACATCTGCAATATAAATAGCAGAAGCAATGGGAATAACAGGGCATACTTATGAGAAGAATGGAAGATACGTTGTAAGGAAGGCTGGACTTGGGGCATGTAAAATAATCTCTTTTCACAGTGCATAGACTCGCTCTTCTTGAAATATGCATTTTCTTTAAACCAAAGCAATAGCCAGTGAAAGTCTGACTATGATCATCATTGCACAATTCTCATTTCGAGCTCAGTGAGTGATGTGTGCAGATTTCCATGAAATGACTACCTGTCGCCAGTCACTTTTTGTTTATCCACAAGAATAATTATTGCCTTTAAGTAGTGAAGAACATAAGCACTAGATATAAATAGAGCAACCACATCTAAACTAGAAGGGGCACGTGTGGTGACTTGCATGCATAGTAATGTCTATTATTTGATGTCACTTAAGCACATATTAATGCTGTATGTGTAGAAACAGGAAAGCAATTTACCTTTATTCTCAGTTATTGTGAATGTCATTTGCATGAAATCCATAGGATTATATATACTTCAAAGCAAGAACAGTCAGCATCATTATGGCATAAAACCACTAAATATAAAGAAACTCAGCCAGAAGAGTGCATATAATGTACTCTGTGTTTTATGATATTCCATTTAGCATTTCCATTCAAATCAACCATGAGACATTTTAGGATGGATCGTCAATACCCTACAATTAGGGGTCTAGATTCACCACGCTACCTGCACAATAGGTCTTATGACATTCCTCCTACTCAAAGGTATCTTCCCTGGTCCACAAGGCTCCTACACCCCAAAGATCTCTACTTTTACTTTGGGAACAGACATCTAATCTGTCCCACAAATTCAGCATTTCGGTGTATACAGTTATATAAGTGTACCACTGTAGCATATATGTTTGGAGTACTAAATAGCTTAGCCACTTACATTAAGGACGGGGCCCCATGTGGTGTATACTCCGTGGTTTGTTTTACAGTCACTGCAAATCCCATCCACACATTGTAGAAAAATACTGTTGCAGTTTTGGAAATCGCAGCAAGTCAATTATATCTACGATAACACACTGGAGATTTCCCTATAGGTATAATGAAAGCAGAACATCCGCAGAGGAAACCCTGCCAGCGATGACATGCTGCGATTTCCAAAACCACGACCATATTTTTCCGCAAGGTGTGGATAGGATTACAGTGACTGTAAAACTCTGCGGAGAAAAAAATGTGATGCATTTCCACCGCGGTTATTTTTGCTGAGGCTCGCTACGTGGGGCCTTAGGCTGACGCCCCATGTTGTAGAAAAGCAGGTTTTTTTTGTTGCAGATTTTGCTGAGGTTTATGAGCCAAAGCCAGGAGTGGATTTAGCAGAAAGGAGAAGTATAAGAACTTTCTATATATTTCCCATTCCTGTTTAATCCACTCTTGGCCTTGGCTAAAAAAAACGCAGCAAAATCTGAAACAGAAAAAGCAGATTTTCCCCAATGTGGGCCTTAGCCTTAAAAGGATCTCTTTAAAATAGAAACTAAACTAAAATTTTTATCTTATTATAAGGAAAAATTTAATACTGCTGGCATTGCATTATACTGTATGTGACTGGTCTCATTTACTTTCACACATGGAAATTTCTAAATGTTCTGTGTACTTTCAATAAATAATTCTGAAAACAGGCAGAATTGTACTCACATTGTAAAATCAATCTTCTGTGCTTTTCTAATATATCCACAGGAAACAGCAAATTGAGATGGACTGATTTTAATGAGCTCACTTCTTAAATAATGTTCCTGAAATGAGACAGAACTCCGTTTAATGTGCGCAGATTTATTTCATCTTCTTCAGCCAAATTAACACAGTGGAATAAAGGTGGGGAGTGCAGTGGACAGAGAAATGAGATTTTTTTTTTTATTTAAGATGTGCATTTTCATTCAACTGATTATATACCTTTATTATCATCATGAAGCAGTCTTCATAGTGCCTTAATATATTACATATTAAGTCCTTATTATGACTGTAACACCCAGATCTCATGCAGTTTCAACAAACAGAACTTACTTTGCCATTGAAGCCTATGGAGATCAACCTTTGATCTAAAATGTGAGTAGCTGGGCAGAAATCCCACCAGGCCATAAGCTGTCAGTCAGCGCTGTTCCAATATAAGTGAATGAGAGTTATGGAAACAGTGTAGCACATTTAGCTATGCTTTTTTCATAACATAACTGTAGTTCAGCTGTCCTACACTACAGTATTTCCATAGCTCCCATTCACCTCTCTTACTAAGAGAAACAGTATAGCGCCGTGCCGCCTGGCTGTTTACATAAATCCTGCTTTGCTATTTGGGACTTGCAGTCAGATATTCAAATCTCAAACGGACCGCAGCCAAAAAGCATTGCAAAAAAGACCGTTATGTAAATACATTGCGTTTTTTCTGCAGCATATTTCACAGAAAGTCCGCAGAGTTTTCCCCGGCAGACTTTCTGCTTCTGTTATACCTATACAGAAACGCCAGCGTTTCCATAGGTATAATTGACATGCTGCTATTTACATGTGTGGATATTTTTCTGCAATGAGTGGATGGGATTATAAGGGAAGGGGGAGACAGACAGACTGTAGAAGCTGCTCAGATGGTGATGTGGTGGCAGCGGGGCTACTGAAGATTATAGGATTTCCTGAAGAGGTGAAGATGCTCTAAAGCTAAGGCCCCAAAAATCACTGCAGAAAAGACTGAGGTGGAAATGCATCTCGGTTTTTTCCACAGTGCTTTTCACAGGAAGTCCACAGAGTTTTCCTCTGCGGACTTTCTGTTCCTATTATACCTATACAGAAAACACCAGCGTTTCCATAAGGTATAATTGACATGCTGCTATTTACAAAAACGCAACGTTTTTTGAAATTGCAGCATTTCCACTCCGGATATTTTTCTGCAATGTGTGGATGGGATTAGCCAGAATCCTATCCACTTTGCAGGCACTGTAAAATGCAGTGGTTGTTCCATAGACTTGAATGCTGCTGCAGTACTCACAGCTGCCAGTATTATAAGAATGGGGAGTGGATACTGCAGCTCGTACTGTCACATAGAAACAATTTTGGAAAGCTGAATAACCACTTTATTCTATGGTACCAAAACAGAAGAAAGACTTGGAAAGGTTTAGAAAATTTATTGGGCACATTTCAACACTTTAAAGAGTATAAATGTAACAAACATTTGCAAATGTGGATCATTATATAGTTAGTGGGAAAATGTACTGACAATAAAACACATTGTACTTCTGAATATACAATGATGATATAATACTACATATAAATCAACTGACATTGAAACAATTATGCACTGATTAAAAATAGAATTATTTCTGTCTATGAAGTTCTTTGCTCCACAGACATAATGCAGGCTACATCATATTGTTTTGTATTCCATATAAATGTGTGACAACACTTACTTTTCTTTTGTTGTATTTCAGTACTGTGTACAGTTTGTCTGTGGCATCCATCCTTGGTGTTGCTATGACCACTGCAGGTACATAGCATCCTCCTCCTCCTCTTGCCCCAGTTTTTGAAAAAACACAGTCTCCTACCTAAGAGAGCAGAAATATTAACAAAATGATTTATTTGTTCCTCCCCTTGACATTTTTTCACAATATCTTAAATTACTACTATTTTCATACAGCGCCATAATCAAAAACTAGATAAATGAAATACAATTATCTTTCATATTAACAAAATATTGCATATTAATGTACATTTGATAAAGGGAATGACTACCATGGCGCAAATTATTTTTTATTGTTCCACTGAATCTAAAATGAAAAATAAAGTAACATTGCTCCTACCGCATGGGTTCACAGCTACTATTGAAATCTATTGCTCACATGGTAACATAAAATACAAAAGCCATGATACATTCTCCTTGCCATCTGTCCCCTACTTTTTTCTTACACACCAAATGTAAGTTTGTAAGACTGGTGTTTCACAGAGCAGTGCACCATGTGAAAAAGCTTTTTACTTTGCCTTGTGATACTGTTGTGGTAATACCTAATATTTATGTTCTTTATGTTTTTATGTTACATTTATTAAATAAATATTTCTTAGGCTAGATTCTCCCTAGCATTGCAGTGTCCGTTGTTCCGATCTGTCAGGACATTAAAACTGCCAGACTGATGGATACAAATGGAACATTTTCTGTTTGTATCTGTCATTATAGCCAGTAATGGTAAAAACTACATGGAAGGCCCTTGCCATTTTCATGCCAGAAAAAAGTAAGGAATAGGAAAGGTAACAGTTTTGTCATTTGTTCTTCCTTATGTAATTTTTGTTAAAAGGAACCTGTCAGGTGGTTTTTCTACCATAAACTGGCCCCATCATGTGCACAATGAAGTCATTTCTTTTTCATTGGTTCCCCTCTGTAATCTTTCTCTTGCCGGAAAGTGAAGTTATAAATGTTTGAAAGCATAAAAAGTCATGTGTCAGTTATCCTACCTATAGTAGTCATGGTGGACGGGGAGTAGCTTTGGCCTAGTAATGCCGTCCACTTGCTAATCATACCTCCTGGGAGTGACTGACATCTCCCTTGCTATGTCACGGAGTAAGGGGACTGTGAGGGAGAGGTCAATCACACCCAAGAGGCATGACTAGCAAGGGGACAGTTTGCAGGCTTGGGAATGACTACAGGGGAGCAGGTGACCCTGATCAGATAATGGGCCCCTAGACTCCCAACCACTGCAAGAGTGGTGCATGGCACAGTACACTCAATGCACTAAATACAGAACACACAGTATATCACACAGCCTATGCTCCCATTTAATAAACTGGGTAGATTAACAAAAAATACCCATTTTATTATATATAGATGCATTGGGTGGCTGAGACGACATCTAGACACAGAGACAGGTCGTCCACTACTCTCCCTCCTGGGCCCTTAGTGTCACTGTACGGTCCCCATCACCAATCAACTTGGTAACAGTGGATAGGGGTCCACTATGATTATTATTATTTATTTTTGGAGCACCATTAATTCCATGGTGCTGTACATTTGAGAGTTTACATACAATACACAAAACAAGTACAATACTAACATTGACGAACTGGGATAGAGGGCCCTGGCCGCAAGAGCTTACAATCTATGAGGGAAAGGTCATAGAAACAGTAGGTGAGGGTAGATGCTGTTCAGATGGTGATGTAGTGGCAGTAGTGTTATTGAAGGTTGTAGGCCTTCCCATTGAGGTGAGCCCTAAAGGTCTTCTCAAAGCTTGTGATTGTGGGAGACAGTCTTAATTGTCGTGGTAATGAGTTCCAGAGTATGGGGGATTTACGGTAGAAGTCTTGGAGGCGGTTGTGTGAAGAGGGAATAAAAGAGCGGATAAGAGCAGAGCAGAGTAGGAGGTGGATTAAGCGAGAGTTTAGGGTGGACTGGAGGGGGCAAGAGCATTTTCTGGGAAGCCATGGAGAAGGGTATTACAGTAGTTTAAGTGAGACATTATGAGGGCGTGGACTAGTATTTTTGTAGCTTCAGGGGTAAGGAAGGAGTGGATTCAATGAATGTTCTTAAGTTGGAGGCAGCAGGAGGAGTTGAGGGCTTGGATGTGTGTCTGAAGGATAAGTTAGAGTCAAAGGTTATCCCAAGGCAACGGACCTGTGGGATTGGGGTAAGTGTGGTACCATTAACTTTAATAGATGGGTCAGCTAGGGGATGTGTGCAAGGTGGGGTGAAGATTATGAACTCCGTTTTCTCAATGTTGAGTTTGAGAAAACGGGAGGAGAGGAAGAAGTATATTGGCATGGTATAATGCTAGGCATTCTAGAACTCTAGGCAGCAGAGCAGTAATGTTTGAAGCAGAGAAATATATATTTGAGTGCAGTTGGCGTAACAATGGTATTGAGAACCATGTGATTCTATGAGTTGGCCGAAGGTGTAGATGGAGAAAAGAAGGGACAGAATCTTGGGGGACACCTACAGAAAGAGGGTCCAGTGAGGAGGTGGTGTGTGAGTGGGAGATACTGAATGTGCGGTTGGTAAGGTATGAGGAGATCTAGAAGAGGGCCAAGTCGGTGATGCCAAGGGATGAGAGAGCTTGTAACAAGAGGGAGTGGTCAACTGTGTCGAAGGCAGAGGAAAGGTCAAGGAGGAGGAGAGTAGTGCCGTTTGTCTCTGGCAGTTAGTAGGTCGTTTGTGACTTTGGTTAGGGCAGTTTCTGTGGAGTGATGGGGTCAGAAGCCTGATTGCAGTCTGTCAAAGAGTAAGTTGGACTAGAGATAGGACGATAGTTCAAAATGGACATGATGTTCAAGTATTTTTGAGGCATATGGCTTACACAGCAGTGAGATCGATAGCTGGCTGCAGAGGATAGATTGAGGGATGGTTTCTTAAAGTTGGGTGTGACAGTAGCGTGTTTAGAGGCAGAAGGGATACCTCTGGTTAGAGATAGGTTGAAGAGGTGGGTTAGAGCACTAAAACCTTAGTGAGGTTGAGGATGCGGTGCGATTGGATCAGGTCGAGCGCACAGGTGGTAAGGTGGGATTTTGAAATTAGAGTGGAGAGCTTTTCATTGGTGACGGTGGAGAAGCAGGTTAATGATGAAGAGCACTGAACAGTTGGGTTGTAGATGGTTGTGGGAGGTGTAGGTGCAGACTGCAGGTGCAGATGGTGTCAATTTTGTTTTGTTTTTGGTTTAGGGTTGAAGAGTCACTTTTAGAAGTAGGGGAACAACAATAGTGATTAAAGAGGTTGTCCAGGCTAAACAATATTTTATCATTAGGCCGTTACCTGGGCGCAATCAGTGCTATGTCAGTTTTAATGCAGCGTGAACGCCGTTAAAACAAAATGCAAAAAATTATGATAGAATTGTATGTTATTTCACATGGACACCTGTTAAACGTAAAGGTAATCAAAACATTATATGTACCCCAAAATGTTGGCAAATGAAAGAACAACTCATCATGCAAAGAATAAGCCCATAGCTATGTTGGCAGAAGAATAAAAAAGTTATATATTTTGGAAGACGTGGAGGGAAAATATGAAAAAAGTCGCCGAGCAAACGTACAAACTACCCTGCGTCATTAAGGGATTAAAGAGGCTTTCCAATCTTAGACATTTCTGGCATATCCACAGGATTTTTAAGATATGCAATAAATGATTTATAGATGGGTCTGCAACCCACACCTATAGTATCTTGAGAACTGGAGTCAGTGACCAATAAACCAGGCTGCTATGAATGGACAGGTGGGTTCCTACTTACTTGGTTTTTTTGAGGAACTCCAATAGGAAAAATGGAGAGCTGCACACAAGTAGACACAGCAGCTAAGGGAATGAGGTCCCTTGGGGGTCAGTGGTTAGACCCACATCTATAGGACATTTACAGCATATCCTGTGGATATATCTGAAAAACACCTGAGATGGGAAACCTCATTTGCATTTCATTAATAAACATAATTAATAGCAAATAATAAAACATATAACCTTCAGAGTTGGGCAGGGCAGAGCTCCTCCAGTTTGTATGATAAATCTGACAGGGACCACTTCATTTTCTCCTAGCCAGAAGTCCACAAGGGCATTCCTGGAACTAAAACTTTTGAGCACGGTGCCTGGGTGTAAAAACATATTGAGTATAATTAAAGAAAACTTTTCCTTTATATTATGAATTAAAATATACTAAAACATAAACTGCTATTAAAACAGTAACTGGAAAAAAACAACCTGAGGCTGCTTACCTTATTCCATCATGCTGCTGACGCTAGAGAAACCACATGATATATAATTTCTGACTTGAACTGAAAATGTATGGTCTAACCATTATGGATCCTAAACTTTTACTTACACACCTAACATTGTTTGGTTCCCTATACAATATACAAGGAAAAGTGGGTTGTGGCAAGCTTAAAGGGAATCTGCCAGGGCAATTTGGGACACTAAACCACCCACACGTCCATATGGACCTGGGGTTTAGTGTCCCAAATCACCTTGTTATAACGCAATCCATGGCCGCATTAAAAATAAAAAAGCTTTATACTCACCCTGCCGCTATACTCCCCGCGCCTGCGCAGTTCTTCAATGAAGTCAGAGGAGTACACGTGGAACTATGTCCGACCAGACAACAACCAGGCCCGAACAATCCAACCACAAACGGAGTAAATCGTGTTTCACATCCCTGACCAGCTCCCGGAAGGGGCGAGCGCACAAATCATTCCCACCCAAAGGCAACACCAGCACATCAGGGTGACGGTCCAAGCGAGCGTACCTAGTAAACCCGGGTAACATGCGGCCTCAAAGCATACCCCGGAAACCCAGCCACCGAACTACTTCCACTGACCTAGGGAGACCGAGCTGCCGTCCGCGGGGGCGCATGTCTGCTCGCTCTGCCCCCCAATGGACACAAGAATGCCCCAAAATCCAAACCAGGCTGGGGGGTTGACCTATATAATAAACAATCGACATAAATAACCACGTCCCACAGGTGATCCGGATATGGGATTCCAGAGACATCTGCCTCGGGGGCCACTTGCCGAAACCACTCCCACTGGAACCGAGAAAGAGAGTCGGCAATTACATTAGTAACTCCAGGGACATGAAGCGCCACCACCCACGCATTCAAAGCTAAACAACGCAAGACCAGGTGCCGTAACAGACGAACCACTGGAGGGGAAGAAGCCGTCAGCGAGTTAATGGCACCAACCACTGCCTGGTTGTCGCAGTGGAAACGCACCTTCTTGTTGCAAAAACGATCCCCCCAAACCTCCAACGCCACTACAATAGGGAAGAGCTCCAGCAAACACAGATTCCTAACTAGCACACCCTGCGACCCCAAAAAATGCCCAGGAAAAAGCCAGCCGGAAAAGAGCAACCTCAAATGGGGAAGAACACACCCCATGCAAAGCCGCCCCCAGACGTTCAAGTAATTGAAAGGACACCGTCCGCCGCCCATCAGGGCGGGACCGGCCCCTCTTGAAACCCCGGAGAGCCTGAGAGACAAGAAAATCTCTTGTTACGTCCCCCCATCCCCGGACCCGAAAACCGAACCTTGCTCCACCCACTCCGAAGGCCAACGTCCTGTGCACCACTGGCCCTGACAAAAGGCCCCAAAACCCACCGCCCTCGAGGCATCAGTGTACAAATCCCAGTCAAAAACATCAACCACAGGTGACATTACCAAGGAGCGGCCGTTCTAATCACACAAAAATCTGGCCCACACCTCTAAGTTGTCCTTGTGGTCCCTGGTCAGCTGAATAAAATGCCTGGGCGACGCTATCCCAGCCGTAGCACCTGCCAAGCACCTGCAAAAAACACGCCCCATGGGCATGATCCTACAAGCGAAGTTGAGTTTCCTGAGCAGGGACTGCAAGTCCCAGAGCATAATCTTCCGCAACCTAGCAGCCCGTCCCACCTCCTGCCAAAGCGCTACCAATTTATCATCCGGCAGATGACACTCCATTCTCTCGGTATCAATAGTGATACCCAGAAAACTCAAACACGAGGCCGGGCCCTCCGTCTTCCCCAGAACCAAGGGGACCCTAAAACGTGCCATCACCCATTCCAGAGTCCGCAGCAAGGAAAGGAAGACCGAGGAGCCAGTTGGACCGAGGCACAAGAAATCGTCCAAATAGTGGATGACGGACCCGACACCTGCCAGGTCCCTCACCACCCACTCCAAAAACGAACTAAAGGCCTTAAAATATGCACAAGAGATCGAGCAACCTATAGGGAGACAACGATCCACAAAATACGACCCGTCCCAGTAACACCCCAAGAGCCGGAGGCTTTCTGGATGGACCGGGAGGAGACGAAAGGCCGATTCCACGTCCGTCTTAGCCAGCAATGCCCCAGGCCCATATTGTCGCACCCAATGATCCGCCGCATCGAAGGAAGTGTAAACAACGGAACTCAACTCAGGGTCAATGCCATCATTAACCAAACCCCCTTTGGGGTGCGATAAATGATGTATCAATCTAAACTTGTTGGGCTCTTTTTTGGGAACAACCCCAAGCGGAGAAACTACCAAATCCGCAAACGGCGGCAAACTGAAGGGGCCCGCCATACGCCCCAAGGAGACCTCCTTGGCCAACTTTTCTCCCACTACCCTGGGATGCTGATACGCAGAAACCAGATTTTTTGTGGACAAGGAGGCCCCCCAGAGGGCAGACGGGATCCGAAAACCGTAATTGAAACCATTAAGCAACAACTGAGCCTTAAGATGGTCTGGATACCGATTTAGATTAGGCTCCATCTCATGCAGTTTCACTGGAGTCAGCCCCATGGCCAGTTGCCCCGCCAGCCTGACGCCCTTTTCCCCTCTTAAAGCAGCGGGCCGAGCCATGGGAGGCTCCCCCGCACACAGAACAGGCATGCCTGAACTTGCAGGACGTCCCAAACTTACACTGGCCTTCATTAAATTGCCAGCAAAATCCTGACTTCCCCCCAGTCCCCTGACCCTCCGTGGACTGACTGGCGAAGCCGGAAGATCCGGCCCCTCCCTGAAAGGGCTGCCCAAACCGTGAAGGGGCCATGACCCTCAACCACAACCCGATGTCCTTTTGGTCCCACCTTATGGATGGGCGCACCGCCCTTCGCTAACGGAACTGGTCATCATAGCGCAGCCATGTCTGACCCCCATAAACCCGATAGGCCTCCTCGATAGCATCTAAATAACAAAAAAGACCCTAACAATTTTCAGGAGCTTTTTTCCCAATGACACTAGCAAGGATGGCAAACGCTTGCAGCCAATTGGTAAAAGTCTGCGGGATCAATCGCCATCGTCTCTTCTCCTCCTCCTCCTTCTTACTCTCGTCCTGTTTCCCCTTGTCTAAGTTGAACTTCTCCAGCGGAAGCAGGGAAAAGATTTCGACGTACTCATCAAGCCAAATCTTATCCTTCACCTCCTTCTTCAAATGAGCACCCAGGGGGCCCTCAAAGCAGACGTAGACCTCCCCCCTGGCCCTATCGTCTAAACGAATGCCATCGCCCTCCTTGTCTGTCTGAATTGACACTGCCACCCCTGCCTCTTTACGAACCAAACTATCCGACGGCAACACTATCACCGGAGAGGGTGGAGAGCCCCCAACCCACGCCGAAACAGGGGACCCGGAAGTCCCCCCACCACCACCGGAATGTGCCAATACGTCGCAGAGCCCACCTAACAGAGCCCACAGATCCTCCCCTAAACCCACCGCCGACCCCGCGGCCGCCTGACCATCCCCAACCACCTCATCCAGTCCCTCCCCACACGCCTGAGATCTAAACAACGCCAGCACAGAACAAGACAAAGACAAACACTCACCAGGCTGCGCAGAAGCTGTGATCCCGCCTGCCACCTGTCCCGAATTCACCCGCAGGGTCCCGGCCTACGTCACCAACCGCCGTGGAAGTAGAACAGCCAGCACAGGAAGGACACTCTCGCCTGGATGAAGACGGCAAACCAGATGAGGACTGGCCCGGAGACCGTCCGCTAGAAGCAGCCCGCCAACCCACGGGTACCTAACTCCACCCAGCAGCTCCAGCAGGCCGACGTGAAGATCCAAGGGGCATCAGTTGTCTTCCAGAGCGACTGGTGGCCCCCCGACCGGAACATCACTAGGCGGGGCCACCGTATCCAAGGCCGCAGATGGTGGAGGAGTCATGGAGGGAAGGGAGAGGGACCGCACAGGCCACGAGCTCCACCCCCTCGCCTCCACTTGTCCCGGCCGCTGCTGTGGATGCCTCCCAGGCCGCGGGCTGCTACCACTTGCTGTGGTCCACGTCCGCCGGCCTGGTGGGTCCCTAAAAGGGCTGCGGAGCCAACGCCGAGACCTGGGCGCTGTGTCCGGGCTGAGCTGCTCCGGAGGCCCCACCCGACGATGCCGCTGGGACGAGGCCCCGCCCACCGGAGCCAGGGAAGGAGAGGAAGCCGAAGACGTGGCCTGGCCAGGACCAGGTCGCGGGGAGCCGGGCGCCATACCTCCGGGGACCGAGTCCACGATCCCCAGCACCTGCTGCCAAAGCCATGCAGCATCCATGGAGCCGGCGGCAGCGCGGAGCTACCTCAGAATCGCCTCCACGTCGGACATCTGGACACAGGTAGGGAGCGTTCTACCTGTCAATGGCTCCTTCCCAGCGGTGAATGACTGCGGGAAGCAGAGCCGGTCCCCTATATCCCCTACCCCTAGTTACTCCCGCCACAGACGTGCCCCTCCCCGTAGTAACCCTAGCCCTCACTGTCAGGCGCTGTCATTCCGGCCTCCCCTCAGTCTGCGCCCTGGTCCGGCCTTCCTGACATATTTGGAAACTGTAGAATCACCTCTGCAAGTGATTAGTATTATAACCAATTTACTGCTGACAGATTCACTTTAATGAAGCTTATGTAGTCAGAAAAGGACATGAAGACCTGAAGGCAGTACCTATTGTACAGAATGCCATAATGTATATATAAATATAATTCCACTAGGTCTAAGTAAATTGTAAAATTATTTAATACCTGGATAGTAAAATCCGTCAATCTCAGATCTTGCAATGACTTTCTGACCTCTAAGTGGATCCAAAAATTTTCTCTTTGGCTTCTTCTTCATCTTTTGTTTTTCATTCTCTTCTTGCTTCATATCAATGAATATGTAACAATAAGTAACAGGGTACAAACAGTGGCTGGAGCATCATCAGAAAGTGAAATTGTGCTTGAAATATACTCTTTGTAGTATACCATTTATTGTGTTAAGTACATTCATGGAAATGTGATGCAGTGAAAATTCTCCAAAAGACCACTTCTTTGTCTAGACTAAATTTCCTGTGACATATTTATAGTTTCATCATATTATGCACACCAATCAGCCATTACATTAAAACTAAATGTATAACTCTAGGAACACCTGTGTTTGGGTTTCCATTCAGGGGGTCCGCTTGGGGACCCCCCCCTGGAACGGAAACGTAATCCGCTTAAAAAATGGGATCTGCCAGGTTTATGCCCGATTTCTGCTCAAAAGGGTGGGAAATGCGGAGAGAAAAGCGCTACTTGCAGCGCTTTTCTCTCCACATTTTTCAAGCGGAATGAGCAATGGAATCCCCCAGCAGAGAGCAGGTGCAGGTGTGAAACTAGCCTTACACTGATTACACTATGTAACAGAAATTTTGTTCCCAGCTTTTAAATGTTATATTCCAATTGCTTATGTCTAAAACAAATTAAAAATTGCTTACATTCATCATAAACTTCGCTTTTGTGACCACGGCAACGAAAATTATGCATTTTTACTATAGAAACAGACGATTTTGCATCTTCTCATTTATACAGTCAGACTAAGAACACTATATGCATTGCAAATTTACACAGATTACCAAAAACTGTTTAGAAGTGTGCGGTTTTCCGAGATTTACGACTATACTGCAAATCAGTTTCACGAATCAATCCCCAAATATAGTCGCCCATCATGTTTTCGTTATATTGTCCTTGGTAACGGCATTCAAAGTTCATAATGTCCTGGTGAAAGCGCTCGCCTTGCTCCTCTGAATAAGCTCCCATGTTCTCTTTGAACTTATCAAGATGAGCATCAAGGATATGGATTTTGAGTGACATCCTGCAGCCCATTGCAGCATAGTTCTTTATCAGAGGCTGAACCAGTTGTACATAGTTTTCATCTTTATGATTGCCTAGGAAGCCACGAACCACTGCGACAAAACTGTTCCAAGCTGCTCTCTCCTTCCTATTCAGCTTCTTGGGAAATTCACTGCACTCTATGATCTTCTTGATTTGTGGTCCGACGAAGACACCAGCTTTGATCTTTGCTTCAGACAGCTTAGGTAAAAGATCTTGGAGGTAATTGAAAGCTCTCGACTCCTTATCTAGAGCCCTGACAAATTGTTTTATGAGCCCCAACTTGATGTGTAGTGGTGGCATCAGTACCTTGCGTGGGTCCACCAGTGGCTCCCACTTTACATTGTTCTTCCCCACAGTGAACTCTGTCCACTGAGGCCAGTCCCGCCTGTGGTAGTGCGCTTCAGTATCTCGGCTGTCCCAAAGGCAAATAAAGCAAGGATACTTAGTAAAACCACCTTGGAGGCCCATCAGGAATGACACCATTTTGAAATCTCCGATAACTTCCCAGCCGTACTCATCATACTTCAAGGCACCTAGCAACATCTTGACACTGGTGTATTCCTCTTTCAGGTTCACCGAGTGAGCTACAGGAAGAGAAGGATACTTGTTCCCATTGTGAAGCAGCACGGCTTTGAGGCTCTTGCATGAGCTGTCTATGAAGAGGCGCCACTCATTCGGGTTACAGGTGATACCTATAGCCTCGAATAGACCGGCCACATTGTTGCAGAAGCACAGTCCATCTTGATGACTGAAGAAGATGGAAAAAACTTGGTGACGCTTACTCTGATCTGTGACTTGGACGCTTTCATCTAATAAGTTCGCCTGTCAGGATACGTTACAGGCGGTGCATTTTTGCCAGTGCGACGTTTGGAAGGGTCCACCATGCAGAAGTAGCAATTTGTTGAGTGATCAGTTGGTTCACGCCAAATTCTTGGGATAGCAAAATGCATGGCTCTCTTCTCTCCCCTGTACCATCCTATAAGCAAACAAAATAATATTTGGATTGAGAATTTGATTTAGGCCTATTTCACACTAATGACTAGTGATATTTACAATATTAACACAGTTAATCTGCTATTTAAGAGAGTAGCATTTATCCACTTACCTTCAAGAGTTTTCTTGCAGTGCTCACATGTGAAATGAGGAGCACATGGTTTGTCTTGGTCACCAACAGGCATGCCGAAGTATGCTTTGTAGGCCTCACACATCTTAGCAGATGCTTCCACAGAGTACTTTTTTGCTCTTGTCTTTATAAACTGGCCACATACGCAGCAAAATGCGTCTGCTGGATGTATGCAACCTCTTGATGCCATCTAAATTGACTAAGTTGCTGTGAACTGTAAGGAAAAAGGATGTCTCTCCAAACTTGGTCTTTATTCCATGCAGTATTAAAGTTCAAGAGTGTACTGAGGATTCAGCAGAGCAAGATTGATCACCCTGGTACCAGAGTAACACACAATATATACATTTACATTCCTAAGCTCCTCCTGTAATGGGTGTGGGGTGAAGTGTGAATACAGTTGTTATCAGAATCTGAATAGATATTGAATTCACACCTGTCTGTCTAGGTCAATTCCTCTTTGTCTGTGGCCATTGCCCACTTACTATGCAATCCCAATCAATTAGATCCTGTCTCTTCATCTCTCAGGAAGGGCTATAGGGGCCCTATATAACAGTAGTTATACAGCTACCTACAATTCTGTACAGTCCCAGAAAGTTCTAGATAAGTCTGGGCAGTTCTAGAAACTTCTTGATAGTTTTCACAATTCCAGAAGCTTCTTAAGTATCTAGAAATATTGCGAATATCTTTAAAAATAGATCAATTTCAAAATATCATTGTGCTGACCACAAAAGCAAAGTTTACAGGGAATAATAACTTTTTTCTATTCATTTAAGGTACAAACAATCAGGAAAACACACTTAACAACTGGGAACAAATATTTTTTTGAAAATTGTTACATGGTGTTATCTTGTGATATTGTCAAGATTGGCTGTATTAGGCGGTTCTTGAAGCTGTTGTGTTAGAAGCAAGAAAAATAGTTAAGGATCTGAGCGATTTTGACTGGGCAAAATTGTTGTGGCTATATGACTATGTCAAAGCATTTCCAAAATGAATGTTCTTGTATGGTGTTCCAAGTAGGCAGTGGTTAGTACCTACAAAAAGTGGTTGAAGGAAGGACACTGATGTGAACGGGGAGTAAAAGCTACGTGACTCTCTAGATGACTATGTTTCTACAACCATTTCATGACTATTTCAAGTACTGACGTACAGTGGAGAGGTAGTCACACTTATATATATGCTAAGCTCTGTACTGAAATCAAAGAAAATGCTGAAAATTTCATCAACAGCACTAATACGGTTTGTATGATGTATTTCTCCTCTGAAATGGAACTGATACACCCGCTGGAGTCTCAGTTCCCAAACGCGTTAGAAGAAGCTAATACTTCTTTAAATGAGTAATGTCAATATAACACATGGACAATATTTCTAAATGAATGTCTATTATGGAATTCTGAAGGTACACTGCAGTGTCACAAAGCACAGCACATTCATCAATATGCTCAGCGGCAGATGTTCTGGAAAAATAGAGGTCCAAATAGAGAACCCGAATAGAAGCCATTTATCACAAGAACAATGACCTTGAATACAGCTGTATCAATGACTGAAGTAGCTGTCAAGTGTTCTTTGCAAGAAACAAAGATGAGCAGAATTAACCTTAAATGTGCACTGTAGCATAAATTAACTTTCTCTCACTTAGCATGAAACATCTTCTAGAAGGACCATTATGGCCGACTTTAAACAAGATAAGTAATTTCAAAGTAAAATATCCATTTAGTTCAATTTATCATACATTCTTATACCCAAGCTATCCATTAATGGCGCTCACTGATTTTTATGGATTTATTCTGACACCAAACTGTATTGGAAGGCATCACTTCTTTCAGTATATGTATTCTACATAACTAAGAAAATGTAGCTTTCAATGGCTTCATGTTGTATGTAGAAACCTTTTTACATTAAAATAAGGGAACCTACATCTTTCAAGCACTTTACAATTGGTTATCACTGAACTCAATGGGAAAAAGTTTATTGCTAAGAGACCTGTTTGTCTCATTGACTTCAATCAGACAAATAATTTTATGATTTTAATATTTTTTAAGGGATTCATGTTTGTTATCAATTATACAATCTATTTACATTGGTTGAAAAACAAAGAAATATGGACATAGCCTTTTAAAGGTATATAGCATTTTCAGTAATGCCATAGTCTAAGGCTATGCATCAGTTTTCATTTCCATCCCTCCATTACTATGAATACTCAGCCAAACGGATGTAAAGAGATAAGTGGCCTCAGACAATTTTGCCACTGTAGAGGAATTATTGGATCAGCAAGGTCACAAACCACAATGTGCCATCTCTGTGGGGCTGTACATTTAACCACCTTAAAATATTCTGATAAAAGTGGTGGGACCTGTAGTCAAAAATGTCATGTCCATAGCCAGTGTAAGGCTTATTCTACATCTCTGTTTAGTTTATTTGATATTCTATAGAAGGATTTGATATTCTTGGGAGCCATTGAATACTTACATTTTTATTGTATTGTAAAATATTGTAGAAACAAATTACATGTTACCTGTGTATGTGAATTTTCAATGACTGATTTTTTATTGGTGGTTTCCTGCAGATCCAAAGCCTGTTGAAGATATGTTTTTCCCGCTTGTATTTCATCTTCAAGTAACATCACATCTTCAGCAGATATAGGCCATCCTAGTCTGTCTAAAGCTTGTAAGAGGGCATCTTTATTATCCAAGTATGATACTGGAGCATCACTGTCAAAGCTTTAAGCAGAAGGTTTAATATATTACATACTTATAATATGCCTTATAATGAATTTACTCATGATATCTACTATCTGTAATATTGTACTATGAAAATCTCATAGCTCAAAATAAACCAACTATCCTGCAAACACAGAATACAGTTTTTCCAGCAAATCCCACAGAACTAAGGGATAAGTGGGGAGTGTCTGTCTGGGGGAACCCCCACCAATCATGAGAAAGCAGGTCCTGAATCCCCCAGTTTGAATGGTGCAGTAGTCGTTCATGTATGTTGTCACATCAGTTATCTCTAAGGGACAGCCAGAAATAGCTGAGTAATGTACTTGGCTTCTCTTTAGACCTCCTATAGAAATGAATGCACATGCATCACAGCTTTTTACTCTATTCATAAGGGGGAATAGGAACCCCCATTATCATGATCAGTGGGGATAGGGGATAAGCTTATTTTGTAGTACTAACCCTTTAACACTGCCATCTGTTTGATCTATGTTGCAATCTTATAACAGAAGCAGATCCCATCAGCGAGAACTGATGGCCTTGTAAATGTATTATAAACATGACCGTACTCTGGCTCCGTACATGTTTTGAGATGTATAACTGTAATTCTAGTAGTCATTTTCTCTCACAGATTTATTTACAATCACAGCAAATCATTCTATGTTACACTGATCCATATGATCAAATCACTTTCCATTAGGAGCATTGTTTCTAGGGAAGAAAAACACTGCAATATGGTGCCATAATTTTAAAATATTCTTAATTTTTGTAAATGTACTTGTTGTTAACAGAATAGATTCAATTACTATTAACCTTTAACTTATCAGAGACAAGTAAAGACTCAAAATTAAAGTGTGGACTTACTTGTCTCTTTCCTCCTGGGTTAAAGCCCTCCATATGATTAGATTAAGGCGTCTAGTAAAGGATAGAAAGGTGGATTGTGCACAGTGAAGTTTATTATCATAACACAAGTTAAACAAATAGATTATACAGTTCAAAGGGTAGCTAAATGAATAGACAGAGGAGTCATCTGCATTCTGAATGAAAGACAGCATCAAGCCACATCTCCTATTGCAGACATGAAATTATCACCTACATAAAGAGATGAGAAAACAACATCTTCTATTAGTATCAAAATTCTTTTTGGGTCATGCAGGACGCCAACATATTAAAAGCACTCAAAATTAGCCTGGACATAGCATTAACGCTAGGTTCACACTAGCATTTGTGTTTCCCTACTTCGGGTCCACTTAGGGACCCAAAAAACAGAAACCCTATCCACTTAAAAAGCGGTTACACGCAGAAACTCGCAGATCCCATAGACTATAATGGAGTCCGACGGGTTTCCGCCCAGGTTTCCACCGAAAAAGGACTTTTCTCTCTGCCGATTTTAAGCGGAATCTGGGATGGAGAGGCTCGAACACTAGTGTGAACCTAGAGGAACTGACCTTGTGTGCAGACCTGACCCTGCATTTTATTACTTTAAAAAACTACATTTCTCAATGTTTCTAGGTTAGGTAGAAAGGCAGCAAAAAGACACACAATTCATGAATGTACATTTTAAATACATATATTTTACAGCACCATGTGGTACAGAACAGTAAAAGGGCTTCCATAGAGGTGCATGAGTCCTCTAATGTACAGTACTGTGTAAAATTTAACAAAATCCAAAGTGAATGAACATCTTGTGGGGAACTAACCACAGATCTTCAGTGGTTGTAGGCTTGTTCAAATCCTTCTATCTCTTCATGTAATCCCAGACAGACTTGATGTTGTTGACATCAGGGCTCTGTGGGGGCCATATCATCACTACCAGGACTCCTTCTCCAAATGGTGTTCACATTCAATACTTATCTGATTAAGGTTTCTCTTGTGTTCATTCACTTTATTTTGTTAATTGACAAAAATAAACCATTAACACGTCTATAAATTATTAAAACTTTTGCACGGTAGTGTACTTGCAAATACCTTCGATTTCATATGGAATCCAGCGGAAAATAATGTGGCCATGTTCCTTTAGATTCTGTATGCATGCAATATTCTCCCCATAAGCATTGCTTCCGGGAGATAATATCTTATTAAACAAGGGGGCAGATAAACTAATACTGTCCAAGTTTTAGACAGTGCAGACTTAAAATAGACAGTCTTAACCCCTTAGTGACCAACCTGTTTTAGTCCATATGACCATTTTTTACGTTGTTTTGTTGTCACATACCAAGAGATATAACTTCTTTATTTTTCTAAAAATAATTAATGTAATTGCATGAGGGCTTGTTTTTTTGCAGGACAAGTTGTAGTGTTTAATGGTACTATTTTGGGATAAATATATGTCACTGGCTAACTTTTACTAATTCTTTCTGGTAAGCATGCAGGACTTTGTTTCTGACGAAAAAAACGGCTTTGCGGCGCAGAGGGTGTAAGCGCACATCCGTGCATTGCTTTAAAAACCCATTCAAGTGATTTTAAGCAAAGCGTCGCAAACCTTTCCCTATCCAGTTTTCCGACATTTAAGTCGGATTCGTGGTGGTGAACCCATCCTAAGAGAAAAAACTGAAATTTGGTCACTTCTATAAATAACCTGATACATTTACTGGGTCAATACAATTACATTGATACCAAATTGGTATAGTTTTTTAAAGGCATCACCCGCTGCAATTGGGTTTGTAGGAATGCTGATGTCTAGATGAGGGAACCACCTCTCTTTAAAACCATATAAATGCCATGGCATCTAAAGGGTTAAACACCCAGGATCATTGGCTATCCATTCCCAGGCAATAGACACAGATGCTTGAAGTACACAGTCAGACACCTGCTTATTCAGGCTCTGCACTATTCAGATGCAAATTATGTAGAAAGTCAATTTCATGGGAATAAGGCACATTAATGACTGACTTAAAAAGTCTATTATCATGAACTATGATAAGTCTATTACACTAATGCGCTAAACTGCACCAGATTTTTCAAAGTGCCTTTATACCACTTATTAATTGACTTAGTACCCCAAAACTTTTGGCACATTGTCCCATATTAAGACTACCCATTTCTCAATAGGCCCCATTCATTTGACAGACAAGGTGCAGAAACTGTTAATTGTCTAAAACATTTAGTAAATGTGGTGTAAACCAAATTTTTGGTTCGAATTACTAGAATTCTAGCACAATTTATTTGTTTATCCCAAGGTGTTCAAAATGCCGATTTAACCCCTTCCTGCCACAGACAAATAATGTGATATTTTTTGAGTTGTAACCAATTATGTTTATTTTTTGCAAAGTTTTTTTTTATATATTAAAAATGGGAAAACAGGTGTGTATTACACTTTTAATGTTTGTGTGTTTTTGCACTTGAAAAAAACTTTATTGTTTTTACTTTTTTCTTTTTTAAGTCCCGCCTAGGAGATTGGACTTGATGTGATTACTGTTTGTACAGTACATAGCAATACTTCTGTATAGTAAGGTATTCAGAGGCGTAACCTGGGCCTGATACGAAATCTGTAGCAAGACCCCACTTTCAATGTGCTATATAAAACATGGGTGTGTTAATATGTTGTACCCAAGCCTTTGGGTCCCCTCAGCCTCCAGAGTCCAGTAGCAACTGCTATTTTTGCACTCCCTATAACTATGCCCCTGAAGGTACTGTATCTTGCCATATTCCTGTTACACCCTGGCACAGGGTAAAGTATAATAGGTATACTAAGATAACTGGGGGCCTTTACTTGGCCACTGACCACCATGACAAGCTGCTCAGCACCCCATGATTGGAATGTGGTGCAAGGAGTTTCAGATGGAGGACAGATGCAGGTTCAGAATCACAGCTTAACTTCTGGGATCAGATCTCAGAAGTTGCCAGCAGATGTCTACAGTATGACACAGATGGGACTCACTGTGACTGAAGTTGGCTAAGCTTGTCAATCTGCTGTATACAATAATTCCACTGATATGACAGACATGTAAGTCAAATGTTGGGAAGCAGTAAGGCAGTACATGTACAGACTCCATGTACACAATGGGAACAGACGTGTTGATGCTGTGCCCCAACTTTTGTACAACGGCGTAGAAATTCAGCAATGTCATCGATGGTGATTTCCACCCAAAACATAAAGTTTGATCTTTTAGAAGTATTGATCTGTTTTGAAGCTATTTTAGCAACTGGGAAGCGGGAAAAAAATTCAGAATGAGGCAGAATTGAAAAAAATGCAGTACCACCATTTTCTCGTGGATTTTGTTTTTACAGCTTCCATTGTACAATAATAATGCTATATTAGCTTTATTCTCTGGGTCAGTACGATCATGGTGATACCACATTTATATAGTTTTTTTTTTTCATGTTTTAATAATTTTACAAAAATTCTAAATTTTGAAGAAAATAAATAAATTTTTTTGAATCATCATATTCTGACACCTGTAACTTGTTATATTTCAGTATATGGAGCTGTATAAGGTGTCTTTTTTTGCGGTATAATATGTTGTTTTTATTGATACCGTGTTGGGAAATGTATGATGTTTTGATCACTTTTTATTCTATTTTTTTTTTTTATTCCATTTTTTTTCATGCTATGGCATTTATTGGACAAATGTTTTTATATTTTAGTAGTTTGCCCATTTTGGCCAGTTTGACTTAATGATGCCTAATGTGTTTATGCTTACTTTTATTTATTTATATGTGATCTAGAGAAAGGGGGGGTGATTTAAACTATACATTTTTTTTATATTTTTATAAAACTTTTTAAAATGTTTGTGCCATAGACTGCAATACTACTGTATTTCAGTCTATGGTTAAAGCCCCACGTTGCGGAAACAGCTTTTTTTGTACTTCCTATATATTTCCCATTCCTTTTGTAGACATTCTTGGGTTCGGCTCAGAAAACCGCAACAAAATTTGCAACAAAATAAGCTGCGTTTCTGCAACGTGGGACCTCAGCCTATGGCAGATTCCCTAACTAGGTGACTAGTGAAGCCTGCTGCAGGAAGACTTCAGTAGTTACATTACTATGACAGGCCTGGGAGCCTTCAGACGGCTTCTGCGATCACACTGCGGGGGAGCTGCCCCCTTATCGATTATAATATGGAAAGTGAAAGTAACCACTCAGATGCTGTGGTTAAATGCGTGTTGTCAGAGTGATCTCTGATCATGGACAATGCTGCCAGGTCCTTGCTGTGTGAAACAGCACAGATCCGTTGGCTAGTGTGTCTGCTCTGCTCCAGAGCAGACGAAACATACTTAGAGCATGTGATTCTGGAGCAAACTGTAATGCATAATTAAAAATGTTGCTGTTTTCTGCCTGAAAAACCTAAGTGAAAGTTGCTGCCACTAGGTGTCTCCCTTCTAACTAATTTTCTGTTCACTCCCAGTTACTAGGAAAGGTCCACCTATAGATACCATTAAAAAAAGAATGACAGGTTCGCAGTGTGTGCAGGAGGGAAGGTGTCAGGAATCTCAATTCCGCTGTTATTCCTTTACGGTTACTGTACCAACCTGAGAAGCTTCTGCTGTGTCATAAGTTCTCTTCGATTATTTATATATATATATATATAGGCCCCCTTCTACCTGAATCAGGTGCATGCTAATTTAGTTTGTACTCTACGGTAGTTAGGCTCTGAACCCTGATTGTGCGTATTGGATAGCTTTATACTGACCCTTGCTGTGAAATTGTGTCCTGATTCTGTCTCTGACATGACCGCTAGGAACTTACCCTTGACCTGGACATTAACCTTCCTGATTCATCCTCCTGATCCTGATCGGCCTTGTAAGTTGTTTGTGGGTTATAGTTTTGTTTTCAAATAGAAAGACTCTGCAGATATTTCAACTTTAACTTTCAACTGTCTACCAATTTAAATATGGTTATGTTCATGGAAAAAAAAAAATCCACAGCATCCATAAAAATACATGTTTGTCCAGCTGTGATGCTATAAACAGGCCACTTTTCACACATGTATACACAGGTAAATCAGCCACGGTTGTCTTATAAGGAAAATTAATTCCATAGGTTGAGTAAATATTATAGCTATTATACTATAAACTGTACCTTTCAAATGACTGAATTGCTTGCTGGAGCTTTTCCTTGTAGCCTGAAAGGTTCACAGCTTGTGGATTAATTAATGTGATAATTTTTCTGTTCCCACTTATATGAGCCAGCGGGAACACCTGAAACAATCAACAGAGGCTATCATCATATGCAATCCCAACATTGTAGAAAGTTTTTCATCTAGATATTGTGCTACATTTAGGGTCTAATAACACGGCATAGTCAATCTAAACATTTTGCTGCAATTCTGAAAAAAATCAAATCACAAGCACTGGTATAACTGTAACTGTGAATAGACACTTTAGAGAGTAAAAACGGTAAATATGGATTCTATTTATGTTTTATACAATTTTACCTTCATAGAGTAATTTTTTTCTTTCGGTGATGAATAAGGCTTTATTTTTATGTTGCTTTAATTTTTCCATTTTTTTTTAATAACTGAGAAAATTGAAACAAAAAATGTATTTTTTTAGTAGCATAAAGTGTTACTAAAAAAAAAAAAGAGAAATTAAATGGTTTTCCCTTTTTTTTTTCACCAGTGGAGAGGCTAGAACCAGTGACATGGGTGTTTTTTTTCACTTTTTTAGGCCTTTTTATTTACCGTATTTTTCAGACTATTTGGAAAGAAAATGGGGGTGCGTCTTATAGTCCGAATGTGGGGGTGTTTTGGTGGGGGTGGGGCGGAGGAGCGGGGTCCTAGCTGCAGAGCAGTCGCCATACCTACCGTGTCTCCGCCGGAGAACAAAAACTAATGCCCGCGATCATTATAACCATATTATGACCATAAAGTCATAATAGATTTAATCCTCAGTGCTCTGAACTGCTCATTTGCATATTGTGAAATAAATCAATATCTCAGCAATGGAGGCACAAATTTTATGGGAAAATAGGCGATACATTCAGATGAGTGTGAATAGCTAGCTGTATTGCTGGTTTAATATGCCCCGCACTTGTGACAGAATCCCTTTAAGTCTCTCTACTAGTTGCCTAGTAAAGTAATAAAAGGAGGAAACTATATGGTTTTCCATTTGTCAATTTCTGAGAAACAATCTTATTTTCAGGGATAATGTGCATGCTTATTTTTATAATAGCAAGAAACAATCTTATTTTCAGGTATAATGTGCATGCTCATTTCTATAACAGTATTGGTGTACAATGTAAATAATGTTTTAGGTGGTAGTGTTGGTTTCATTTGATGTCATTATCACTGTGATGTCACAATGCCCTGTTGTGGTGTTACAATGCCCCTTTGTGATGTCACTGAGTTCCATTGTGATGTGACAAAACACTATTGTAATATCACTGAGTTTCATTGTGATTTCAAATGTCCCATTGTCATGTCACTGAGATTAAAAGTGATGTCACAATTATCCACTGTGATGTCAATGAGTTCCATTGTCATGTCACAATGACCCACTGTGATCCAAAAATATGTCACAATGTCCCATTATGATGTCACGGAGTCTCACAATGACCCACTGTGATGTCACCGAATTCCACTGTTAAAAAAACAAAACAAAACAAAAAAAAACCCAACAACACATTGATTGCAACCTGGCGAAGTATTACTGCCACATGAATTCACATACAAAAACAGATTCTCAGAAGATAAGAGTCTTGGGAACATGCATACACAAAGTTATGTAGGCTGCTGTCTAATATAGGATATAGAGCAGAGCTGCCACTTCCAACCTCGTGGAGATTCACAGATTCCCACCAAAGAAATGCATGTATTAGAGGTAGGATAGCCGGAATAAACACGGTAATTAGAGCACTGCAACAAAGATAGCTTCAATATGTTATAAAATTATATTTATTATAAACACGTTGTACCTTGCACATTTCTTATGATTTTTTTATAACTTTTTTATGTATTGAAGCAATACATCCTGCTGAGCAGCGCTCCTCTACTTGCCTCCATTTTTTCTGGCTATTTTGCCACCAATACATGCATGAGCTCAATTGTTATGTCAAAATACCCCATTGTGATGTCACAATGACCCACTATGATGTCACTGAGTTCCATTGTTACAAATGCGGATTTCCAGGAGTCTCAAATAGTTTGGTGTGTGTTCACATTCATCAGTAAATCACTAGGTAGCGCCCTCTTCTTTCTGCTGTTGTGCATGCAGTTTGAGTTCAAAAAGCCCAACAATTATGTCACAATGTCCAATTGTGATGTCACAGAGTTCTATTGTGATGTCAAAATACTACATTGTGATGTAAAAAAAAGTTTCACAATGCTCCATTTAAGATTTCATTGAGTTCCATTGTGATGTTAGAGTTCAATTGTGATGTCACAGAATTCCACGGTGATGTCACAATGCCCCATTGTGATATCACAGTTCAATTGTGATGTCACAATGCCCAATTGTGTTCTCATAGTTCCATTGGGATGTCATCATCACCATTGTGATCTGAGTTGCATTGAGATGTCACAATGCCCCATTGTGATGTAACTGAGTTTCATTGTTGTGTCACAATAATCCATTGTGATGTCAAAACTCCCCATTGCGACGTAACAAAGTTCCACTGTGATATCACTGAGTTCCATTGTGATTTCACAATGCCCCACTGTGATGTCATACTGCCCCAATTGTGATGTCAAACAGTTCCACTGTGATGTCACAATGGCCTGTGATATCATAATGACCCACTGTGATGTAACTGAGTTCCATTGTTGTGTCACAATACCCCATTATGATGTCAAAGACTTACATTATGTTACAATACCCCATTGTAATGTCACAGAGTTCTACTGTGTTGTCAAAACTCCCCGTTGCGTCATAACAAAATTCCATTATGACGTCACTGAGATCCATTGTGATGTCACAGAGTTCCGCTGTGATGTCATAATGCACCACTTTGATGTCACAATGCCCCATTGCGATGTCACAGAATTCCAATGTTATGTCACAATTATGACATGTGACAATGCTCTAATGTGATGTCACAATGCCTCATTGTGATGTCAGAGTTTCACTGTGATGTCACACTGCTCCATTGTAATGTCAAAGAGTCACGTCAGATTGTCACGTCAGAGTTCTATTGTGTTGTCAAAACTCCCCATTGCGTCACAACAAAATTTCATGATGATGTCACTGAGATCTATTGTGATTTCACAGAGTTCCATTGTAATTTCACAATGCCCCATTGTGATGTCACAGAATTCCAATGTTATGTTATAATGTCCCACTGTGATGTGACAATGCTCTAATGTGATGTCACAATGCCCCACTGTGATGTCACAATGCCCCAATGGGATATCACAGAGTTTCGTTGTGTTACAATGCCTGATTGTGATGCCATAATGCACCAATTTAATGTCACAGAGTTCCATTTTAATGTCACAATGCCCCATTGTGATGTCACAGAATTCCAATGTTATGTCACAATGCCCCATTACGATGTCACAGAGTTCCATTGTGATGTCACAATGCCCCAATGTAATATCACAGAGTTTCATTGTCATAATGTCCCATTGTGATGTCACAGAGTTCCATTGTTATGTCACAATGCCCTATTGTAATGTCAAAGAGTTCCACTGCAATATCAAAATGAAATGCCCCATTGTGGTGTCAAAATGGAATGGGTTCCATAGTGATGTCATAATGCACCCCTGTGATGTCACAGAGTTCCAATGTGATGTCACAATGCCTCAATGTGATATCACAGAGTTCCATTGTAATGTCAAAATGCACCACTGTGATGTCACCGAATTCCAATATTAAATCATAATGTCCCATTGTGATATCATAGAATTCCATTGTGATATCACAATACCCCATTGTGGTGTCACTGGGTTCCATAGTGATGTTACAGAGTTCCATTGTGGTGTAACTGAGTTCAATTGTTATGTCACAATTCCCTGTTGTGATGTAACGTAGTACCATTCTGATGTCAAAATGACCCACTTTGATGTCACTTAATTCCATTGTAATTTCATAATGTTCCTTTGTGATGTCAAAGAGTTCAATTGTGATGTCAAATGCCCTATTTTGATGTCACAATGCCCCTTTTTGATATCATTGCGTTCAACTGTGATGTCACAATGCCCCATTGTAATGTCATGGAGTTCCATTGCAATGTCAAAATCCTCCATTGTGATGTCACAATGCACCATTGTGAGGTAACAGAGTTCCACTGTCATGTCCCTGAGTTCCACTGTGATGTCGCAATGACCCACTGTGATGTCACCAAGATCCCCAGGAGTCTCATATTATTTGGAGTGTGTTCACATTCAGCAGTTATTCACTATTGTGATGCACAATGCCCCTTTGTATTATCAATGAGATGTCACAGAGTTCCATTATGATGTCACAATGACCCACTGTGATGTCACTGAGTTCCATTGTTACAACTATGGATCTCCAGGAGTCCCATATTGTTTGATGTGTGTTCACATTCATCGATAAATCACTAGGGAGAACCACTTTTTAATTTTCTTTTTATGTTTGCAGGTTGCGTTCCATTGTCATGTCACAATGTTCCCATTGTGATGTCACAAAGTTCTATTGTGATGTCATAATTCCCCATTGTGACATAAAGTTCTATTGTGATGTTACTGAGTTCCATTGTGATGTGACAATGCCCCTTTGTGATGTCATTGAGTTCCTTTGTGATGTGACAATGCCCCCAATTGTGATGACACAGCATTCCATTTTGATGTCATAATGCCCCACTGTGATGTCACAGTGTTCCACCGTGATGTCACAATGCCCCATTGTGACAGAGTTACATGGTAATGTCACAATGCCCCATTGTGATGTCACAGATCTCCTGTAATGTGACAATTGTGATGTCACTGAGTTCCACTGTTACAGTTATGGATCTCCAGGAGTCTCATGTTGTTGGTGTGTGTTCACATTCAGCGGTAATTCACTAGGGAGCACTTTCTTTTTTCTTTTTTTGCGCTTTCAGGTTGAGTTCCATTGTGATGTGACAAAGCCCCAATTGTGACATCACCGAATTCCATGGTGATGTCACAATGTCCACTGTGATATCACAGAGTTCCATTGTTATATCACAATGCACCACATGATGTCATGGAGTTCCATTATGATGTCACAACATTCTATTGTGATATCACAATGCGGCATTGTGATGTCACATAGTTCCATTGCTCTGTCAATGTCACAATGCACTATTGTGATGTCAGAGTTCTCTTGTAATGTCACAATGCCCCATCGTGAGGTAACAGAGTTCCATTGTGATATCACAATGATCCACTATGATGTCCACTGAGTTCCATTGTTACTATGAATCTCCAGGAGTCTCATGTTGTTTGGTGTGTGTTCGCATTCAGCGGTAATTCACTAAGGAGCACCCTCTTTTTTCTTTTTTTGTACTTTCAGGTTGAGTTCCATTGTCTTGTCACAATGCCCCATTGTGATTTTAGGTAGTTATATTGTGATTTCATAATTCCCCATTGTGAAGTAACAAAGTGCCAATGTAATGTCATAATGTCCTATTGTGATGTTACCATACACCTTACTAACCAATTTTTTAAAGTAGATGATTTATTTAGAAGAAAGAGTTCCAACACAATACTGATCACAATACTGATCTTTTTTACCGTTGTATTTATGAGAAAAAAAAATCATACCTAGGGCTCTTTGACTTCCTTTCAAGATTCCATTTAAGAATGATCTTTAATTTACACATGAATGGAATAGTTATATGGAGGAATGTGCAATAGGAATAGACATAGACTGATAAAAAAAACAAGGAGTCATCGCAAATGAGGTGATCGCTCAATTGTTTGAGATTATGAATTCTATTATGCAATTCCAAAAAATTTTCAGAATTCTGAATTTAATAATTCTATTTTCCAGAAACTTATTATATCAGCTTTGATCCACAAAATATCTTCTAAATGGGAAGGGACAAGGAAGATTATCTGGAAAATATCATTAAACGTTGGCCAAGGAAACGTAACAGAATTAATTCCTCCAACTAACATTGACCAAAATAATCGTAAAAAGTCGACTAATTGTAAAACATTTGATATATATTCTTCACATGGGACTCAATTAAACAGACAGAATTATCATCACAACAATAAAAGTTGCAACCATGGTATGAAACCTGTAAAAAAAACTGGTCAGGTATGTGTTTTCTCTGACATTATGGGTAGATTGGGTTCCAATAATACTCCAATTGTCAGCAGGATTATTACTAATATACGTTTTCATAATAATACCACGAATATTATCTCTCATAGTTCATTTAATACTTCTTCCAAAACCTCAGCCAACATTAAAAGAACCCCCTAAGACCATCAATCACGTACACACAACACCAATCAATTCTGATATGGTAGTTTTTGACCAAATAGTAGATGCCTCTATTTCATCTTTATCCAATTATATTGAAAAATTATATAATACACACAGTGACTTAACCCTGAGAAACACTCTTCTCAATTTTACTGCTCACTCAGTTGTGGTTCTAAAGACAAGATGAACAATATCAATCAGGATATACAAATAGTACCCGCTGTCATTAACGCGTAGACTTGTGTTGGGAATCGCATTGTTGAGGAGTATATTACCCCTCACACAATAATTCTGTGATCACCTCTTCATCTGTATCAGCATCCTGTTCCTTTGAATCTGCCACCTCCCTGTCTTTTTTAGACTCCCCTTTGCCACATGTCTCCCAGACACGAATGAAATGCACAGAGGCCTTAACATGCCTCCCGACTTGTTTGAGCAGTCCATCCATTCTGCCCACAAATCCTTCCCGGGGATCCACACAGTTTAAAAAGAAAGCTTGGCAACAAGGGTCCAAGGGTCGAGGTGGGAAGAAATACAGACAACAATTTGGTAAGTGTTGCTGAACAGAACCACAAAAGGAACAAAGTAAAAATTTTCAAGTTATCCTCCCACACATGAAGCAATCATGAAACGTCTCTAAGGGTCTATCTTTCTGCCCCACATCTTTTCCAAATCCCTTTACACTCTTTCGAGACCTTAAGCAATTTACTAGAAAATTAACATTGATGCAATATTTTTCTATAGTAGAACAGAATTATTTTAACCCCCTACAGTTTTGGGCAAGCAGGACTCAGGGCTTGAGCTTGAGAAGTGCATTACTGTTCACCTCGAATACAGCTCGTTCAGAGACACTGTAACTTTAAATGGCTCTAACTCTGGGGGCTAGAGCTGCGATCTTGGTCTTATTTTAAGGCCAAAAATCTTGCCAATGCCATAGAGTTAAAGATATCACTGGTTAAAGTGGAGGTGCATATACTCGCTTTAATCAGACTATTTTATTATTCTCCTGTCCCTGTCAATTCAGATAACGGCAGTGGAGGGGGTAACATGTACTTCTGTTCATGATATCATCCCCCATTATCAGTCAGAAGCATACTTTCCCTTTAACCCTTTATATGCTGAAGTCAATGCCAGACCGCAGCACCTAAGCTGCTTTACAGAAAAAAAAAACTAAAAATAGACTTTTTTCCCACTTGTTAATGAAAGAAAAACACATACAATTGGTATCAGCACCAGGGCCGCTTTAACCATAGGGCCAACAGTGCACTCGCATCGTGCCCTATGGTAGCGGGGGTCACCTTTGGACAGCAGGACAGTCCTACATTTGCTGTCCCGCTGTCCAAGGCAGTGGGTACGGGCTATCCCAACTCCTCTGGACACCGATGAGTTGAAGACAGTGATAAAGCAGGGAGTGGACGGCACCCTACTTCATCACCCGGCCGCTTTCTTTGCTACCGGTGTCCTGGGAGTAGGAGGCGCGATGTACTGACGTCACTTACATCGTGCCTGTTGCTCCTTGAAGACTCTGGGACAAGAGAAAGGAGTGAACGGGGAAAAGTGACTATTAAAGTTTGTTTTTTTCTTTGATATATACAGTGGGGGAAACAAAACTGTGGAGGCAACCTGGGGTGGGGGGACATGATACTGTGGGGGCAACCTGAGGGGGCCATGTCAATGTGGGGGGACATGATACTGTGGGGGAAACCTAGGGTGAGGACATGATCCTGTGGGGGCAACCTGGAGGGGGACATGAATCTGTGGGGGGAAACCTGGGTGAGGACATGATACTGTGGGGCAACCTGAGGGGTCCATGTCAGTGTGGGGGGACATGATACTGTGGGTGCAACCTGGGGTGAGGACATGATACTGTGGGGGGCAACCTGGGGTGAGGACATGAATCTGTGGGGGGCAACCTGGAGGGGGACATGAATCTGTGGGGGGCAACCTGGAGGGGGACATTATAAGGGGCATATTGTATGGGGCCACTAGGGAGCCATTATACTGTGTGAGAGCCAGTAAGGGGCGTTATACTATCACCACATCCCTAACAACCCCTAAAATAAAACTGGTACATTATTTATTTTACATGATAAAAGCCATAAATCTTAAAATTCAGATGCCAGAATTGAAGTTTTTTGATTATCTCACTTCTCAAAAACATATTAAAAACTGATCAAAAATCTTATGTACCCATAAAATACAAGGTCTCGTAAAGCTACAGTGAAATAAAATGTAAAAAGTTATGGAAGCTGGAATGCAGAGAGGGATAAAATGTGTTAGATCACTAAAGGGTTAAAATGCCCACATAGTTTTCCTCTGCGGACTTTCTTCTTCAATTTCTGGCAGCATTTCCGTAAGTATAATTGACATGGTGCCATTTCCAAAAACGCTACGGTTTTGAAAATCGCAGCATTTCCGCTGCGGGTACTTTTCACCTCCTATTTTGTATACCTGATTGAGTTTCAGTGTTTGTTGCAATATGTGGGCCGTACCACTTGAAGTATGAATATTAGGTTGAACGGTTACTGATATAACATACATAAGGGTAATTTGAAATAAGTCTATTCACTTTCATTTAGCCCATAAGAGCAAGACTAAACAATAAGACTATACATTATTGAACAGATCCCGGTCCGAAATAGGCACTGCTTTCGCATATTGTTTAATAGAGATTCCTATTGGATCTATAAAGCACAGACATTTGTTACATACAGTATGGCCTTAATTAAATGATAGGGAATACAAAAAATTGATAACAACATTTCAGGATATATTTATACAGTTTTATATGTATTTCCTTTTGCCGGTGGCTTGTGTGTGTTTCTGCACAATTTTTGTGTGCTCAGACATATACTTGGCACATCTGTATTAATAAATATTCACCGAATAGTCTTATTGGACATTTTGATATATCACATTATTATACTTAATTATATTATCTGAAAATATACTATGCATGTAATACTTATGTATATTAATACAATGATATAATAATAATATAATATTATATATACTGTATTTATTGGCATATCTATATTGTGATTACTGTACATACATTTTCATATTCAGTTTTGGATTATGACAGGGAGAATGGTTTGTATAAACATGGATACTTTTAATTTATTTATCCTATTTATTTCAACCATATGAATTTTAGTATATAATAAGCTTTACTATATGAATTTATATATAAATCCCATGATATACCCCTTGCAAACTGCCACATAAATTTGTGACTAATAAAGGGTTAATTCTTAGGTATTGTTATCTTAGTCTGATTCCTAAAGGAGGTCATAATTGATTAACTGTTCAATTACCCTATCACAATGCAAACTATCTAAGTATTCGTTTGAATCTATTTTGTGTGTGTATACATGTATATGTAAGACAACGCAATGCCCCAATGTGATGTCAGAGTTCCATTGTAAATGTCACAATGACCCACTGTGATGTCACTGAGTTCCACTGTTACAAATATAGATCTCCAGGTCTCATATTGTTTGGTGTGTATTCACATTCAGCGCCCTCTTTTCTCTTTTTTTTTGTGCTTGCAGGTTGAGTTCCATTGCTATGTCAGAATGCCCCATTGTGATGTCCTTGAGTTCCATTGTGCTGCCACAATGGTCCCATTGCAATGTCAGAGTTCCGTTGTGATGTCATAATGCCACTTTGTGAAGTCATTGAGTTCCACTGTGCTGTCACAATGGACCCATTGCAATGCCACAGAGTTCTGTTGTGATGTCATAATACTCCATTGTGATGTCACAGAGTTCCACTGTGATGTCACAATGCCCGCTTGTGATGTCATTGAGTTCCATTGTGATGTCATAATACCCACTGTGGTATCACAGAGTTCCATTGTGATGTAATGGAATTATATTGCGATGTCACAATTCCCCACTGTGATGTAGCAGAGTTCCATTGAGATGTCACAATACCCCATTGTCATGTAGCAGAGTTCCATTGTTATGTAACAATGCCCCATTGTGATATCATGGAGTTATATTGTGATGTCATAATGCCCTATTGTGATGTCACAATGACCATTTGTGATATCATCGAGTTTCATTGTGATGTCACAATGCACCATTGTTATATCACAGAGTTCCATTGTGATGACACAATGCCGCTTTGTGATGTCAAAAAGTTCCATTGCAATGTCACAATCCCCCATTTTGATGTCAGTAAGTTTCAGAGTGATATCATATAGTTCTATTTCAATGTCACAATTACCCATTGTAATGTAACAGAGTTCTACTGTGATGTCACAATGCCCCATTGTAATGTCATAGAGTTCTATTGTGATATAATTCCCCACTGTGACGTAACAAAGTTCCATTGTGCTGTCACTGAATTGCATTGTGATGTCACAATGCTCCTTTGTGATGTAATTGCGTTCCATTGTGATGTCATAATGCTTCATTGCGATTACACAGAGTTCTATTGCGATGTCACAATGCTCCATTGTGATGTCCTTTGTGATGTCACCGAGTTCTTTTGTGATGTCATAATACGCCATTGTGGTGTCACAGAGTTCTGCTGCAATGTCACAGAATTCTATTGCAATGTCATAATGCCCCATTGTGATGTCAAAGAGTTCCATGGTGATGTACAATGACCCACTGTGATGTCAAGGAGTTCCACTGTTATCTCACAAAGCCCCATTGTGATATAATGAAGTTACATTGCAATGTCACAATGCCTCTCTGTGATGTCATTGAGTTCCATTGTGATGACACAATGCCCCATAGTGATGTAATGGAGATTCATTGTTATGTCACACAATGCCCCATTTTGATGTCACATAATGCCATTGTTATGTCACAATGCCCAATTGTGATGTCTCAATACCCCATTGTGGTGTCACAGAGTTCTGCTGTGATGTCATGGAATTCTATTGTAATGTCACAATGCCCCATTGTAATGTCAAAGAGCTCCACTGTTATGTCACAATGGAACTCTGTGATGTTACAATGCCCCATTGTGATATCACAGAGTTGCATTGTGATGGCACAATGCCCCATTATGGTGTCACTGAGTTTCATAGTAATGTTGCAGAGTTCTATTTTGATGTCACAATTTCCCATTGTGATGTGACAGAGTTATATTGTGATGCCATAATTTCCCATTGTAATGTAACAAAGTTCCATTGTGATGTCACAGAGTCCCATTGTGAAGTTACAATGCCCCATGATGCACACAAAAAAAAGAAAAAGATCGTGCTTATTAGTCAATTACTGCAGAATGTGAATACACAGCAAACAATATGAGACTTGCAGCCAGTCAGACTCGGTAATTCAACACATCAAAGTAGAAGAAAGCTGCACAAGTACTACATGTACCACACTGTCCTCTAAGTGCCGGGGGAACTTAGTGCATTCCATACTAGGAACTTCTGTAGTATACGATGTGTATAGGAGCTTTTGAATCTCAGCAGACACCTGCATGCATCCACCTACTAGGACAAACTACAGATCTCTAGGATGGATGAAAAAATAAGTTTTGTAAGGGGCTCTGCTACTGGAAGATATAGTTTTATCGGTATACAGTACGCCACGTTTTGTTGGGAGACCCCCCACTTCTTCAGGTACATGTGGAACGCGTCATACTGTATCTACTGTATACCAATAAAACATTTTCTTCCAGAAGCAGTGCCACTTTTCAACCACTTTTTTTTATCTGTCCTGGACATCCATAGTAATGCCCCATTGTGATGTCACAATGCCCAATTAGGAAGTCACAGAGTTCTATTGTGATGTCACAATGCTCCATTGTGATGTCACAGCGTTTCATTGTTATGTCACAATGTCCCATTGGGATGTCACAATGCCCCATTGTGACTCTGAAAGAAACAAGGAGAAGAAAGCACTTCCTAGAGTAATAACGCTTAGACCAATATGATCTTGCAAGGTAAGGAGAGACTCTTACCCAGGCAATGTGAACTAGGCACGTAGAGGAGATATAATTCCACTCCAAATCGCTACTTAGTGATCAGTGCCCCGGGGGAAAGAAACCAGGTCCCTCGGAATCCGATATTAGAACAATGACACCAAAGATATTAGGCTGCCAGGGTGCTAATCATATACTAATAAAACAGTTTATTAACAATACAAGGTTCCCAGCCTTGTATTATAGTCTTCTCTATGCAGCCTGTAATACGTGCCATGATTTTACAATCAATTGCAATGCATTAGCATTGTAATGTATTGTATTAGTGATCAGACCCCCTCGAGTTCAAGACCCCTAGGGTGTCTAAAAATTACAGTTAAAAAAAATATATATATATAAATTAAAATCACCCATTTTCCCTAGATATATATAAAAGTACTTCAATAAATTGAAACACATACACATTAAGTATCCCTTTGTCCAAATACGCTCGGTCTACAAACTTATAATAATATTTTACCCATACAGTGAACGCCGTAGCATTTTTTTCGCTGTATTGCCTCCCATAAAAATTTGTATAAAAAGCGATTAAAGCAATAGACAATCTCCAAATAAATAAAAAGCACATCATTAGCTTTATGTATTTATGTATGTTAGCAAATTTTTTTTTTTTATCAGTTTTGGATTTTTTTTACAGTGGTTAAAACGTAAAAAAAAAAAAAAAAAAAAAAAATATATATATATATATATATATATATATTTAGATTAACTAGAGGTTTAATTAATAGATATTGTAATCACATGAACCCATAGAATACAGGTGCCATGACATTTTGGCTGCACAGTGAACAACATAAAAACAAAGCCTGTAAGAAAGTCGCCCAGACTTTTTCCAATTCCATGCCATTCTGAATTTTTTTTTCAGATTCCCAGTACATCATATGGAACATTAAATGGTACCAATATGAGTACAATTAAGCCCTTATGGCTCTGTGAACAGAAAAGTAAAAAAGTTATGTCTTTTGTAAAGCAAGGGAGTTAAAAACTAAAAATGAAAAATGCCTTTGTCAAGAAGGGGTTAAACTATACAAAAAGAATGAAACAATAATGACATCATGCGATAAACAATAACTTAATTCATAAAAGGCACTCCAGATAACAACAATATTTGCTAAACAACTTAATTCATAAAAAAGAATTAATAAAAAAGTACCCAAGATAATTAGTCACTAAAACAATTATCCCTTGACTAAACATCAACAGATGTATGAAATTATTAACCATTGGGTAACACCGGCGGATTAACCCACTGGATCAATAGAGATCATGGCACCCAGGGTATCCGGGGGAAAGATTGCCCCCTCTGTCACTCCTCGGACCCCCCCGTGTTAAAATGAGTTCTAAGGGGTTGCCATGGCAGCCAGGAGGCTGGGCCACGGCCTCCTTACTTCCTATGCACAGTTCTCATAGGAACTTCTGTGCGATATTCTGCAATACTATGTATTGCAGGACATTGCACAGGAGATCGGAGATCCCAGCTTCAAGTCCCCTTGTGGAACATGTAAAAAGTGAAAAACACACAAACACAAAGTAAAAACACACAAAAATAAATAAATAATAAAAAGTAAAAAAACCCACCTTTATATTAAAAAAATATATAATGTAAACAAAAATAAACAAATAAACATGTTAAGTATGCCCATGTGCGTATAAGTCCCCACTATCCAAATATAGCATTATTTATCCTGTACGGTGAACGCAATAAAAAAAATATACCACAATGCGCAAATTAACGTATTTTAGTCACTTTGCTTTCCCCAAAAAATAACAATAAAAAGTGATCAAAAAGTCATACATTCCAAACATTGGTACCAATAAAAAATACAACTTGTCCCGCAAATAAAGAGCCCTTTCATATCTCCATCAACAGTATAGTAAAAAAGTTATAGGCGTCAGAAGACAGCGACCCCAGCAATAACGTTCATTTTCAAAAAAATGATGTTTTATTTGTAAAAATGGTAAAACGTAATAAAAACCAAAATGAATTTGGTATTGCTGTAATTGTAATGATCCACCAAACAAAGCTACCGGGTCATTTTTAATGCAGAGTGAATGCCGTAAAAACAAAATGCAAAAACTTATGACAGAATTGAGTGTTATTTCACATGGACACCCAAAAAAACGTAAATAAAAGTTAATGAAAACATTATAAGTGCCCCAAAATGGTGGCAAATCAAAGTACAACTCATCACGCAAAGAATAATCCCTCACATAGCTATGTGGACAGAAAAATAAAAAAAATTATGAATTTTGGAAGACGGGGAGGGAAAATATGAAAAAAGTCACTGAGCATTAATGTACAAACTACCCTGCATCATTAAAGGGTTAATATTATATCTATGTTTATTTAGCTGAATGTGCATTAGCAGGGATATCCACCCCACATGTTGCATGCCACATGCACATTTGACCATATAAATCACAAGAGATGAAGTACAGTTGACATGGGTGGAATGGGATGTCAGACTAGTGGCCTCATGATGGATAACATAACAACATAAACAGTTTTTATGTGGGCAGCGATACACACCAGGTGGCAAGGAGTGATTGAAACCAAGAGATGATTGACAAATCAGAGACAAAATATTTCTAAAAGTAGAAGCACACCTAAAAATTAATTGTGGGTTGTTTAGAATAATATCCCACAGGTAGGGATCCTGCCTTAATATAGGCCAGTGTTTCTGGAGGATCTTTTCTTATAATACTATGCCCATTATTAAATCCTGTTATTTTTTTTTTTTTGCTAAGTTTGATAAGACTTTTTTCAATACATTACAACTGTGTAAGGTTGACTGTTTTCATAAGGCATCCCTAACCAAACTTCTGGGCTATTTTTACTCCAGAAACCTATTTTAAAGAATAAGAGCTTTAAAATCTTTGCCATGTGTACAATTTTTTTGAATTTGCAAATATGGACTGTATGGGGCATTTCTAAGGCATCGTTGGTAGATGGAAACTACTAAAGAATGAATAATTGTTGGTGACAATTGTTTAAAAAAAATTTGGTAGCTATTTTATTATCATACGTCTTAAACATAGTCAAATCTAAAAAATGAATTTGTGTTTCTGACTAATTAAGAGTAAAGAGATAAGGGTAAGGGATGCTACAAATGTAGCCTTGTCAGCTGCTCCATCCAAATTACAAAGAGGTCACCAATACAATGCTTGTAACAAGCAGTTTTGTAAAATAGCGGGAACTGTGCAATGCAAAGGGAATCAAAATGCCCCATAAATAATTTTGCATAACTTAGAGCAAATCTAGTCCCCATCACACAGCCCCTCCTCTGGGCGGGGTATATCACTATGTTGACAATATTTTTCAAATTAAAGAGTACTTTTCTTTCTTTTTCTTTTCTTTGTCAAATTGTCATATTTCTGGAATACACTTTGTTCTAACTGATGAAATTAATCCAAAATAAGTTTTATAGTTACCTCAATATAATTACCCTTATTCTGAAAGGGGTTAAGATATAGAGGGTTTTCTGACAAGAACATATATAGGAACTCATGACTGAGGAGTCCATTCAAGAGCTGAACTACTGACAGCAACCAGTGGGACCTGCTCAGTCACAGAAATACCTTTTTTGTTCTCCATCCGTTATTTAACCGCAAAAAGTCTAGACTTGTTGCAGAATGCGATTGCTGGATGTGGCAGAGTCAAAACCCAGAAAGACATTTGTATATAACAGGAACAGACTTTAGTGTAACATGAATGCAGTAAGAGAAGGTTCACCTCACATGGTGAATAACAGATCTAGTTCAGCACACACACTAACAATACAGGATGTGTATATCAAAACATCAAAAACAACAAAGTACAGAGTCTCTACAGATAAACATTTAGTAACAGCTACATCTAGTGTCATAAATGTGAACTGCAGTCAATCCAGCAAATATAGAGACGAAGCTGGCTGTTGCATATCTCCAACAAGATTAAACTAAAAGGGTGGGTGTGAAAGATCCTCAGTGCGCCAACACCGCTTTGGCTCACACCTGAGTCTTCTTTCATATAAAACCACACTCACCGCCAGTGAGTGTTGGGTCCACAAGATAAATACAAGACAAGCTTTCTAAATTTTATATATTTATTAACCCCTAAATGGGTCGGTATTAACATCTAACACATGCAGTTCAGAACAGATATGTAGATATATGCAAGCATTAACAGTTACTAGTTACAATATACAGTACTTAAAATAAAAGGGAATAAAGGTGAAATAATTACTTTACCACGCATCTCCTTGATGTGGCTCTATAGTCCAACACTCACACATGGCATGTGTGAGTAACCAGTGGAGGCTTCTCAGCATGTGGCATCACCACAACAATAATCCAGCCTGCATGCTCTTCACAGTGGTCTGTCTGTAAAAACTCTGTAGTCTGTGATGGTCTCAGCCCAATCTCCTCATAGTGTTCTCTTGTAGTCCCAGCACAATCTCCTCCCACAGACCTCTTACCTCATCTTATATACCCCTTATGCCACCTCCCAGAATGAGGTCACCGGCAACAGCAAGTCTGATGGATTAATGCACTCAAGTCCAGATTCTTTGTAAAGAGCTGAGACCAAGTGAAATGATACAATGTTATCAGCCATATCTGATCTACCAGTGCAATGCATGTTTCTTTGATCACTCAGGACTGTATAGGAATTCAATGGAGCCCTTCTGGGATGGATACAAAGCCCCATTGTTACAATGTTGCTACTACTGCCAATATACACCTAGGCTTATAGCTGCGCACATTATGAATAAATGCAGGTAAGAAGGGAGATACTATACCCAGAGCTCAAAATACATCTCTGAGTTATAGCCATATTTAAGCAGAATCATCACACCTCCCCCTTTAGATGGGGCTTGCAGGAAGTAGGGGCCTACGCCCCTCTTCTGAAAGCACCTCTGCCGCTTCAGCTCCTCTGGCTCTGGCCCCAAGGCTTCACAACCCCCAGGGTCCCAATAGACTCGGGCCTTGTCAGACTGTAAGGGTGGTTGAGCGGCACGCGCCTTCAATATGTCCAGACTAGGGTCAGCTTGGACATCCTCTCTGAACTCTTGGCTGGAGTGAGACAAAAGAGAGGTGCCGGTTACATAGCTGCCGGACCCTTCTGGCTCTCTAGTCTAACTAGGTACACTTCTAAGGCTCAGGCCCTGATCCACGTACACTTGGCTACCTCCTGCCTGTTCTGGGTCCGCTTTCTGAGTGCTGGCACCCTGTAGCTTTACACTCATGACCTCAGGCCCTTGGGATACCATTCTAGAGATCCCATGCCGGCAATCTCTGCTCTCCTGGCTACCCTTGGCCTGCTCTCTTAGGGTCTTCCCCACACTAGCTGCTAGTTGGGAGAGTTCTAGGGGGTTCTGCACCTCCCCCTTTGCTTCCAAACCTACATCCTGTTCCTCCTGTACTTGGGTGGGTGATGGTGATACTTTGGGCAAATGACTGAGATCATGCTTCCCTAAACCATCCCCCCACAATACATCGACAGGTAATACAGTTGACATACCCCCTTCTTGGAGCACACCTCCAGTAACCCATGCCATCTGGATTTGGGCCATGGGCGCTCCTGGAATAGAACTGGACAGAAGAGACGTGTGTGTCTCATACTGGCCGGACTCCTCCGGCTTCAAGGGAGTGAGGCTAGTCATGGCGGTCTCAGCACCGACTCCAGGTGGTGTAGGCAACGGTTCAAGGGTCGGAATGCCCTCCACCCTTGTAGCACTCTGGCTGCGGTCTAACACCGCACTACCAGCAGTCCGTCCCTCACCTGGATCGGCCATGAGATCCCCATAGCCTACCTGACCACCTGGCACATGGTCAGCAGTTGGGTGCTTATCGGATGCACTGGACGAAATAGTAGAAGTCGCTTCCAGTGACTCAGAAGAGCTACCCTGTACACTTTCACAACAAGCATTGGCAATTGCATTGACAGTACATTCATTAGCAATTGTTAATTCACACCGGGCCTCAATGAGATCTGTGGTAGACAGATTAACAAGCTGGGAGGGAGACGCCCCCGCAGATGTGGGTGTGTCTACAGACTTAGTCTCATTGGCTCCTAGCACGGGGGTGAACAAATCACCAATAACATTTTTGCTGAGCTGGGTTGCAGGAAGCTCGTTTGCATCTTCCCTGCTCTCAGCTGAAGGCAACTCATTAGCATTTACACTTACTGTCATGGGAAGTATCTCAGAGGGGGGGTTACGGGCCCTCTCTGCAGATATGACAGACACATTATCAGCATTAATCATAGACAGTTTATCACAGTAAATTGGGGTGCTCCCCACCCCATATTGGGACATCATAGGTCCTAAATCACTTCCCAACAGTACATTAGCAGGCAAATCAGTCAATAGTCCCACAGTCCGCATTCTTTTTCCCACACCCCAGTCCAGATACACAGATGGGCCACCTGCTGTGGCTTGGGAAGCAGGGAAGTTCTCAGGGCGGTTGGGGCACTGCTCCTTGAAATGTCCTGTCTGGTGACAGGCATGGCCCCACCGCACCTCCCCTTGGGGTTTGAGAAAGGTCACCAGGGCGCCCAGAGTTCTTGGGACAGGGGAGGGACCACCTGGGGCATAGCTTGTCTCACCTGACCTGACGACAGACGGCTGTGGTGAACTCCGGCCTGGCTTCTCCTTCTTCCAACTTGAGGGTCTCTGTAGGGTTGTTGGAGTTTGCGCAGGGGCGGTTTGTGCCCGCTGGGAGAGCTCCATCCTTTTGAGCTCAAGCTGATACTGCCGCTCTCGTTCTGCTGCCTCACGATCAGCCTGCCGTTCTGCTGCCTGCCGTTCTGCTCCCTTCCTCTCTCTCTCTGCCTGCCGTTCTGCTGCCTGCCGTTCTTGTTCTACAGCTTCCAGAAAACGGTCCAACACCTGCAGGTATGTGTTAGGGTCACTGGTGCCTACTTGCTGTAGGGCCATTTGCCAGTATGAAACCATTCCCCCTACAAGGCTGGGGTTACTGGTCTCTCCTGGTGAAGTAATCCTTGGGACCGGGCTGCTTGCTGCGCTTCCTGGCCTAGCCCCAAAATCAGGACTCTGCTCGATTCTCTGCATGGCTGTGGCTGCCTCCATTTCAGCCATACGCTCAGGATCTCCAAAAGCCTGGTTCAGCAATTCTTGAGCTCTACTTCTGAGCCCACTAGCCCTCCACTGGTATTTGCCAAATAAAAGATAGGATAGAATACAAAGAGTAAGGGAGGGGAACAGCACTGTATCAAACTTTCACTGTATCTTAATGCTTGCTTTAATACCGAGCTTGTCTCATAGGATTACTACAATCCCCAGCGTTTTGAGTGATACCACACACACAAATGCTGTTTATCCTAAGATCCCACTACGCTGCCACCAATGTGAAAGATCCTCAGTGCGCCAACACCGCTTTGGCTCACATCTGAGTCTTCTTTCATATAAAACCACACTCACCGCCAGTGAGTGTTGGGTCCACAAGATAAATACAAGACAAGCTTTCTAAATTTTATATATTTATTAACCCCTAAATGGGTCGGTATTAACATCTAACACATGCAGTTCAGAACAGATATGTAGATATATGCAAGCATTAACAGTTTCTAGTTACAATATACAGTACTTAAAATAAAAGGGAATAAAGGTGAAATAATTACTTTACCACGCATCTCCTTGATGTGGCTCTATAGTCCAACACTCACACATGGCATGTGTGAGTAACCAGTGGAGGCTTCTCAGCATGTGGCATCACCACAACAATAATCCAGCCTGCATGCTCTTCACAGTGGTCTGTCTGTAAAAACTCTGTAGTCTGTGATGGTCTCAGCCCAATCTCCTCATAGTGTTCTCTTGTAGTCCCAGCACAATCTCCTCCCACAGACCTCTTACCTCATCTTATATACCCCTTATGCCACCTCCCAGAATGAGGTCACCGGCAACAGCAAGTCTGATGGATTAATGCACTCAAGTCAGATTCTTTGTAAAGAGCTGAGACCAAGTGAAATGATACAATGTTATCAGCCATATCTGATCTACCAGTGCAATGCATGTTTCTTTGATCACTCAGGACTGTATAGGAATTCAATGGAGCCCTGCTGGGATGGATACAAAGCCCCATTGTTACAATGTTGCTACTACTGCCAATATACACCTAGGCTTATAGCTGCGCACATTATGAATAAATGCAGGTAAGAAGGGAGATACTATACCCAGAGCTCAAAATACATCTCTGAGTTATAGCCATATTTAAGCAGAATCATCACAGTGGGACAAAAGGATAGGCCTTTAGACAACAAACTTATCACGTTGTAACACATATGTAGATAAGTTAAGTAATTTTATAGTCACAATGCCCCATTATGATGTCACTGAGTTCCATTTTGATGTCACAATGCCCACTGTGAATGTAAGAGTTTCACTGTGATGTCACAATGAACCTTCGTGATGTCACTATTATTCTGGACTGTGATAAACATATTGCTGAAGCATTTCATATTCTTGCAGATCAAGAATATTATATTAACTCTTTCCTGTACTATTGCATTGGATGCTGGGTATTTAAATACGGCATCCGCCATAGCCGCCGGGTATAATACAGCAGGGACGTGGCCGCAATGCCTGCTATCAGTGTCTGCAGTGTCTGATTGCGGACATTATACCTCCCCCCCGCCGCCTTGGTCAAAGCTGACCATGGTGCCATTTTGTGGAAAATCGCAGGCCTCGGGAATGAGATTCAGGACCAGCGATTCATTGCCATGACATCCTTGAGCCTATTAAAGGCTCCCAGTCTTGTCTGGCATACATTTATATTACAGGCTGCTCTATGCAAAGCATTATTAATGTATTAGTGATCAGACCCTCTGAGGTTCAAGATTCCTAGGTAGTCTAATAATTACTGTAAAAAAAAAAAAAAAAAAGGAAAAATAATTAAAAGTTCGAACCCCCCCCCCCACCCCATGTCATTTTGGCTGTACAGTGAACACCATAAAAATAAAGCCCATAAGAAAGGCGCACAGTCACAGGTTTTTTCCAGCTCCACCCCATTCTGAATTTTCCAGCTTCACAGTACATCGTACAGAATATTAAGTGTTACCACTACGAAGTACAATTTGTCCCACAAACATTAAGCCTTCATATGGCTCTGTGAACAGAAAAGTTAAAAAGTTATGGGTGGAAGGTAGGGAATCAAAAACGTAAAATGAAAATCCTGTGGCGGGAAGGAGTTAAACCAACGTCTAATCCCACATCCAATTTTACAATATCATGCTCTTATTAATAGAGGTCATAGAGAGGGACTATTGGATCATAGAGAACATGACTTTTTAAAAATATGTTATGTTGAAATATATTTTATTTTCTCTCCAAGATCCATAAATCTTTGGTTGATACTCCAGGCCATCCCATTATATCTGGATAAATTTTTAAACCAGTTATTTGTCTCATTATGTTGATTTGTTTCTTCAAAATTATGATATTCAACTTCCCTCTTTTTTACGGGATTCCACTGAACTTTTAAAGTTACTGAAATCTTTAAAAGTACCTGACTGTTTTTTTTATTTGTCACTTTAGATGTTTGCTTGTTGTACGCAAATATCACACATTCTCTTGGATTGCGTGCAGTTCAGGAGAGATTGCAGGAATAATCTGACCTGTTGTTGAATCAGATTAAATTTTTTAATCGACAGTATCAGTTTTCTTTTACATTGTAATGTGTTTCCTTTTGAAGATTCTATGTATCTATCTATCTATCTATCTATCTATCTATCTATCTATCTATCTATCTATCTCTCTATCTATCTTCAGAGGTGGGGCTGTTTCGTCCCAAGTAATGCAAATTTGTTCATGGGCGATTTGAATCCCACTACATCACATAGTCCTCTTCTCCTCTTATGTTTATTTTTATAAAACATATATAGATGATTTGTTTATGATTTGGACTGGCCCAGAGGATTCTCTTCATCACTTTACATATTTGCTCAATCTTAATTATTGGGGGTCTCATTTATTCATTAAAATTCTCTTCTGTATCGATTGAATTTTTGGATTTATTATTATTCCAGCAATCAGATGGGAGTATTGCTACCAAAACTTATTCTTTCTAGAAAAAATGTGTTATTGGAGCTCAGCTCCAATCGGGGTTTTTAACAGCTTAGATGCCACGTCAAACATGATGCCCCCAATTGGGAAATTGGTGGCGGGGGGGGGGGGGGGGTTGTGCCGATATGTAATTTCGACAGCAGGGGCCTGACCAGTGACCACCAGGTATTAACCTGGTTAATCTTGCCACCATGGGAGGACTTACTCTATACGCTACAATACATGTGATACCAGGGATCAGAGCAATGCTGGTTCAGGTCCCCTAGTGGGACATAAAGAAAATGTAAAAAAAAAAAAAAAAAAGTAAAGTGTGTTAAAATAAATAAATAAATAAAGCCCCGCAAATGCCCCTTTCCTATATAAAATGAATTATATAAAAAAAACTTAAAAATTAATAAAAACAATACATATTTGGTATCGTCACGTTCATAACAATGGAGGAAAAGATATTTCGCGATCTCGCCTCACAAAATATGCTATAAAAAGTGATCAAAAAGTCATATGTTCCCCTAAGAAGTATCAATAAAAAGTACAGGTTGTCCCGCAAAACTTAAGCCATCAACCATCTCTGTCAGATGAAAAATAAAAATGGATTTTTTTCTCTGACAATTAGTAATGCATAAAAAAATATATAAATTAGGTATCGCCGTAATTGTATCGACCCACAGAATAAAGTAAACATATTACTTATGCTATACGAGCATGAAAAAAAAATTTTTAAGGTAAAAAGTAATGGTAGAATTGATGCTTTTTTAATCCACAAAGAAAGAGTTAATAAAATTTAGTGAATAAGTTATAGGCACCCAAAAATGGTGTAATTACAATATGCATCTCATATCGCAAAAAACAAGCCCACATATAGCTACATCACCCGAAAAATAAAAAATTATATATTTTGCGCAATGTATATTGCATTCTGTAGACATATGTGTGTTTCTGTATTAATTAATAATTTTTTGTGCTGTTACAATTCATATTCAATTTATTTATTTATTTCATATTTATTTTTTTGTTATTCTTAGATATTTTTTATTATATGTCCTAACATATTTTATACCTTTATCATATATTCACATTATGTAGTATCAGCACCATTTTTCCTTAAGGGGTCATGTAATGTCTCTGCCTGTTCAGGTCTCTGCACCACCCTCCGCCAGCATGTGGCGGCGCAGGAGGCGTGCTCAGTTTGATTCCTTGTTTAAGATTCTTGTTGCTCAGTCTGAACACTGTCATAAACTATGTAATTGATTTTCTGCCACACTCGTCTCCTTCACCTTGGCTTTCCTCTGCTCCACTAATAGTTAATTTTAGCCTTACCTGTGTGATTGACAGCCTATCGTCCTATCAAGTCTGGGGCGGGTTTTTCCTTCCTATTTATTCTTTGCTCACAGTCACATTAGCGCTTGCTATTGCTTCTGCGTACTTGCCTTTACTCCGTGCTGTTTTGTTACCTGTATTCCTATTTCTGATCTCTGGCTTTGTCTGTGAGTATTCTTTTGGATTGTGATTTTGTACTGCATTGCTTGACTGTTACCGACCCTTAGCTAGCTGACCTCCCTTTGTTGTTGTTTGTCCTGTCTGCATTCTTTGTTGTCACCTATATTAGGAAGGGACTGTTGACTGGTTGCTGGCTGTCGCTTAGGACAGATCGGGCAAGTTAGCCAGGGACAATGGGGGGGTTCAGCTTTAGGGCTCACTGTCTTGTTGTGCCCCTCCCCCCAGGGTTCTGCAGCAGCACTGGGGAACTGCTCAACTGGCAATTCCCTTACAGGTCAATTTCTCAGCTCACCTGCTGACACAGGTATTTTTGTATTTCTGATGTATTTAAGACAGTCATCCTGTATTTTGCCATACTTACTATATCTGATGAAGAAAGCAGTTCAGTTTTCGAAACACATTGCGTTCCATCCTATTTTTTTTTGTTTTGGTGCATTCTTGAGTAGTCCTTTCTTCATGCCTGATGAAGAAAGCAGTTCTGCTTTGGAAAGATGTAGCATATGTTCCAATAGAACATTACACCATTGTTTATTATTTTTCTCACCCCTTCCCTTTTATTATTATTATTGTTAATTTATATAGCACCATTAATTCCATGGTGCTTTACCCTTGAAGGTTTACATACGGTACACAAAATATTCCCAAAAACATATATAATACTAACAGTAACTAACTGGCACAGTGGGATACAGGGCCCTGCCCGCAAGGGCTTACAATCTATGAGGGAAGAGGGATAGAGACAGAAGGTGGGGGTAGAGGCTGTTCAGGCGGTGATATGGTGACTGTAGTGTTATTGGAGTTTGTAGGCCTTCCGGAATAGGTGAGTCTTCAGGGCCTTCTTGAAGCTTGTGACTGTGGGGGACAGTCTTATGTTTCTTGGTAATAAGTTCCAGAGTATGGGGGATGAACGGGAGAAGTCTTGGAGACGATTGTGTGACGAGCGGATAAGAGCAGAGTAGGAGGTCTTTGGAGGATCGGAGGTTACGTGTGGGCAGGTAGTGGGAGATTAAGTAGGAGATATATGGAGGGGACAGGTTGTGGATGGCTTTGTATGTCAGCGTTAGTAATTTGAACTCTATTCGCTGGGCAACGGGTAGCCAGTGAAGGGACTGGCAGAGGGGAGCGGCTGATGAAGAACAGGGGGAGAGGTATATTAAGCAAGCAGCACAGTTAAAGGTGGACTGGTTGCTCCAGCAATTTAGAGACGTATGGGAGCAGTGAGATGGGGCAATAGTTGGCTGGAGAGGACGGTTTGAGGGAGGGTTTCTTAAGTATAGGTGTGACGGTAGCATGTTTGAAGGTGGAAGGAAAGGATCCATTGGTTAGGGATAGGTTGAAGAGATGGGTTAGGGCAGGAGTAAGGACTTCAGAGAGTTTGGGGATGAGATGTGACTGGATCGGGTCAAGCGCGCAGGAGGTGAGGTGGGATTTAGAGATTAGGGTGGAGAGCTTTTCATCAGTGACGGTGGAGAAACAGGTTAAAGAAGAAGAGCACCGAGCAGTTGGGTAGAGTGGTTGTCAGGGGTGTAGGGTGAGACTGTCTCTAATGGTGTCAATTTTGCTTTTGAAATAAGAGGCAAAGTCATCAGCTGTGATAAGTGATGTCAGAGGGGGCGCAGGAGGACGGAGAAGGAAGTTGAAGGTAGTGAATAGCTGTTTGGGGTTGCGGGATAGGGCAGATATTAGTGTGGAGAAGTACACCTGCTTTGCAGAGGTGAGTGCATTCTTTAATGTGACAATTGCCTCTTTGTACCTAAGAAAGTCCTCCTGGGAGTGGCTTTTCTTCCAGAGACGTTCTGAAACCTGTGAGGCACGTCTCAGTTCTTTAGTCAGGTCATTGTGCCAGGGTTGCCTTTTGATCGGTCGGGCTCTGGTGTTAAAGAAGGGGGCCACAGAGTCAAGGGCTGAAGTGATGGTGGTATTGTAGAAGCCAGAGGCGGAATCTGCATCCTGGAGTGAGGATATGTCAGTGAGCGGTAGGAGAGAGTCTGAGAGCGTGCAGATGTCAAGGCGATTAAGGTTCCTGCGGGGGGCGTGTTGGTTTAGGGGTTGGGGAGTCTATTACAGAGGAGAGGGCAGAAAATGTCAGCAGGTTGTGGTCTGAGAGTGTGGACAGAGAGTTAGAGAGGTTGAGTAGAGAGCAGAGGCGGGTGAATATGAGGTCGAGAGTGTGCCCCTTTGTGTGGGTGGCAGAGGGGGACCATTGAGAGATTCCAAAGGAGGCAGTGAGGGACAGGAGACTGGAAGCGGATGGGTGGTTTGTGTTAATGGGGATGTTGAAATCACCCATGATGATGGTGGGGGTGTATGTATGAACTGAGCACAGCTGCGAACTACCGCTATGGTTGGAGCAGTATTGTGGTACAAGCAGTCTTTGCAGTGTAAACCAGCGGAGTGGATTGGAGTCATAGGAGTCTGTCCACCCCTCTCCTCGTTACCTTTTGGTATTACACTAGGACTAGGGAGTGCCCTATGTTGTTCATATTTTTCAGAGTTCCAGTGTCCAGAGTGTTATCTCTTGTCTCCAGATCAGGAGATCTTCTATCTGTACATCATGAACTGATTGCATTAAAATATTTACTAATGAAATGCTGATCAGGTAAAGCAAATTAATTTACTTGTATACCTGTGACAAAAATATCACAAACATTTACGCATACACATGTATTCTCTGTGGACCTTTTTCCACCCAGTGAATCCATTAGGATGCAGTTTAATTATCTCAGTAAATGAAGTCTGGAGGTATAAAGTATATGTATTACTAAGAAGCATTGTACTAATTAACTTAAAAGAAGCTCCCCTGAGATAAAATGAAGAATTACATACAACTGAGAATATGGGGACTTGAAGCCAGCGTTATAAATACACCCACCTTTTGTTACCATTTACACTTACTAAACAGGTTTGCAATTATGTCCATGGACACATTAAATTATAAGTGCTGTCTGACTCTCCCACCTCTACTCCATTTATAGTCATGTGGAAAAGCTATCAATAATGTCTGCTGTCAACAAGTCAACAAGGAAATTACATCTGTGTTTTTTTGGTTTAGTACAGAATTTTAAAGTTAATTTGTTTTTCAATTATATTACCTTTATTTTTATATAAACTGTTTGAATGAAGATTATATGTCTATATTGTATATGTCTATATGCCTAGCCTTGCCTCTTACTGTTTCTGTGGTTTAATTGGGAAGAGGGGGCCCTGAGAGGAAGGCTGGCTTGACACCAGATATAACCTCAGCTACCCCTTTTAACTACCTGATACATCGAGACAAGAAGCAGGAGAACCTTAGAGCTTTGGGGGATTGGGAATGGGTAAGTGTTATAAGTAGCACATCTACAGTGTGGAGCTAAATTATTACTTGTCTGGGGGCCACTGGGGATTCAGTATTTCTTTTCTGGGGGTTACTGGGGGATAGTATTACTTGTCTGGGGGATACTGAGGGACATTATTACGTGTCTGGGGGCCACTGGGGTACATTATTATTTGTCTGGGGGCTACTGGGGGAGATTTTTACTTGCCTGGGGACCTACTGGGGGACATTATTACTTGCTTGGGGGGCTACTGGGGGACATTATTATGTGTCTGACCACAGGGGAGCAAATACTGCGTGTTGGGTCACTGGGGAGCATACTATGTAGGGCCACTAAGGGAGCTTGGAGATACAAAAATTCACCTTTTACTATGTCCTGGATGGAAGGTATAGGATGCTGTAGTTTTGAGGGTGTATTCATATGATGCAGTTGTGATGCAGTTACACTTGCATAAAAAACAGCAACGGAAAATGCATGCAGTTTTGATGTGATTTTGGTGAGGTTTTCCAAATTTACAAGTGAAACAAATTTATGTTCCAGCTGTAAATTCAAAAATTGGGCTAAAAACACATCAAAAGGTTGGGAAACACTGGTCCAAAGTGTATAAAAACTAGTTAGTTTATAGTATTACATAGAATTATATTAGTATATTTGTATTATACAGAATATTATACAGAAGCAGAGTCTGAGATGTTATGTGTATGACAAGAATCTGTATTAAATGCAATAGTGTGCTGTGCCATACCAGGGTGAGCTGAGGGCCCACCGAGGGATTCATCACTGGACAACAGGTACTAATCATCCTCCTCACCACTGGCTACCAGTACTGGTACCAGGTAATCTTTTCCATCAGATAATATTATATCTTAACATCAGACACCAATGAATATTAATTTTCCCTGCTGGAGCATAGAGAATATAGCCTACTGTGCACAGTATTTATACATTACTATAGATTTTAGATTTCTCCTTGGTCTACTGCTACACAAATATTTGATGACATATTAGAATTCTGTGAAAATCTTCTTGGTGTTAGCAATACTTAAATAAAGAAATAAGAGTCTATCTTTACATGTTAAACCAATAAATCTTTACTATTTGTAGTGATGTGACAGTTTGGGGTTACCAGTAGAGATGGGCGAACCTCTCAAGTTTCATTTCGGGTGGACTGAATTATTCTCATGAGACTGAGCTATGGAAATATATTAGAACAAGGAAGGCAAAATTGGCTAAAAAGAAAGTCTACTGAAAGCGGGTTCCCATGAATCCTAGTCAATGAATGTTGGAGATGCAAGAAGTAAATCAGAAATAACCTGTGCTTGTGGACTAACCGAACGTGTCCAGAACACAGCTTCTCGTTAATAGATGAATATTCTAATAAACGGTATAATGAATGAATCTCCTGAAACAGATCAAATAATGCATTCTCGCCACCAGGCTACAGAGCGCACACACTGGCCTGATGTTAATGAGGGGCTGCCATAGCAACTTAATATGGTTAACGAGAGATGAAACGAGAAGGCAGGAAGATTATAACTGGCTGTGTTACTTTTTGGCAAGAAAATAACACTGTTACAAAATGGGAACTAGCAGCTGTTTTACAATATATAGAAATACATATTATTTATATACTGTAGGCCTTCATTCCTGAAATGACACATTCACATCTACAGTATTTGAATAAGGTTTTCAATCTATCACTCACTGGTTTTGATTATTAATTTATTATAAATCAGATGGTGCAAAAAAAAAAAAAAAAAAATGAAAGTCCCAACTAAAGTAGCCTAACCCGACGTCTTGTTTATGTTTTGTATAAAATAAATTGGAAACACTTATAAAAGCATCAGAAAGTATGGCAGATGTCATTTAAAGGAAAAATACATCTGTGCTCAAACATCTAATTTACATCAAAACTGCATTTTTTTAATAAAGTGTTAGAATCTTAAAGAGTTATTCCAGGATTTCTATGCTGATGACCCTTAGGATTGGCACTTCTTACCAATCAGCTGATTAAAAGGGTTCAGCATTCGTGTGTGCATTGTGGCCTCTGTTTATTGACTGGAGTCACATGCATCAATAAAGCCCTTCTGCATCTCAGTCCTATCCAACTGAATGACACTGAGCTGTTATACCAGGCACAGACGCTACTCTATATATGGCGCTGTGTCATACAGTAATGAGCCTGAAGCGCTCACCCTAGTGCCACAGCATCTTCAATCAGCTGATCAGTGAAAGTGGGGGATATTGGACCCCTACCAATCTAATATTGAGGAAATATCTTAAGGATATGCATCAATCTAAAAATCCTGGAATAGCCTTTAAGTAAAGCATAAAATGAACCTAAAATAAAGTTATTGCCTTTAGGGAGCCCTACTGGACCTCCACTGTTTTTTTCAATAAGCAGTGGAGGTACGGTAACAGCCCCTATTAACGTACCTATCTGCAGTCCTGTTTACAGTCTCCTCTTCCCTCTTCAGCCTCCAGGGGGCCGCCATGCGCCTCACATTAGGTCACTGGCTCATTGAAGGCTGAAGAGGGAAATGAAGGCTGTGAGAAAGAATGGGAAATGATAAGTGGATGCAGCCACTTCTTGCTGGTTCTGCCAATCCAGTTGTTAAAATACAACCGGATCAGCAGAACCAGGAATATGTGGTGCCCAACCCGGTACCACAGGCTTCCTGTTCTACCACTCCCCGACATGTAGGCCACAGGCCACACTGAGCCTGTGGCCTACAAGCTGCATGGGAAAAGGGATAAGTGTCAGTACTTACCTGTCTGCTCTCCGGCCCCTCCTGCTTCTTTCTGGTCCGGGTGCACATGATGTCACAAAAATGCACTCAGAGCAGAGACACAGAGCAGGACAGGGGAGCAGACAGGTGCATACTAACCTAATACTGCTATAAGGGGGATTATTGAAGGGGACACTTTATGGCCCATACAGTTGCCCCTTCACTATTCCCCCCATACAGTGGCCCTTTCACTTTACAATATGGGGGACCAGTGATGGGGCGATAATATTGTGTGGGAGCAGTGATGGGGGCTAATATCCTGTGGGGGGTGAATTAAAATGTATGGGGCATTAGGGGGAGATATTAAAGGGGTTGACTGGGCTTAATTTTTTTTGGTCCATCCTCATGGTAGGTCATAAATATCTGATCATCAGCTGTACAGAGCCTCTTCCGACTCCAATCCTGTACACAATACAGAAAGCTCCATCCAAGGTGTAGCAGCCAGGTGCCTTCACTGCATCTCTGCACTTATTGAAGTCAGTGGGAGAGACTGCAATGGGATGCTGGGACGCAATACAGCAGATGGAGCTTTCTGCTTCCGTACAGCTGATAGGGCCGTGTGTCAGCCCCTACTGATCAAAGTATTTATGGCCTATCCAGAGGAAAGCAATTATCAAGTAGCCTCAACATGTACTGACTGCACAAATTTATATACTATCATCATAGAAAGCAGTCAAAAACTACAATAAAGGCAATTACAAAAATATAATATTTTATTAATGCCAAATAATTTAAGGATCCTGAGGATAGACCATATAAAAATTAAGCTTGACAACCCCTTTAATATTCTCCCCTAATGCCCCACACACTCTTTAATGCTCCCCCCACCACAGGATATTAGCCCCATCACTGCCACCACACAATATAATGGCCCCATTACAGTATGGGGGACCAGTGAAGGAGCCAGTGTATGGAGAGGACCAGTCAAGTGGCCATAAAAAACATTAGGCTGAGACAACCCCTTCAAAGAGGTTTCCATAAATTGGAGCGACACCTGTGGTGGCCAGGTAGGTCTAAAATTAAAAAAAACAAACAAACATATTCACCTGTCCACAGCATCCCATTTTCCCCTCCCAGTGTATGTATCTCATGACGGTGCCTCATTTCTGGAAATCCTGTACCTAATTGGTCTCAGCGGTCACATGAGACGCAGGACTCCCAGCAAGAAGGCTCAGGCATGAGTCTGATAGGACCTCTGGCAGCTGACAATGGACTGTCAGGGACAGGTGAGTATGCTTTTTATTTATTTATTTATTTATTTATTTATTCATTTTACAACTCCCATCTGCCGCATGGGTTGCTCCAATTCCTGGATAACCTCTTTAAATGGTTTATCCATCTTTCTAACACTGATGGCCTCTACTTAGGATAGGCCATCGATATTACATCTGCGGGGTCCGACAGCCAGGACCTCTGCAGATCAGCTGTTCTAGGACAGTGCGTTTAAAGGTTATGTTAACAATTCCAGGAGCCACGCTGCTTGCTTGCCATACAGAGTGTAGCAGTGGGTTTAGGTAGTACAGTGGTGCACATTGCATGGCAGGTGAGCAGTATAGCATTGTTATTACCTGTAGCTGTGTTGTCTTGGTACAGCTGATACCGTGTACTGGAGGACCATGTACAGGAGAACAATGCACAGATATCACAGAGGTGCATTCAATAGAAATCTCCACTCCACTGATCCCATGAGTTGGCACCATCGCCAGTGGAGTAACTAATGTCTTGTGGGCCCCGGTGCAAACTTTTGTCCCTACCCCCTACCTATACCAAATTCTTGATAGTGCCGGTTAAGGGTGCTGCAGCGATATCTCTGATTATATATCTCGTATTATGTGCTCCAGAGTGGCCTCCACACAGTATTATGTGCTCCACAGAGGCCCCCACACAGTATTGTGAGCTCCCAAGAGCCCACGTTCCCCCCTAGAGCCAGTTCTATTATTATACTCTGGGGTCTCCTCAAACCCCAGAGTATAATAAGTAGAGGTTCAGGAAAAGTGATTAAAAATAACAAACACTTATACTCGCCTTACCTCACTTCTCCTAGGCATCCTCGCTCTGTCCATGTGTCTGCTGCATTTTCCTGCATCCTCTTCTGTCTGGCGTCAGCGGTCACGTGGCGCGTGATGACGTCACTACACCGGCGTGCCCCATGTGACCGCTGGGGCCAATAACAGGCCCCAGCAATGAGGTCTGGGGCATGTGACCTCAGTTACTGGCCAGAAGAGTCCAGGAGTGCATGCTGAGCCAAGGACAGGTGAGTATAAGCAATTTTTTTATTTTTTGTCACCTCCCTGGCCGGTATCAATTGGAAAGGGGCCCAGCCATTAACAATATGTATAGCGGTCGGGGAAAGCCTGGTTACCCTACCACTATAATGGTGGTCCGGGACTCCGGCCATTTCCAGCTAGCTGCGGGCCCCGTACCCCTCCAGGCCCGGTCGCGGTCGCACTCCCTCTGACCACGATCGTGCGCCACTGACCATCACAATGTTTAATTAAGGCTATATTCACACAACCATGCTAGAAAAATGCCTCTGAAACCATTTCATCTATTTTTATGGCTGTTTTTGCATATATGGGTCACCCATTTTCATGGAAACGTGATGGACTTGAGTCTACGAGAGATTTGTGAAAAAAGGTGAGAAATAGGACATGAGCAATTTTTGGATGGACTGTTAAAATGAAAGGTTATTTTTCACTGTTGTGTGAATCAGGCCTTAGTTTGCAGCTGCAGATTGACAGACTTTCCAAATGAAAGGGAACATGTCATCAGGAAATGACCTATTTTTTAAACCAAGTTTTGTTAGACATATTCTTTAAGAATTTAGGATGATATTTTTAATGTTCCATGTCACTCTAATAATTCTTGTCATTTTCATATCCACTAAGCCTATTAATAATAATAATAATAATAATAGTCCTTTAATAGTCCCACAATGGGGAAATTCAGTGTGTTACAGCAGCAAAGATAAGCAGATACAAATACAAATACAACATGTACAGGAATGTTCCAAGGTGAGAGGCATTACATTAATAGCAGACAGACAGATAGGACGTAGCAGGGAGGGGGGGGGATTTAACAGGCAGAGAGATATTTCAGTTCTCTGTGTGTAATGATCTCCGCTTAGGTCGGTGTTGGTTGTACAGCCTAACCGCGGTGGGGAGGAAAGACTTCCGATAGCGCTCCTTCTCACACCTAGGGTGGAGCAGTCGGTCACTGACAGTACTGCTCAGCGCGATCACAGTCTCATGCATGGGATGGGACTTCTTCTTCTGCATGGAGCTCACCACGGACAGTATCCTTCTGTCACCCACCACCTGCACTGGGTCCAGTGGGCTCCCCAGGACAGAGCTGGCCTTTCTAATCAGCTTGTCAAGTTTATTTCTGTCCCTGGTTGATATACTGCTCCCCTAGCAGGCCACTCCAAAGAAGATGGCTGATGCCACTACCGAGTTGAAGAAAGTTCTAAGAAGTGCCCCCCGGATTCCAAAGGCTCTCAGTTTCCTAAGCAGGTAGAGCCTGCTGTGGCCCTTCCTGTACAGGGCCTCCATATGATCTGCCCAGTCCAGCTTATTATTAAGGAGCAAACCCAGGTACTTATAGGTGTTCACAATCTCGATGCCCGTCCCCAGGATGTCCACTGGTTTAGGAGGGCTTCTGCCTTTGCGGAAGTCCACCACCATCTCCTTGGTCTTCCCCGCGTTAATCTTCAGGTGGTTCCGGTGGCACCAGTCCACAAAATCCTGGTTCAGTTCTCTGTACTCCCTGTCATCATCATCTGTGATGAGACCCACTATTGCAGAGTCGTCAGAATACTTCTGTAGGTAGCAGCTGGATGAGTTGCACCTAAAATCTGCAATGTACAGTGTGAAGAGGAAAGGGGCGAGAACCGTACCCTGAGGTGCCCCCCGTATTACAGATCACGGTACCTGACACACAGTCTCGGGCTCTCACGTATTGAGGTCGATTTATGAGGTAGTCTAGGATCCAGTTGGAGAGGTGGTGGTCCACTCCAGCAAGGCCCAGCTTGTCCCTCAATAACCTGGGCTGTATGGTGTTAAAAGCACTGGAGAAGTCAAAGAACATTATTCTCACTGTGTTCCCTGGTTTCTCCAGGTGAGACAGAGCCCTGTGCAGAAGATGGATGATGGCATCATCTACCCCAATGCCCGGCCGATAAGCAAACTGGAGGGGGTCCATAGCGGGGCTCACTAGAGGGTGGAGATGTGTGAGAACCAATCTCTCCAAGATCTTCATCAGGTGGGATGTCAGTGCTACAGGTCTGTAGTCGTTGAGGTCCATAGGGTGGGGTTTCTTTGGAACTGGTACCACACAAGAAGATTTCCATAATTCAGGGACTATTTCCTGCCTCAGGCTCATATTATACATATATGTAATTATACCACACAGCTGGTCCCCGCAAGTCTTAATTAGCCTTGCACTGATGTCATCTGGCCCTGCGGCTTTCCTCGCCTTGATCTTTTTCATCTCCTTCCTCACCTGGGCCCGTGTGAAGGTCAGACTGTGGCCAGATAAAGACGGATTTCTGGATTTACTGGTCTGTTGGGAAGTGGCCGCATGGGGAGAAGTCATTGTGGTGGGGGGAGCTGAAGGACATACTGGGGTGGGAGGAGCTGGTGTGTGATCAAATCTGTTGAAGAATAGGTTTAGTTCATTAAGCCAATTAACATCTGCCTCAATCTGGCAGACAGACTGTTTATGACCCGAAATTGACTTAAGCCCCTCCCAGACCCCCCTTATGTCTTTTCTTTCCATTTGCTTTTCCATTTTTTCCTTATAACTGGCTTTTCCCTGCCTGATTTGATGCCTCAGCTCCTTTTGTACTTCCCTCAACCCCTCCTTATCTCTTGTCCTGAATGCCATCTTTTTCTCCTTAAGTAGTGTTTTTATATCAGAGTTAATCCATGGTTTGTTATTGGAGAAGCACCTCACCACTTTTGTGGGTACTGTGTTGTCCACACAAAAATTAATGTAGTCTGTTATGCAGTGTGTGAGTCCTTCTATATCTTCTCCATAAGAATCCTGCAGCACTTCCCATGCGGTTGTGTCAAAACAATCCCTCAGAGCCTCATCACTCTCCTCGGACCATATCCTCACTGTGCGGGTGACAGCTGGTTCTCTACGTACAAGTGGCTTGTACACAGGTTGGAGATGTACTAGGTTGTGATCCGATCTCCCCAGGGGCGGTAGGGCTGATGAGTTATATGCCTCCCTCACGTTGGCAAAGAACAAGTCCAGTGTTTTGTTGTCTCTTGTGTGGCAGGTTACATACTGTGTGAAACTGGGCAGTGTGGATGATGGAGAGGCGTGGTTGAAATCACCCGACAGAAGAAAGAGGGCCTGGGGATGTTTTAACTGTAACTGGCTCAGCGTGGCTTGTAGGACCTCGCAGGCAGTGTCAGCTTTCGCAGAGGGGGGGACATATGCAGCTATCACGATGACATGTGATAGTTCCCTTGGTAGGTAGAAAGGTCTCATGCTCACAGCTAATAGTTCAATGTCCTTACAGCAAGTTTGCTCCTTAATCACAATGTGCCTAGGATTACACCATCTATTATTCACAAACATTGCCAGCCCTCCTCCTTTCCTCTTACCGCTCTCCCTTGTCCTGTCTGCCCGAAGGAGTTTAAAACCATCCAAGGAGACCAGAGGGTCAGGAGTAACTTCAGTGAGCCAAGTCTCTGTAAGTAGCATCATGCTGCACGCCCGAAACTCCTGATGATGCCTGGTGAGCGCTGTTAGTTCATCCATCTTGTTTGCAAGAGATCTCACATTGCCCATGATGATGGAGGGAACAGCTGGTCGGTAACGCCTCTTTTTAATCCTCTGAAGAGTACCAGCTCTGCATCCCCTCACCCGCTTTTTCTTTCTCCAAATCTCACGGGGGATGTGTGACCAGATGGTATGCCGTCCTGCTGTGTCTCTGAGCTGCAGAATTTCCTCTCTTGTATAGACAAAGGAATTGTCTGCATACACAAAAGATCCCATTTTCAAGCAGAACAAAAAGACAGATAAAAAACAAAAAAAAAGTATCACAAGGGTCCAAGTCTTTGTGTGTGTTTCTTCATAGTGCAAAGTCCTTAAGTAGAGAGGTACAAAACGAGTCATAGAAAGAAAAATAAGATAGAGAGTCTCAGAGCTGCTGTAGCTGGAAGCCACTCCAGCGGCGCCATCTTGGAAAGTATATTACAGAGGTTATCCAGGATTAGAAACCATGGCTGCTTTGTATTGTGACATCACATGCATGCGCAGTACTTGCGCATTGTGCCTGACAAAGTTTGCCAAAGCCGGAGCCCAGACATAGGTTCAAGTCCAGTTGTGGGACAAAAAAAAAAAAAAAAGTTTAAAATAAAATTTGTGGTTTCTTTCACATGAACTCTGCAAAAACATTAATGAAAGCTAATCAAAACATTATATGTACCCCAAAATGGTGCCAAATGAAAGTACAACTCATCACTCAAAGAATAAGTGCTCACTTAGCTACCTTGACAAAAATACAAAAGTTATGAATTATGGAAGGCAAAGAAGGAAAATATAAAAAAGTCGCTGAGCATTAACGTACAATCTACCTTGCTTACTTAAAGGGCTAATAGTCTGACAATTGACAATTCTGTAGAGGTTTTCTCTGCAGCAGTCACTTCATTTACATCACAGATATGACAGGCAGGATTACAATAGAATATATCACATGTATAGATAACACCACTGACCCATCATTGCATCCACTATTGACAATAGATGATGATACAGTTTATTTACTCCCCATAGACCTTAATGAGTTGGCTTCAGATGAATGCTATGGCCATGAGAGTTCTGTAAAGCATATCACTAAATTGCTGTTAACAGAGTAGAGGAGAACCTTGGGCAAGATGGCAGCCCTGATAACCAGGTACAGAAAATACAATTAAAAAATCTACAATCGGAAAATAAAAACAGATTAGTATAAAGTGATATGTTTAACTTGTTCATCTGGTTTTAATCAATAAAAAATGGTGATACATGCCCTTTAAGAAAATGTATTGTGCAGTATGTGAAGTCAGGTTTGATGTCTATATAATGACCATGCTCAATAACAATTAGGTTAACCATTTCCTGTGACTGAGTAAAAAATATCTGTCTCATGACCAGGTCTGGCTTATGTGGTGCCCTGGTGAATGGTGCCATACAGGGCCTGGACTATACCAAATATAAATAATGCTGTATAGCGGCTACAAAAACTGTGCATTTAACACTTAGTGCAACACAGTGCTATGTTAGTTTGACATAGCTCCTAGACAAATGTTTCCATACATTTCCCAGATAAAATGTCTTATACTTGTACAAATAAATAAGACAATCATTCGTATATCAAATAAAAAGGGCAGAATAGTTTTTTCAAGTATGCTGTCATTTTCTCCATGCAATTCAAATGAAATTTAATCCATATATTTCATTGTGCTATCAAAATAAATTACATAATTTTTTTTTTTTAGAAAACATGGACTATTGATCAGCACACAAAAATGACTTAATAAAGTGTTTTGTTTTAAAAGAGAAAGTTATCTTAATAAAGGTGAAAACGACTATAAATAATACTATTATTACTGCAAAGGACATATTGTCCATCACAATTAAAGAAGACATTAGACAGTACTTATACATTATCTCATGGTAGCAGCTCCACACTGCCCCTTAGTGGTAACAAATGAAAACACTGCATACCCCTGATTTTTAACTCTTAGCTCTATCAAATGCTAATGTATTGGTTATCTATAATCGCAGTTTCAATATAATTCAAAATTTTAAATTAGACAATACAAATATTGGAAATAACTGTGATATATCAGGATGTACCAGAGTTTGAGGCTAAAGCCCCACATAGCGAAATAGATCAAAAAAACGCTGTGGACAAAAACGTGGCAGAAACGCATTGCATTTTTTTCAGCAGCATTTTTCATTGCGTTTTCGCAGAGTTTTCCTCTGCAGACCTTCTGCCCTTATTATACCTATACGGAAAACGCCAGCGTTTCCGCAGGTATAATTGACATGCTGCAATTTTCAAAAACGCAGCTTTTCAACTGTGGATTTTTTTCTGCAATGTGTGGATGGGTTTAGCCAGAATCTCATTCACTTTGCAGGTATTGTAAAACGCCATGTTTCCACAGCGGCAAAAACAATGTATTTTCAATGTGGGGCTTCAGCCTTAAATATGTTCACCTTGCAGATGATGTCAAATAGCATGGACAATATAGCACAGCATGCGTAGAAAAAGATTATTACTATTAATATTATCCCAGAAAGATGGCCAAGTTTGAAGAGTTCAGTTTCACTGACATGAACAATTTGACAGCATTTTTTTTTTACAGTTGTCACATGGTTCCATTAAAATTAGTCAATTTCAAAAGAGCTGTTCACATTACTTTTTTTTAACAGTCCCTTTTATTGGACCGTCAAATAATAGGACATGTCCTAATTTTGCCCATTATCACGCATCCCTCAATAAAATAGAATATACAAGGGATCTGTGAAAACAGATGTCCTATGGATGCAAAATTGCTGTGATCAATGTCTCTTTTGTCCATTGGTTGTCTGAATAGAGCTTTATCCTGTCAGCTGTTTTAAAAACAAGGTGAGTGAATGAATATATCTATTCGACAGACAGAAAAAAAAGGTCAGTTAAAAAAAAACCTATATCTCTACCATTGTCCATTTTGACAGGCACACAGACCCAATAGAAATCAATGGACCTCTTTTTAATGGATGTAAAATGGATTGATTAAAATGGATTAAAAACGGATATGTGGCTTGGTCAAAAATGACAAAAACAATGAAATTCATGCCTTTTTTTAAAAAAAGGATGCAAAATGGATGACACTTGGACATCAAAAACAGAAGAGAATGGATTAACAGCAGCAGTCAAATAGACATGCATGTCCGTGTTTCACAGATGTTGGGTCGATTATGGCCGGGGCCTCACATGGCATAAACGCCGTGGTTTGGCCACAGTGGAAATGCTGTGGCAAAAACTTCAGCATTTTACAGTCACTGCAAAGTGGATGGGATTCTAGCAAATCCCATCCACACATTGCAGAAAAATACGTGCAGCAGAAATGCGATTTCCAAAACCTTTGCGTTTTTGGAAATAGCAGCATGTCAATTATACCTACGGAAACACTGACAGTAAACCTATAAGTATAGTATAAATATAAGTATAATGGAAGCAGAAAGAGGTTTCTTCTGCGGAATTTCTATGAAAAGTGCTGCGGAAAAAATGCAATATGTTTCCGCCATGGTTTTTCCCGCAGTGCTTTTTCGCTGCGGCCCGATCAGGACTTAGCCTAAAAATGGAATTAATAAAATCTAACTCCAGCAGCAATTTGCCCTCTCTGTCTGCCTATACACTAATTAAGGCTTTAGTCACATATCACTGTTTTGACCTGCTGATAGTTTTGGCTTACTAATGTAAAAGAGTGTTATGTGTGAACATACTTTACAATCTAGAGCTAGACTCAGATTTTGACAAATGTTTTTTACCTCATCAAACACTTTAGAAACGACATGCTTATCAATAGATGGGATATATTTAGCTGAGTGTGGAACTGTTGTTGGCGCCAGGGCATCCATTATAGTAAGCCGCCTTGGTACCAACCCATAGGTCTTCAGCCAGCGAGATGAAGAAATGTCCAGAAAGCTGAAATATCATTAACAATAATATTATAGTATTCTGCACATACAACTGAAATAAAAATAAAGTAGAAGATAAAACCAAATAGCTCTTTAAAATGAATACATACTTTTTAGGGAATTTCTTCACTTTTGCTTGAACTTTGCTGCCATCTATAAGGTTCAGCTCTACAATGAAAACACAAAGCTGTACTTGTATATGAATCATACTTACATTTATGACAAAAGCGAGCTATAGTTAAATGTTTGCTTTTGACTAAAGGACATAAGAACAAACCATCCACTATCATCAACGGGGAACTTCATAAAATAAGTAAAATATACTCAGAAACAATGTGAATATGTTTTGTACATTATAGGGAAAAAGGCGTATTAAAATGACATTCACACATATAAAATCAGAACTAGGAAATAACACTAGGACCACATTAGTAGGTATGCATGAAACAAGAAGTCACCAATTGTGCCTGTGGATTCTGTGTTTTGTCTACATATACATGATAATACATGATAACTGTGATCATCAGTGTGCTGATAAGTGAGGCCACTGCTGCAAAGAAATCTCCTACAGAAAATAGGAAGTTGCAGCATATTATCTGGCTTAGCGGCCAGAGTCAGAACTGCAGGATTTTTGGAACTTCTTATACTTCTACCTTCTGCACAATCCACTCCTAGCTATGGGTCAAAAAACCACAGCAAAATCTGCAACAAAAAAAGCTAAATTTCTGCAAAGTGAGGCCTCAGCCTCAATTAGGTTTGTTCTACCTGGAAATTTTAAGCCCCCAGTTCTGAGATTCAGTGTAGCAAGCTCCAGCAATATCGAATAATGTTTTAACATAATACTGGACATGTTATGATACACAGGCAGTGGCGTAACTAGGAATGGCTGGGCCCCAAGGTGAACATTTGACATGGGCCCCCCCCCCCAACCCCCCCCAAACCGCCGCCCCCAACCCCCCCAACACACAAACCGCATTCCTGCGCACACTATTATGCCCCATAGTGGCCCCTGCACACGGTATTATGTCCCATAGTGGCCCCTGCACACGGTATTATGCCCCATAGTGGCCCCTGCACACAATATTATGCCCCATAGTGGCCCCTGCACACAGTAGTTTGCCCCATAGTGGCGCCTGCACGCAGTAATTTGCCCCATAGTAGCCCCTGCACACAGTAGTTTGCCCCATAGTATCCCCTGCACACAGTAGTTTGCCCCATAGTGGCCCCTGCACACAGTAGTTTGCCCCATAGTAGCCCCTGCACACAGTAGTTTGCCCCATAGTGGCCCCTGCACACAGTAGTTTGCCCCATAGTGGCCCCTGCACACAGTAGTTTGCCCCATAGTGGCCCCTGCACACAGTATTATGCCCCATAGTGGACCACCCATGAACGATTATTATACTCTGGGGTCTTTTCAGACCCCAGAGTATAATGATCGGAGACCCAGGGGAGGATAGAAACATAGAAACACTGCAACTTACCTCTTCCTCGCTCCGGTGCACTCCCGTGCGCTACTTCGGCCATCTTCAATGTCGGACCGGATCTCGCGCGATCCAGGCCGGTGTCGCGACGCATAATGACGTCGGCTGAAGTCTGGGACGTCACCAAACAGGCCCGAAGCCTGCGGAGCGGCGGAGAGGTGAGTTACAGTGTTTTTTATGTTCGCTCACCTCCCCTGGGCCCCCGATCGTTATACTCCGGGGTCTCAAAAGACCCCGGAGTATAACGATAGCAGTGATTGTGGGGTTCGCGGTAGCGACTGCCACAGGGCTCCGGGCCCCGTAATGTTCCGGGCCCTGTGGCAGTCGCTACCACTGCTACCCCGGTAGTTACGCCCCTGTACACAGGGAAATATTACCAAGCTTTGTGTGATAAGAATTAATTAGTAAGAGAAAGGCTATAATTACTACATAATTTAGCTAGTGGAATGCCATTATAGTCACGTGTCCTTCAGAGCACAACAGTTACATTTTTTTTTCTTATCAGTAAGATGGATCAGAAATCTCTGAATCAGTGCTTAAGGCTAGAGTAGATCAGTAAACATTACACAATGTTAATGAATAGGTCCTTATAAAATGTTTTTGTACTTCAGCTGCATGGAATTTTATTTTTAATTTCACACCTTTACCTTTAAGAACAGATGCTGTTTTCTTGTCCATGTTGAGGAACAACTCTTTAGTCTCAGATGGTATATGTAAATCTACACTCTCAGACAGTCTTACACCATGGCTTAGAGCCCTCAGAAGGCTAGATCTTGTATGTTCTGTTAGTGATACCAAGACAGGATAATATAAAAATAAATGAATAAAAATATGCATTAAATTAACACTTTAAACAAATAGTTGGCTGAAATAAAGAAAACATTTTACTAGTAACTTAATAACATTAATTAGAAAAATATCATAAAATATTATCATATACATATATATATATATTTACATTTAAAGCAGAATATATTACCATATATTTAATCTCCTCAAAGATACATTTTTGCTTAAACCAAATGAAAAATGCTGCAGAGTTTCCACAAGAGAAATTCTGCAGTGTGTTCCCCTGCAAGTTGCCACAGCACCCAATATCAGGTGCTTCTACTACAGGTAAGTTTCAGGTTTCTCTGCCAGCAGTTTTCCATTCTGGTCTTGATAATACCTTCCCCACCAAAGTTTGCACCAAATTATGGCCATGTGCACGTCTCCTCATAAATTAGTGCATCCTCCATGCATCTAACTAGAAATCTTTGCCAGTTTCTTGCTGGCATACATTTCTGGCACCATTTATGCCATAAAACTGGTGTAAATGATGACAAATCTGATAGGGCTGACGGCCTGCCCTCACAGTGCCTCCTTACAAAAAAATGGCATGCATGGTACAAAACTTAAAAAGTATGCAAAAATTATGACTTGCCCAATACAATTGTGACTTTCTTTCTGACCTGTCTCATATAACCCTATTTGAACCAAGTTTTTATATCAGAACAATAAAGAACACTCTTTATATAAATTCATCTAGGCGTTTAATGGAAAACGTAGACTAATAAACAGATGTACAAACCAGGATGCAGATTGGGAATACCTGCATGCCGTGTCTTCTTTCTCTGGAGAAGCTGTGGAGGACTTACACTTGGTCTATGCAGTAGTGATGAAGATGATGAAGATCTGAATTCATGTGCAGCTTGTAAATTTGAGAGAGATGTATGTTTCTGCTTTTGGAATGTCCTGAAATGTATAATGAAATAATCTACTATTTACACCATATTCCTCACATCAATTTGCCTTGTTTCTTCTTCTAATTTTTTTTTTCAACATTATGTAAAATAGTCATGCTTTAGGTGTACTCTAGTCCAAATGATCTAAAGGCTACATACAAAATATCTGTTTAGGCAGTAATAACAGATAATACAGTTCAGCAAATAAATTATTGTTACCTTTGCAGAAGATTGGTGTCTCCATTATGGTACCAATCTAACATCAAACATTCCATATGAAGTTTTTTTATTTTTTCTAGCGTAGATTTTCCCTCTTCAATCTCATTTATAAGTAACTGTATGTCCTCACTCTGTGAATGAGATTAAATGTTATTAGATAGCAAACATACAGTTATGTCTAGAAATATTTGGACAGTGACACAAGTTTTGGCATTTTAGCAGTTTAGGGTGGGTTCACACTTGCGCTGGAGTCCATCTGCCGCGAATCCGACTGAAAATCTCGGGAAACTGTATAGGGACTGGATAGCGAAAGGTTAGCGACGCATTGCTTAAAAACCCATTAATTTGAATGGGTTTTTAAAGCAATGCGCGGGTGTGCGCTTACACCCTCTGCGCTGCGAAGACAGTTTTTTTTTCTCTGGAAACAAAATCGGACATGCAGGATTCGCGGCGGACAGACTCCGGTGCAAGTGTGAACCCACCCTTACCAAAACATATTCAAGATGCAGTTATATAATCAATATTAGCTTAAAGTGCAGACTCTCAGCTTTAATATGAGGGTATTCAGATCCTAACAGGAGGAAGGGTTTAGGCATTACAGCTCTGGTATATGTAATTGCTTCTTTTTCAAGGTACCAAAAGTAATTGGACAACTATCGCAAAAGCTATTTAATGGGCTGCAAGGGTTATTGCCTCATTAATCCATCATCAATTAAGCAGGTAAAAGGTATGGACTTGATTTCAGGTGTGACATTTGCATTCAGAAGCTGTTGCTGTGAACTCACAACAAGTGGTCAAAGAAGCTTTCAATGGAAGTGAAAGAGACCATCATTAGGACAAAAAAAAAAGAAGAAATCCATCAGAGAGATAGCAGAAATGTTAGGATTAGCCAAATCAACAGTTTGGTACATTCTGGTAAAAACAGCACACTGGTGAGCTCAGGAACTCGAAAAGACCTGGACATCCACAGAAGACAACAGTGGTGGATGACTGCAGAATCCTTTCCATGGTGAAGAAAAACCCCTTCACAACATCCACCCAAGTGAAAAACACTCTCAATGAAGTAGGTGTATGGGTATCTAATGCTAAGTTCACACTAGTGTTTGGGTTTCCGCCGTTCGGGTCAGCATGGGGACCCCAAAGACAGAGACCTTGTCCGCTTAAAAAGCAGTTACACAGTTACACACGTAAACCCACAGACTCTATAGACTATAATGGGGTCAGCTGGGTTTCTGCTGGTTTTATACTGAAACCGTTGGAAAGAAAAGTCCTCTTTTTCAGGACTTTTCTCTTCCACGATTTTAAGCATATTTTGTGGCAGAGTAACTCCAACGCAGGAGTGAATCCAGCCTAGGTCTACCATACAGCATAAACCATTAATAAGTCTGAAAATAGAAAGGCCAGATATGACTTTGCCAAAAAACATCTAAAGAAGCCAGCCCAGTTCTGGAACAACATTCTTTGGACAGATGAAACTAAGTTCAACCTGTGCCAGAATGATGGGAAGATGAAAATATGGAGAACGCTTGGAACAGTTTATGATCCAAGGCACATCACATCCTCTGTAAAACATGGTGGAGGCTGTGTTTGGCATGGACATGCATGGCTTCCTATGGCACTGGATCACTAGTGTTTATTGATGATGTGATAGAAGACAGAAGCAGCCAAAAGAATTCTGAAGTGTAGAGTGAGATACTTTCTTCTCAGATTTAACCAAATGCAGCAAGGCTGATTGTACTGTATAGCAATGTGCTGTTATACTATGCAAGCTAGCACCTAGGAGATGAAAACATGATTGTTCCCACAAAGCTGCAGTATACTATAAGGCTACATTCACATCTTCGCCAGTGTCTCGGTTGGAGATTCCATCACAATGTCCACCTGAAATCAGTGGACAAAAAAGTCCTGCACACAGGGCTTTTTCATCTGCTGGTTTTAATTTTAAAACGATGGACACCCTACGGACTCTATTATAGTCAATGGAGTCTTCTAGGCTCCATGTGTAACCACTATTACAGTGGTCCGCCTGTCCATTGTTCTGGTCCTCCAATGCTAGCGTGAACCTAGTGTAACAGGTCCTTGACCTGATTAAGATTTGCCCGACTTCATCTTACCTTCTCAGTGATAAATTGAGTTAAACGTTTTTTTTTTCTGTCACAAGTTACACTGATCACTAGAACAAAGGTGTCTTTTTTTGTTACACTTTAAGGAGGGGTTATCAGATTGGTGAGGAAAATCACTTGTGTCTGAGGGGTTATGGCATAACTGGAGGAGAGCTGTTTATGTCTGAGTGGTTATGGCCAAATTGGAGGAGAGCTGCTTATGTCTGAGTGGATATGGCATACCTGGAGGAGAACTGCTTGTGTCTGAGGGGTTACTGCATAACTGGAGGAGAGCTGCTTATGTCTGAGTGTAGATAAAATTTTATACTGAGGGATAAATAATTGTTTGTAAGTGTAAGCCAGGCGGTGTGTGGCATTATTCCCGTGCAGGGTGAAATGCTCATTGCCTCGGGATTCACCCTGCTATACAGATGATCTCCAGAGTTTCTCCAGAGAGGAATGAAGTCACATGTTATCAGGCTGGCCCTCGCACTGGGCAGTGTCACAGCAGGGAAGGTTCAAGCCCAGATGTATGGCTGGGATAAACTTGTTGTCAGTTTGTTCATTCACTTGAATACCAAAAGCTAATATGCATATACACAGCAATAGGAACTGAGGAACTACTGAAGACAAGAAAACAGGGAAACAAGAGGAACAAAGGTATTGTGGGATTTCACATTCTTTTGGGTGGTGATCAAGTTTTTTGCATGTGGATTTTTAGACGGAATGTGCCTCAAAAAAAGTCTCCCAACTCTCCCACTCTCAATGGGACTCAATGGGAGTCAGTAGCATATTTTTTTTTCCTTTAGCTGAACTTTCAGTTCGAGGAAAAAGAAGCATCATAACCTATCTTTAAGCCTATTCCGCCATGCTAACCGTATTGAAATGATTGAGAGGCAGGAAAAAAAAAATTTTTTGGCAGTATTTTTTTGAGAGCTTTTTGCAATATTTTAGATTTAAAATCCACCTAAAGGCCAGGACCCATGTGGCGTAAATGCTGAGGTTTGGCTGCGGCAGAAATGCTGAGGCAAAAACAGCAGAGTTTTACAGCCATTGCAAAGTGAATCTAGAGAATCCCATCCATACATAGCAGAAAATTTTTTGGGAAATCCCAGCATGTCAATTATACCTAAGGAAATGCTGGCAGCTTCCCTATAGGTGTAAAGGAAGCAGAAAGTCTACAGAGGAAACCTCTGCTGACTTTCTGTGAAAAGTGCTGTGGGAAAAATCGCAATGCGTTTCCGCCACAGTTTTGGCCCGTTACGTGTGTCCTTAGCCAAAGATAGGTTATAACACTTTTTTTTTCCTCTAGCTGAAAATAAAGGAAAAAAATCTGCTACTGACTGCCATTGAAATGAATAGGAGAGTTGGAAGGCAGAGGCTGCCTGCAAGAAACTTTGTGCACTCTTCTCAAGAAAGTAATTATACTAAACCACTGTCGGACTGCTAGGAAATGCCACCACTTTTTTGACCAGTGGGAGTCTGACTACCTGAACACCCCACAGATCCTGGGAATGAAAGCTTTTACCTTGCACAGCAGTGCTCTCTGCTATGGCTGTGCAGGGAGGTGCTGCACTTCCACATTTTACTTGTGTGTATGACATTGTGTTAAACCAGCACTGCATCATTTTCATTCTTAGATATTGGAAAGTTAGATAAGACATCAAAAAAACTCTAAATCTTAATATTTCAACTGTAGTATGTGTACTTGAAAAGCTAAAATACATTAGAGATAGCCTTGCATCAGGGCTGACCCCAAGTTTTGGCGAGCCTTTGCCGACAGAGTCTCAGCGGGCCTCCTGTCAGTCATGCTAAGAGGCTCAATCAGTTAAATTCAGTGAGTGATGGGATTCATAGAGAAATCATATTTGCTTTTTCTGTGTGGACTTTATCTAGTGTTTAAAAGAATAACAAACAAGATGGAGGAATGTTTCCATCTAGTTTTAACATTGCAGTGGATAGTGGTGGATGCAAACAGAGGTGCTCTATCTGCATGTGTTATTCTGTCAGAACAACAAACTGAAATGTGTGAACATAGCCTTACTCGTACAGTACTGTAAGCACTAGTTGGATGTACACATCAATAAAATTACCAAACATACATAACATTAATTGTGGTCTCAATTAACTTTTTAAAAGCCTTTAACAAAAAAATACAATTTAAGACTATGTTGACATTAGTATTGTGGCTTCTGTTATAAATGCAAACCACGGCATAATGTTGGCTTTGTTTCATTGAAGACACTGCCTTTATGCAACAGATCCTTCTGACTTAGGATACGGACATAGAGATTCATCATTTCTACTGTGACACTGGACATTTGTTGAAATGAATCCTCATAACACAGATAAAATTACAAGTACTACAAGTCCCAGGGCAGAACAAATGCAAAAATGTAATAAATTAACATAATTAAAACTCTCCCTGCTTATCTACTGTATCACTTATCTGCGGTCAAATACCAGCTGTTATAGGACTATTATTATTATTATTATTATTATTATAGAAGCACTATGTATCACATGGAGAAGACAGCAGCTACAGAGGGGTCAGAGGTCAAAGAGAAGAAACAGAGGGCTGACGGGGTTGTGGACCTACGACAGCAAGTTTAGGAAAGGAAGACATTCAGTATAAATCTGATGTTTTCAGTTCTCAGCTGAGCAGTGGGCCACCTTGTGCCCAGTGGACCACGACATCTTCCCAGAATTGCCCCGTGCTGACGCTGGCCCTGCTTAGCATATGCTTATAGAGGAGCTTACTCTGCACCACATAGAAACAGTGAGGTTGTGGATTTATAAGGTTATCTAAGGCCCTCAGCTAGAGAGGTGCACATGCACATTAGATTATTGTTAACCAAATTCAGTGGACCCGGCCGCCTATCTTATGAACATATGGACAATCCTGACTCTCTCTGACATCAGATGTTGCAGACAAGAAGGTTTGGTCCTATTGAATTTCAACATGCCTGATTCTTCGTTCTTTCTGGAGATAAGCCACCTTCAGAGATGTCTGGAAGTGATTATTCCCCTCTGAAAACATATAGCTTGGTCAGCAGATTGTAAAGAATAGCCGTTCACAAAGAGCCAAAAGACTTGACAGCCAGCTACTCAAGGTACATGGCCACCTCTGGTCCAAAGTTATGTCAGTTCATCCTTGGTTAACTAACTTTAACTGCAAATATTTTGTAGCATATCTATACATTATAATAATGCATCTGTAAGTTCTACATTATAAAGAATTACATTTTTAAGATACTCCTATGCTCAAAGTATGACTTCTACAGGTATGTGGAAACTTACCACAAAAGGTTGAGGAGCTTCAGAATCCTTAGGGTTACTACTGTAAGTGTGAAATCGACCACCAGTATTGCTGGAAAGCTCATATAAAAAGCTGTTTGCCTCCATATCATCACAGTTAAATGAAATGGTGTGTATAGGTATTTGGTTTAGGCCTTTAACTTGAGCCAGAATTGTGTCAGTCGGCTGCAAAAGATGTAACACTTGTTATTTTTGGTTAACAATTCTAGCCGTGTCAGTGCTAGACTGCTATTAATAAGAAAATGCTCATATTCTGCTATGGACTTTCCATTTTACATTTCAACATCAAAATATGTTTCATGCAGGTTCCATTGTTGAGACCTTCACCAGTCACAAGAATTGGTACTGCAGCTCCTTCCAGTATTACCATACAGAGTACCACCTGTACGCGTAAAGGGGAAAACAGTACTACTAGACACAGCACACAGAAGAAAAGCAATGCATCTAGTAAAACTTGGAAGGGGTACCATACACTCTTCATTTTTGTGATCAGTATTATGAGCCATCAGACTGACAGAGAATTGGCCCAAGCCTTACAATGGCAACACATTATTCTTTTTTCTTACTAAGCAGAAAAACATCTATTGAGAAGTAAAACACTCTTGGAATTTTCTCAGGTATGCAGTACATGTGATGCCAACAATAGAACATCTCTACCTATTTAATCCTACCTCTGACTTCACATTCCTGACTGAGTAATATGGTTTCTTGGTTCTGTGAAGGCTTTCTATACCTTTACTTGGTTTGTCCTATATATGACCACTACATGCCCCGTTCTGCATCTATTTACCCAACTTCCAAGAACTCTACAAGTCTTTAACTCAGTTTTATGACTTTGCTTCTGCCTATCATCCTTATACTATGGAACTTCAGCCTATTTCTAAGTAATCTTTTTCTAATAGAAACTACCCTGGAGAAACAACCTGCAGATTGTCCAGAAGTGTATATACCAGTGAGGGAGCTTCAAGGTGAAGAATGGGTCAGGAACTTATAATTTGTCTACTAGCCAACGCATAGTTGATATACTAGTGTCTAATATTTAGTACATTGCATGTATCTGCACTGGTGTCATTATAAAGTGCAAAGTTATCACAGCTGTCACCGGGCCCAGAAGCCAGGGGGACCCATAGTTCACCCTCACCACACTAATGCTGAACACACGTCTTTGACCTCTTTCTGATTTCCTCTGAGGGCTGGCAGTCTGTGCATCTTAAATTTATTACCCCTGCCCTGTAATGACCTGGAGTGACAAGATATGTCATACAGAGCTTTCCATTGTCAGAAAGGAGAAATTTAACCCTTTAATGATAAAAGTAGCAGTTTGTCAGCAGCTTATAATGAAGGAAGGATTCTATGCTATGGGGGGCTGTGGCACAAAAGGGGGAAAGATTACTATGTGGGGGGCTCTGACAGGAGATGAGAATGATGGGAAGATTATGTGAACAGAAATGGTGTGAACAAGTCTTCATAGCGGTCTGGGCCCAGTCAGAGAAGGAAAGGGAAATGTAAGTGCTGCACAGTGGCACCCAAGCTGGGCCTGTGAGCCTTTAGTTACGCCCCTGTTTAGCTGCTTTATTACCTGATCAGGTCTTCCATCAGTAAGCAGGTAAACTGCCTGTGTATTACTATCAGTAAGGGCAACCTGGATAGCTTTCAGGGTATTTGTTGAACTGCCAACCTTTGAATGAAAAAGATTAACATGTAAGTGTCAGTTTTTTCATTATTTACAAACTGAATACATTGCCAGCAACCAAATTTGCAAGTGGTCTCAATTTAAAAACAGCCCCTATGTATACAGTTCCTATGAAGACATTTGTGATGGTTACAGACTACAATTTACACCTGTTTACTATGATTCTGTAGTTTTAATGCTTTTAACATGTTTTTTTGTCCTGCTAACCTAATGTCCCTATGTTAGCAAGAAGAGAAAGTGGAGTAACACATTGTTTGATTGTATGTACTAAGGCAAACTTGTCAACTCTCTCAAATATGGCTCTCAAGTCTTGAGAAGATGCATAGTCTGGTAAAGGAGAAACAGTATTTGGGAACTGTTTCATGATTGGGTTGAACCCCTCACATCCAGGGACGCTTTAACCATAGGGCCAACGGTGCACTTGCACCGGGCCCTATGGTAGCGAGGGGCCCCGTAGGGAAAGCAGGACAGTCCTGCATATGCTGTCCCACCATTCCAGGCTGCCCCAGTTGCATACAATAATGTTACAACCATTCATACATACAACCATTCTAGCCCGGGAGCTGCAGGCGCAATGTGATGACATGATGTGATGGGGCTTTAAAGTGTCCTTCCCCCCCTCCTTCCTCAAACAGAACCTGTATGTGACCACAGGGGAGAGTAGCAGGGACTTCTGTCCATGTTATCTCCTCTCCTATCACATACTATGCTCTGATTGTCACATAGAGGGATAATGTAATACCCCTCTGGACATAACATAATCAGGAAATTATCGGCGCTGTGACACAGACGTTTACCATCGTCGAGATCGGAGCACCAAAAGAGTTGCACCAAACACTTACACAAGACATACACAAAGTCATCAATAAAGTTTACATTTTTTCACTGTCTCTGTCCTGTCCATGCCTGATCTTTATAGAGTAAAATACACCGACCGCCTCTCTAGCGATATCTGTTACACGCTAAAACAATAGCAATAACGTATAAAACATTTCTGACAGGCGGAAAAGTTCTGTCAATCAGAACACATTTTTACCCATTGAATGTCACCATATAAAATCCCATTTTTTGGCAGCTTTCAGATGGGTATAATAACGGGTGGTGATGTCGGGGGGGGGCCCACTTATGAAACCTTTGCACTGGGCCCACCATGTGTTAAATGGCCCTTCTTACATCTGATGAAAGGATATAATGTGCACATAAGTGAGGGTAAATGCAGATCTGCATATGTGAATATATACATGTATTATAAAAGAAGCAAACAAACACAGGCATACAGTATTATAAAATAATTCAAAATCACATATGAATCCAGGAGATGTGTCTTTTGTCTACAGTGATTAAAGAAAAAAAAAGACTTGGAATAAATCATAAGGCAGAAGTCTATGGTTTAATATTCATAGCTTTCTGGTAGCCTAGTTGTATGCATGGTCAGGTATCTGTTGGTCTCTAAATATCAGTGAATGAGCAAAGTGTTTTGTCTGTCATGTCTAGGGCAAAATATATGCACTTAGTTGCCTCACCTTCTGCATGAGCTTAAATAGAGCCTCACACCATAAATTAATGCCGACACTTACAGTATTTGCTAAAACATGTCTTAATAGCAAAATGTATTCCTAATAATCTGTAATGTCCCAGTTTTACGTAAATAAGGCCACTTTCAGATGAGCGTATAACAGGTGCATTTTAATGCCTGTATTGCGGAGTGTGTGCTGGTTCAACAATACTGACCTATCTGATCAGAGCAATGGTTTAATGCACACATTGCAGATTTGGTCAGTATTTTCAATCGATTTTGAAATTAAAGTGCGTACTGTATAAAACAGAGCCACTTTTTCTGTGGCTAAGGTTCACTCCTGGATTTGGCTTAAAACAAACAAATGTAAAATACTGACAAAATCTGCAATGTGAGTATAAGGTAACCTGATAACCACTTACAGTGGGGAAAAACGTATTTAGTTAGCCACCAATTGTGCAAGTTCTCCCACTTAAAAAGATGAGAGAGGCCTGTAATTGACATCATAGGTAGACCTCAACTATGACTATCTAGAAAATCACATTGTCTGATGTTTTAAGAATTTATTTGCAAATTATGGCGGAAAATAAGTATTTGGTCACCTACAAACAAGCAAGATTTCTGGCTCTCACAGACCTGTGACTTCTTCTTTAAGAGGCTCCTCTGTCCTCCACTCATTACCTGTAGTAATGGCTCCTGTTTGACATTGTTATCAGTATAAAAGACACCTGTCCACAACCTCAAATAGTCACACTCCAAACTCCACTATGGTGAAGACCAAAGAGCTGTGGAAGGACACCAGAAACAAAATTGTAGACCTGCATCAGGCTGGGAAGACTGAATCTGCAATATGCAAGCAGCTTGGTGTGAAGAAATCAACTGTGGGAGCAATAATTAGAAAATGGAAGACATACAAGACCACTGATAATCTCCCTCCATCAGGGGCTCCACGCAAGATGTCACCCCGTGGGGTCAAAATGATCACAAGGAACGGTGGGCAAAAATCCCAGAACCACACGGGGGGAACTAGTGAATGATCTGCAGAAAACTGGGACTAACGCAACAAAGGCTACCATCAGTAACACACTATGCCGCCAGGGACTCAGATCCTGCAGTGCCAGACATGTCCCCCTGCTTAAGCCAGTACATATCCGGGCCCGTCTGAAGTTTGCTAGAGAGCATTTGGATGTTCCAGAAGAGTATTGGGAGAATGTCATATGGTCAGATGAAACCAAAGTAGAACTGTTTGGTAGAAACACAACTCGTCGTGTTTGGAGGAGAGTGAATGCTGAGTTGCATCCAAAGAACACCATACCTACTGTGAAGCATGGGGGTGGCAACATTATGCTTTGGGGCTGTTTCTCTGCAAAGGGACCAGGACGACTGATCCGTGTACATGAAAGAATAAATGGGGCCATGTATCTTGAGATTTTGAGTGCAAACCTCCTTCCAACAGCAAGGGCATTGAAGATGAAACGTGGCTGGGTCTTTCAGCATGACAATGATCCCAAGCACACGAAGGAGTGGCTTCGTAAGAAGCATTTCAAGGTCCTGGAGTGGCCTAGCCAGTCTCCAGATCTCAACCCCATAGAAAACCTTTGGAGGGAGTTGAAAGTCCGTGTTGCCCAGTGACAGCCCCAAAACATCACTGCTCTAGAGGAGATCTGCATGGAGGAATGGGCCAACATGCCAGCAACTGTGTGTGCCAACCTTGTGAAGATTTACAGAAAATGTTTGACCTATGTCATTGCCAACAAAGGATATATAACAAAGTATTGAGATGAACTTTTTTTATTGACCAAATACTTATTCTCCACCATAATTTGCAAATAAATTATTTTAAAACCAGACAATGTGATTTTCTGGACTTGTTTTTTCATTTTGTCTCTCATAGTTGAGGTCTACCTATGATGTCAATTACAGGCCTCATCTTTTTAAGTGGGAGAACTTGCACAATTGGTGGCTGACTAAATACTTTTTTTTCCCACTGTAGCTGCCCATCTTATGCATGTCAGGCTAGGTTCACACTTCAGCCTGGTATCCATCCATTAAAAAAAAAATTTTTCCCCTCCTTCATTCTGAGTATGCGCAAAGAAGAATAAAGAGGGAAAAAAGGATTGCAAAACGGACACAAACAGATTACTATACATTGGTAATCCATTTGTGTCTGTCTTCCATAGATCTCAATGTTAAAAAAAAGGATTAATTGTTGTCTGTCGAGTATTCTTATTTTTTAGACGTAGCAAAAGTACGGCAAGTCCGATTTTTGTCTCTGTCCAAAAGAGCGGATACACAACAGAAATGGTACAAACCGACACCTGTGGATGGTTTTTAAAACCCATTGAAATCAATGGGTTTTATTATGAACCGTTCTAAATCACTTTTTGAAGATTTTTAGACAGTTATAAAAACTGATTTCATACTGAGAGACAAACACTGATGTCAACCTCAGCCTCAGAGGGATGAAAATCTCCCCATCTGGATCCAAACGGGATGTGTCATCTTTAGATTTCCGATTATGTGAAATGCAGTGGATTTTCCAGAATTCCAAATTCACAGGGTAACTGCTGCAGATTGACTGCGGTTTTGACCTTTTGCATTGAAAACCTTACAGTGAAAAACTGCAGTATAAATTGAGATGCCATTTTACTGTTACAGTACATTCCAGTGGATTACCTGCAAGCAAGTCCATTACAGCTAAGTCGCTCAAATACATATGTCCCATGTGGACCCAACCTTACAGGCAAACCCATCTATTAGGACACGGAAATGGTAACGCTCCTATAAAGTGAATGGGAGCTAAAGAAATAGATCATCAACAATCTAGTTATGCCATAAATGTTTGTGTTGTGAGGCTATTTTTTCAACAAGGCTTTTAAATTAGTTTACTATTTGTACTGGGAAACCTCTTGACACAATAAACTAACCCAAAAACGGATGCCATTGTGGCATGAACAGATGTTTTTTTTTAGATGAAATACCATATATTGGGTAAGCGAAGGTGAATTATGTTACCTCAAGCTCCTTAACCCAGCACCAGGCTTCTTTGATGTTCCCTTCATTAACCTCTGCCAACCTTGGTTTCCAGGCCTCTACTTTAAAGTCAAACTTTATAAAATTGAACAACTTCTTATGTTTCAGCTGCTCCTGTAAAGATCAATGCTACTATCATTGTCAGAGTTAAAAACAGCTTCCTAAATGATTCTCTATTGATATGTCTGAAGAGGTAGATTTCACAAGCTGGCAGAAAATAAAAGACAGATCTATGCTAAACTACAACTTTCATGTTTATCCTTTACAAAAAAAAAAAAATCATTTTAGCTGTGATAGAAATCAGTGTGGAAGAGAACTTTTGCAAAGTATTATAGGTTCTAACCTAGAGAACCTTATGTGGGTCAGTCAAGTTCTTCCACACCGATCTCACCCAACCATGCCTTTAAGGACCATGCTATGTGTACTGCGGCACAGTCATGCTGGAAAAGAAAAGGGTTTTTGCCAATCTGTGGGAAACATACAATTGTCCAAAATGTTTTGATATACTGAAGTGTTAAAATTCGCCTTTACTGGAACTAAAGGTCCTAGGCCAACCCCTGAAAAACAACAACATAGCATTATCACTCCTCCACCAAACTTTACAAATGCCACAGTGCAGTCAGACAGGTAACGTTCTCCGGGCATTCACCAAACTGTCAGATAGAGAAGTGTGATTCGTCACTCCATAGAACACATTTCCACTGCTACAGAGTTATGGACAGCATGATTTACACCTCTTCATCTGATTCTTGGCACTGTGTTTGGTGATGTGAGGTTTGTGTTCAGCTGCTCGGCTATGGAAGCACATGAAACCATGAAGCTTTTGGCAAACAGTATTTATGCTAATGTTAATACAAAATATATCTGGAAATATCAGATTTAGCAAGTGCTCAGGTTCCAAGGCTCCTGTGGGGCTAGTGCCACTCAAGCCACCCACCATCTTCAAATACTGAGGCACTTTAGATGCGAAGCAGAGGCAGATGTCAGAAGGCGTTGGGTCAGTGTTAAGGCATCTGTGCTGAATAGAGAGATTCTGATCTATGAGATAATGAAAATAAAGCTGGTCGGAAGCTAAAAGACCCTCAGAACTTTTAGTGTGTTTCTGCCACATGTGAACCATAAACAAAAGGATTTCACTGGCGTGTTATGCATTCCAGTTTTTCTTCCCCACTTGGGATCATGAGCAGTATCTGTCACATGATGCACATTTTTTCACAAGGGGGTACTTGGCTTGAAAAGGTTGAGTAACAATGCTAGAACACTACTGGTCTAGACAGAACATCAGCTAGACAGTTTTTATACTAGTATCAATTTGTTCTTGCATATGCCTTTTGTTACCATAGATTCAATAGCATCTTTGATATATTGTGTGAGATGATAAAAACATTATGTAATAGTCCAACATAGCACCTAGTTCTGCGGGTGAAAAGCTCATTTTCCTGTGGATAAAATTTACTGAAAATGCAAAATAATAATTTACCTGCAAAAGCTGCAATATTTTCTCTTTTACTAAAAACAGCTTGTCCTTCATGGAAAGTGAGGTATCAATGAGAATATAAACTTGGTCTTCAAGGATAGTACCAAACAGCTGCCTACTTCCATTCTGAAGCCATTTGATTCTAAAAATGTGATATACAACATATGTTCACAAAACAGCAAGTAAACTCTGGGGGTTGTAAGTCATTTATGGTCAAATGAATTACAAAACACATAAATGCATAAACTAACTAGTCTAACATCATATCACCTTCTATTTATTTTGTCTAGCACAGTCTTCATTTTCTCTTCGTACCACCGACATTTCTCCTTACTGATATGCACATGTACCACACAACCATCTTCCCACAGCATATGGACAAATCGGTCACAATACTTGGCATTTATTAATTTCATATTGTTTTCCTGTAGATTACAGAGTAAAATGAAATCTGCTTAATAATTCATAAAGCATTGCTAATTATCGTGATACAGATACAGAAACCAAGAGTACTCATACTTAGCAGTACACTAGGGGTGGCACAAAAATGCAAGTACATATTTGCAGTATATTTCAACATTTTTTGCCATAATTATCTGCTAAAATGGTCTAACAACTTTTCTTTTTATAGAAAATCATTATTACAGTTTTTACACGCAGTTTTCCCCACTGACATAAGTGAGGAAAATTGGCACAAAAATGTGAAAGGGACCGTCCAGAATGGTCTAAGCAATAAAAAAGCAAAACGGTAACAGGGTCTTAGGGGGCAAGTAGATAGAGAACCACCAATGTCCAGTGTCGAAATGCCACTTTCTTAAAGGGGTTATCCAGATTTTAAAAACTGATGGCCTATTCTTAAGATACAGCATCAATTTTAAATCGTCAGGGATCCAACTATTGAGTCTCCCTGCAGATCAGTTTTTTCCTGGGGCGATCAACTCCTGGAATTGTTTACATGTCATTTGCTGTGTCCCTCGCTTGTCCTACTTTTAGAAGTTCCGTTTATGAGAACTGCAGTAGTGCTCCACTACTAAAAGTACAGCAAGTGAGCAGTGAAGTGCCCGTCATGTAATAATGCTGGGAACTACAGTTTCCGGGAAACAGCTGATCTGCAGAGATACCAATATCAAGTATAGCTGAAGGTCGTGGGCTTGAGAGGTAACAATAAAAGGTAGAATAAAAGGTAAATACATGGGGGAGTCACAATTAATGACTAGGATTCCCTCACACACAGCATTCCCCTGCACTGTAGAGTGAGGACTCTGCTCAGTAGGAGTCTTTACTCTGCTGTAAGGAGTTATGGCAGCAAGGTGAGGGGACAGTACCTATGGTGTAGAAACAGAATAATTCATAGTATTGAAACATTTTAACCTTTAACAGAATTGAAAGAGAAATTACATTGTATTTTGCAACCCTAATTCACAGTATACTGTAATAATAGGACAGCAGGTGGCTCACTGGTTAACAATACTGGGGGCCTACATTTTAATCTGACCAGGATAATATTTTCATAGGGTTTGTATGTTACATATGTTTTCTCCTACACCAAAACTCACTTGGTTGGATTCATCAAGACTGAAGTATTATACACCGGTCTTGATGATCCCTGCGATGGCAGAATATTTGTCTGTTTCAAGATGAGGCACAGGCCTTGTCAGCATCCTCCAGAAGGCCATGCACCTCAGCAGAAATCTGTGACAGATCATAGCTGTCTTAGATTTTTGTAATTAATGCCACAAAAGTGAAAAAATGGTAATGAATATATCACGGTCGATGGCAATGCGTACACCTCATCCCCACCCACTTTGAGAAAACTAGCGAGGGTTGCATAAAAACGCCATTTGTTTCTTTTAGTTTGGTTAGTCAGGATTTAAACTTTTTTTTGGCCAATAAAGATTCCCATGAATCTGCCCCACTGTTAGTATACTGTGTAAAAACTCCAAAGTATAATAACTTATCCAATTGTACTTACTGCATCTGTCTGTACAGACTCATTCTCTGGCTTGGTTTTTATATCAACTACTCCATCAATGTGCCGAAAGGCACAGTCAGAAAGGGCATCATAAAGCAACAATTTCTCTGCTTTGAGGCCAAATTTCTTCAGCCATTCCTTCGAGCTAACACAGTCTTCACAAGGTTCCTCTACCATAATGCTGCTCTTCTTTTCTATAAAGATATAGACCCAAGACACTTAGTACATGGACTCAATTTTGCATATACTGTATACTACATAACAATGTAATAAGGGCAGTTTATTTATGGTTACTAGTCAATGAAGTTTGAAAGGTCAAAATGTTTTTTAAGGAATTCATATTAGATACCTAATATTTACTTTAAAGCACTTTCAATCCAGAGCTCCACTTTAAAAGCTGTATGATCTAAATAAGCACTCCCTCACATCAAGTCAATGTAAAAATTTTACCTACCATCTTCTGAGTGATAGAAAGTCTTCAATATGTCTTGCAGTTGCTTAAGATTCTCTTGAGCTTCACCCAGCTCATTCCAGATCAAAATCTCATCCTTCCTTAGGTCAGGCTCTAGAATCAATTTATTTCATAATTTATATACAGTATAATACAAAAAGGTGCAAATCAGTACAAACAGCTTTCCTATATATGCTATTAGATCACAATCATTATGGAGTCACGCACATCAACTTCTGCACTTAGTCAGTATAGTGCACTATATAGTGGTTGTGTAGTTCTGAGTGAGGTCTTGTTTCTGGGACTGATAATCCTTTAAACACAGTACTTCTATTAGAGAACTTGTGTTATAGATGGTGTATAGCGTTTTGTTAAGCACTTTGTAAACGCTGCATTCTTTAACCACCATAATGGTTTTATTAAATTGCAGTATCAGATGTATTCAGAATCTGTGTAATATGGATTCAGAATACGCTTGTGTCCTAAATCTTATGAAGAACATATGGCAGATAGTTGTAGTGATGGAATTGGAAGTATACTGTGTTTAGCCTTATTACAGATCCATACAAGTAGCGTCACAATATATTCCATTAATTTGGATTCATTGTTTGAGATCAATACATATAAGATAGATGCTGGTGTGCTCACAGTCTCCTTCTTCTTCCCGCCCGCAACCATGTTTATTTCATACTTTTGTACTTGTTATTTGACCTGCTCTGCCCCTAGCTACCATCACATGCTCTGTATGATGATCCTGTGGGGTCACCATTTGTCCTATTTTTGACCCCTAGTTATATCTTTGTCCTACTTTTTTCTTGTTTTAATTTATTTACTTAGTGTTATTGAGCTCAGCCCTACTTTTTAACCTGTAACTGCAGCATTAACTGCCTACCCAGTAGGTTTGTGATCAGGGTGCTCAGTTACTCATTTCTCTAAATGGTTTGTCCAATCTACTATATACTGTTCTTTGGCTGCTGTTTTGGCCTGACTGCACTTTCATGCACAGTACTTTAGTTTTGAAGTGTTTTGTCTATAAAATCAATACAACGTGCAATTTAAAAACTGTAAAATGCTCTTACGATGGGGTGGGTCTGATACTCCACTATGATGATTATAAAGCAGTTCCTATCCTGCTCCGTGAGATCGGAACAGATCCCCCAATGAAGTCAATGGGGGACCGAAGGCACTCTGCTGATACTTGAATGTCATTGGAATGTCATCCAAGTGAATTCTACTGTAAAATTATCCTCCCCCCTCTACTTGCACATTTGCTTGTGTGCCTGAGGCCTAACGGTATGTTCACACCCCCGTGAAGTCCAGTGTTCTGACCAGTAAGAGGATCAGAGCAATGAACTGAAAAGCCGATCAGTCTCCATCCATTGTTATATAAGCTTTCTTCCGTCTTGTTTGTTTACTTTTCTAAAGGGAAAGAAAGATGTACCTGCAGTAAACATACAAGATGGAAGAAAGTAAAAATTTTAACTTTATTTACATTACAGTGAATGGAGACTGAGACAAATGGAGGCTTCTCCATCTGTATCAGTCATTCTATCTGTGTTTCAGTTGTTGCTCTGATGCGATTACAGACAACAGTGTGAACCTAGCCTAAGAGAACTGACTGAACACTATAGTTAACCATAACACATTTCTGTAGGGTAGTTCCACACAAAGTTTTCTTGTAATCACCACTTTTTTATGCTTTTCTGGGCCAAAGTTAGAAGTGTATCCAGCAGGAGGAAGTATAAGTTCTTCATTTATATTTATATCTACTTATGGGTAGAAAAACATCTGTGTCTTTCTGAAAAACACTATTTATGAAACCACCCTTACAACAGTTTTATGTACAAGGGCCATATATTGTCTTAGATTCAATTTTTTTTTCTTTGTTTTATTTATAGGTTCCCTCCTAGGAGGGCTGCATTTATATACAACCAAGCAGCACTTTACCTGGGAGATCTTTTGATCCTTGTAGCATAGCTGCATATCCATTGGACTGATTTGCCTTTGTGTTTCCCTCTTTATCTTCTCCCAAGTACACATGGAACCTGTTTGAAATAATAAAATACTTGCGCTGAAAGTATTCACTTTGTAGACTTGTAATGCATAATGATAAAAAGAGACAGAGAACTATATAGACTTCTTGGTAAAAAAAAACTTAAACAATGCACATACTGAAAGGATAGAGCTTTTTATTAAAGTGCAAGTAATGTTTTATTTATTTTTCATATATCCATAGTGTATGTGAAGGGAACAAACTTTAAAAATACTTTACTAAATTAAAGTGCCAGAGACTTTAACTATTACTTCTGTTTGCAATTACGTCTATGGAGAGGGGAGAGGGAGGAGGAGAAGTTGAGAGACAGAGATATAGAGTTGTCTACAGCATTAAATGAGTCTGTCAGAAGAAAGCTAGATAGTAATTCCTAAAATCCAGCTGTGTTGTAAAAGAAAACTGTCTTTCCACAGTAAATATGTGTATGCTTTGAAGAGCTCTCCTCTTCCTCCCTTACCCCTCTCCATAGACTATTGTCCAGATTTAATCAGTGACAGAGAGACAAATAAGTCAATAAGGAAGCACTTTGTTTAATAAAGTATATTATAAAGTTTTTTTATCTTCACCTGCACTAAGGATTAATGAAAAAAAATGTTTAGTCGCGCTTTAACTATAGCTGCAGCCATATTTGTTTTTCCTCTGTAGAAAGAGAAATCAAATTGGCTGCAAAGTTATGTAATACTTAAGACTACATGTCCCAGTGTGACATGCCATGAAAAGGGTCTGGTTTATCCCATTAACAAGCAGGCTGACTAAGCACATTTGTCATTTAATGACTATGCAATTTTTTTTCATTATTTTAATCCTTGCATTCCAAGGCTCAGAGCTTTATTATTATTATTATTATTATTATTATTATTATTTTATTGTTATTATTGTTCCATTGATGTACCTTTATGGGGCCTTTTTTAAGGAATGAGCTGTATTTTTCAATGGAACCATTTTATGAAAGCTATTGATTAGCTTTTATAAAAAAAAATTTTGTGGAGGGCATTCCACCATTATTCTTTGTTTTTTCTTTCTCACTGCTGTGATCTCATGGGTACTTTAGTCAGTGCCCACAAGATCATCATGATTGTTGTATCCATTATGACGTAGGAACTAGCACCTGCTGGAGATGGATGTATCGCTCATTAAAGGGGTTGTCCGGCCTAAAACTTTATTTATTAATTAGGCCGGGGGAGGTGAAAAATCAGCAATCTCAAGAAGAGAATCAGAGACATCACTAACTGTGACGTCCCCGATTCCTTTCTTGAGGCCACTGAGGCCATTGATTGGCCTCAGCATGTGACTGCTAAGGCCAATCAGCGGCCTCAGCGGAAGGGATCCGGAACATCACAGCCGGCGAGAAATTCTTCAACGAGAAGGCAGCCGACCGGACCGGACCACCCTAGGAGGACACCAGAGCATCGGGCACAGGTGAGTATTTTTTTTTTTTGTTTGTTTGTTCTTTTCACCTCCCCCGAACTAATTAGAAAATATTATTTAGCCTGAACAGCTTCTTTAAGGGGCTCCAAAAAATTCTGTGGCATTTCTCTAAAAAAATCCTTTTATCCTATGCTCATTGAAAGGCATAAGGAGAGTTCCATTTAGGTTACACCTACAGTTTTTGTAGTAAGAATTTTTTATACAATCAAAACCTTAAAGAAGAACTACCACAAAAACATTTGTTTCCATCCATGCCCCCCTCACCTTTCTGTTACTCTCCAGGCTTCTTTCTTGTATACTGCCCTCATATTCCTATAATCCTGCTTTTTCTCTGCTCCTGATCAGACACCATCTTGGCTTTCTTTCCGCTCTGCTTTCGATCCCATGATGGATCAGGACAGCATCACATGGGCAGCTGTATACTGTACTATATCTATCAGTTTTGGGGCCGTGTAATAATCCTTCTCTATATATTCTCCTTAGGGAGGCTGAGCTGTGAGCTCCTTCTCCACAGTTGTAACACATGAACACTCTACTATTCAGTAGTTAGTAACAGAAGTTTATGACCCCCCCTGTAGAGAGTCTGTGTGGTACAGTCCATCATACAGAAAGTCATTTTTTTCTCTCACATAATGCCTTGTACATTTTGTTAGGTCTGATCACATGGCTTAGCAGAAGTGAAGAACTCAGATAGAAAGGAATAACTAAAAAAAGGTAATACTGGCTAAAATATATAGTATATACAGGGGACACATCATGAATGAAAAAAAAAAATCGTGGGATTCTTCAACAAGTTATTGTATGGTGGAAAACAGTGAAGCAAAACTGTAGCCCCTACTTTTTCAAATTGCTCAGAAATTCTTTAGTAAATCTCTAGTGGTTTGCTTTACTGGAGTGATTTTGAAGAGGTTTTGTAGCTTCTTGCATTGTTATGAATAACGTTTTCACAGCCATTTTTTGCACTGAGCAATAAAAAAATCAATGTGTATCCCTTGCCGTAGTGCTTAGTCATGTGGTTTATGTGCTTTTTAAAAAAAAACAAAGTATCAATAACAACATTGCAACAGTTAGTGTCGGACTAGGATGTCTAGGGCCCACCAATGGAACTGTTTCTAGGGGCCCACTGCCAGGACACCTGTAGATCAGCTGTACTGAGACAGCACAGCTACAGGTAATAACATGTCGGGAGTCATGCTGCTCACCTGCCATATGATGTGCACCACTGCACTACCTAAACCTACCGCTACAATCTGTATGGCAAGCGAGTAGCGTGGCCCCTGGAATTGTTATAATTACCTGTAGCTGCACTGTCCTGGAAAGGCTAATCTGCAGAGGTCCTGGCTGTTGGACCCCTGCAGATGTATTATTGATGGCCTATCCTAAGGACAGGTCATCAATATTAGAAAATGGATAAACTTTTTAAAGAGGTTGTAAAATAAAAAAAACAAAAAAAAACCATACCTGTCCCCAGCGCTATGTTGTGTGCCGCCAGTGTCCATTCAGTCTTGTACCGGCACCTACTTCCTGGGAGTCATGTGCAAATTGTGAGCGCTGAGATCAATTAGGTACAGGAGGTACAGAATTTACAGAAACGAGGCACTGCCATGACCAAACAGACACTGGTGGGGGACAGTCTGGCCACCACAGGGGGTCACTCAAATTTATGGGCAACCTTCTTAAAGGGCTTGTCTCAGCCTAATTTTTTTATGGCCACTTCACTGGTCCCTCCCATTCAGTGACCCCTTCACTGGTCCCCCATACTGTATAGGGACCAGTGATGGGGCCATTATATTGTGTGGGGACAGTGATGGGGGCTAATATCCTGTTGAGAGGACATTAAAGTGTGTGGGGCATTAGGGGAATATTAAAGGGGTTGTCTGGCTTAGTTTTTTATGGTCTATCCTTAGGATAGGCCATAAATACCTGATCGGTAGAGGGTCATCAACCAGCACCCGGACCGATCAGCTGTACGGAGCTGCTTCCAGCGGCCGTCCTGTACACAATATGGGACCGGAAGCAGAAAACTCCGTTCACTTTATAGGAGCCGGGCACCTACACTGCATCTCAGCAATTGTTGAAGTCAGTGGGAGCTGAGCTACAGCAAAGGCGTCCTACTGCTATACAATGGAGGGAGCTTTGTGCTTCCAGCTCCGTATTGTGCACAAGACGGGTGCCCAAAGTGGCTCCATACAGTTGATGGGACTGTGTGTCAGCCCTCTACCAATTAAGCATTGAAAACATGTGCATTCTCGGCTAAATTGAGGCTGCATGTGTATTGGGGAGTCAAGAGAAATAGCTGTCGGCTGAAGGCAGACAATGGTAACAACTTAGAATCATTTAACCCCTTCCCAACATCCGCCATAATAGTACGTTTTTTCACTGATAAAAATTTGACTAAAAAGTGATCAAAGCAATAGCAATTCCCTAAAATGGTATAACTAAAAAGTACACCTGGTCCCGCAAAAAAAGACCCCCTATGCATCCCCGTACACAGAAGTATAAAAAAGTTATGGGTGTCAGAATATGGCGACTTTTAGAAAAAAAATTTTTTTGCACAGTTTTCAATTTTTGTTAAGGGGTTAAAATGTAAATAAAACCATATAAATTTGATATCCCCAGAATCGTACCGAAACATAGAATACAGATGACATGTCATTTTGGCTGCAGAGTGAACGCCATAAAAACAAAGCCTGTCGCACAAATGCACTTTTTCTTCAAATCCACCCCATTTTGATTTTTTTTTTCCAGCGTCCCAGTACATTGCACAGAATAATAAATGGCAGCAACATGAAGAAAAATTTGCCCCACAAACATTAAGACCTCATATGGCTCTGAGAACGAAAAAATAGAAAAGTTATGGGGTTTGGAAGGGGGGGGGGGAGTCAAAAACGAAATAATTAGAAAATGGAAGACATGCAAGACCACTGATAATCTCCCTCGGTCAGGGGCTCCACGCAAGATCTCACCCCGTGAGGTCAAAATGATCACAAGAATGGTGAGCAAAAATCCCAGAACCACATGGGGGGACCTAGTGAGTCACCTGCAGAAAGCTGGGACTAACGTAACAAAGGCTACAGTCAGTAACACACTACGCCACCAGGGACTCAGATCCTGCAATGCCAGACGTGTCACCCTGCTTAAGCCAGTACAGTGTCGGACTGGGATGTCTAGGGCCCACCAGTGGAATTGTTTCTAGGGGCCCACCATCAGGACCCCTGCAGATCAGCGGTACCGAGACAGGGCGGACAAAGGTAATAACATGCTGGGAGCCATGCTGCTCACCCACTATACCATGTGCACCACCGCACTACCTAAACCTACTGCTACACCTTGTATGGCAAGGCCATCAATATTAGAAAGATGGATAAATCCTTTAAAGAGGTTGTCCAGGAATTGGAGCAACCCATGTAGCTGGCGGGAGGTGTAAAGTAAAAAATAAGTAAATTAAAAAGCATACTCACCTTTCCCCGGCGCTCCGTTGTCCGCTGCCAGTGTCCATTCAGTCTCATGCCAGCAACTCCTTGCTGGGAGTCCTGCACCTCATGTGATCGCTAAGACCAATTAGGTACAGGATTTCCAGAAATGAGGCACTGCCATGAGACCGAACAGACACAGGCAGGGGACAACGGGGTGCTGGGGACAGGTGAGTATGATTTTTTTTTAAAAATTTTCTTATTTTTACACCTCCCTGGCGGCCGACACAGTGGTCGCTCCAGTTTATGGACAACCTCTTTTAAGGGGTTGTCTTGGCCAAATTTTTCTATGGTCACTTCACTGGTCCCCCCACATAGTGGCCTCTTCACTGGTCCCCCATACTGTATGGGGAACAGTGATGGAGCCATTATATTGTGTGGGAGCAGTAATGGGGGCAAACATCCTGAGGGGGGGACATTAATCGGAGGCCCAGGGGAAGTGATTAAAAATAACAAACATTCATACAACCTTGCCTTACCTTTCCTTGGCATCCTCGCTCCATCCTGTCGTCTTCAGGCCCTTTTCCAACGTCGCTGCTGAGGCCTGTGATTGGGCCTCAGCGGTCACGTGGGGGTGCACTGACGTCATTACACGGCCGCGCCCCATGTGACCGCTGGGGCCTAATCACAGGCCTCAGTCACATGACGGAGGAACGCCGGAGAGAATGCTGTGCCCAGGAGAGGTGAGTTATACGTATTTATTATTTTCAGTCACCTCCCCTGGGTGCCCTGCCCTGCCATATATTGGAAAGGGGCCTGCAATATGCCAGGGCCCCTTTCCAATAACAGTAAGTATAGGGGTAGGGGGAACCAGGCTTTCCCCGACCGCTATCATAGTGGTCCGGGGCCCCGGCCATCTCCAGCTGGCCATGGGCACCATACCCCGCCGAGCCCGGTTGCGGTCGCATCCCCTGCAAACGCGATCGTTACGCCACTGGTCAGGGGCCCGATCGGGATGGTCAGGATCCCGATCTGGCCCCCATGACATGAGGACTAATAGTCGGGGCTCGGGGCCCACCGGTGGATTCACCGGTTCCCCGGTGGGCCAGTCCGACCCTGAGCCAGTACATATCCAGGCCCGTCTGAAGTTTGCTAGAGAGCATTTGGATGTTCCAGAAGAGTATTGGGAGAATGTCATATGGTCATATGAAACCAAAGTAGAACTGTTTGGTAGAAACACAACTCGTCATGTTTGGAGGAGAGTGAATGCTGAGTTGCATCCAAAGAACATCATACCTACTGTGAAGCATGGGGGTGGCAACATCATACTTTGGGGTTGTTTCTCTGCAAAGGGACCAGGACGACTGATCTGTGTACATGAAAGAATGAATGGGGCCATGTATCGTGAGATTTTGAGTGCAAACCTCCTTCCATCAGCAAGGGCATTGCAGATGAAACGTGGCTGGGTCTTTCAGCATGACAAGCACACCGCCAGGGCAATGAAGGAGTGGCTTCGTAAGAAGCATTTCAAGGTCCTGGAGTGGCCCAGCCAGTCTCCAGATCTCAACCCCATAGAAAACCTTTGGAGGGAGTTGAAAGTCCGTGTTGCCCAGCGACAGCCCCAAAACATCACTGCTCTAGAGGAGATCTGCATGGAGGAATGGGCCAACATACCAGCAATAGTGTGTACCAACCTTGTGAAGACTTACAGAAAACGTTTGACCTCAGTCATTGCCAACAAAGGATATATAACAAAGTATATGAACTTTTGTTATTGACCAAATACTTATTTGCCACCATAATTTGCAAATAAATTCTTTAAAAATCAGACAATGTGATTTTCTGGATTTGTTTTCACATTTTGTCTCTCATAATTGAGGTCTACCTATGATGACAATTACAGGCCGGCCTCATCTTTTTAAATGGGAGAACTTGCACAATTGGAGGTTGACTAAATACTTTTTTTCCCCACTGTAAACTAATAGGAAGCCATGTACCCTATAAGCCACTTGTTGGAAAACATTGTTTTAGACAATAGAATGCACTGGTAAGAAAAATTATCGAATATATATTTTAGAAAACCCTCCATATTCATAATATTTTAGTTTAGGATGACTTACCTTCCTGATGTTTGATGACTTAACTCACTCAGCATTGCTATAGTCTCGGTTTTGTGTGCGTTATAACTCACAACATGCAGTGGACAGGGGCTATGCTCTATACTTTGCTTCAGTCTCTGTATCTTTGCCACAGAAGCATCCCCAACAGAGAAGTAGTAAATAGCCTCAACCTGCAGTGAAACATATAACACATCTCTAAATATATCAAATAGATCATATTTAAAAAGGACTTTTCTTGTCCTGAGAGATGTGCGGTATTACATACAGCTAGAAAGCGACAGTGTGCTGAATTCAGTACACTGTTAGCTTTCCTGGGATGCTCCCTGATGCTGGAAATATTGGAGCCGTTAGTTTCGGTCTAGTTGTACTGTCAGGGGAGATGTTTCGCACAGCCCAGCAATGATTCTAGACTGACAGTGGAGAGATAACATGCCAGCACTATCTCCAGAACTGGAGCACATACCAGGAAAGCCAACAGTGAGCTGAATTCAGTAGTAATTCAAATGAAATCAGCACAGAACCATTTAATACAGCATGGTGGTCTAGCAGTGATGAAGTCCTGGGTTTGGATCCTGCCAAGGATAATATTTGCATGGAGTTTGTATGTTGCCCCCATGTACTCTGGCTTCCTCTCACACTCCAAAGACATACTGATAGGAAATTTAGGTTGTAAATCCTATGTAGGAAAGTGAGTAATGAAAATATCTGTAAAGTGCTGTGGAGTATGTTGGGGCTACATAAGCAAGGAAAGTAAGTAAAATAAATCCTTACATTCCCTCAAGAATTTTTGGAGTAGCCCTTATTGGACAACCCTGTTAGTTAATAGGTATTGGAGTGTCAATTCTATCACTGAAAAAGCGTGGTTGGAAATGTACTGGTTAAAACATGAGTTACATATTTGTAATCCACACTACTACAACAAGACACTCTCCAGCAAGACCGTACATGCCAGGTAGGTTTTTGATTATAAGAAATACTACATGGGGCCAAAAAAAGGTTTAAATGTTCTGTTTTGTTTTTTGCCATTCACAGTAAAGTTTGAGACCAGAATGAAGCACTACATGTGTATTTTGACAAGTATTTAAAGGGAGTCTACCACCGCCCCCAAGAATATTGAACTGCCACTACTGTGTTACAGAGCACATTACAGTGATAAACAATATACTTTTGTTATGTGTTACATTGGTAGATTTGTAGAAAAACAACTTTGAAGTTGTAGGCAAATAAGGAAGTGGATGCACTGGGAGCAAGTGCTTTTGTGGCTCGAGTAGGATGGTTGATGTCATAGTAGTGGGATTCTCATAGATTGCAAGATCTGGTGAGCAGGGCCCTCACTCCTAATGTTTGCTAGGTTAATTGTTTGTCACATTGTAATGTCAAATATTGTCTGTTCACGTACCCTGTGACTTGTAAAGTGCTGTGGAATATGTTGGCGCTACATAAATAATAACATTATTATTTAGTGGGAAGAACAACTTCCTCTGAATGGAATGGCACAGGCAGAAGTACTCCAGGGAGCTAAAGGCCCGCCCCCAGTGCACCAACTGACTTATTTGCATAAGACTTCTATGTTGTTTTTCTCCATATCTACAAAAGTGACATACATAGCAAATATATCTTGTTTATCATTGTAATGTGCTCTGTAACATGGTGGTGACTGCAGAATATGCTTAAAGAAGGTGGAAGACTCCCTTTTAATGCAATGAAAAAAACAAACATTATCGGTCATAAAACCACAGGGCGATAAGATTTCACATTCATCATTGGGTGCAAGTGCATTTTATGAGAATGTTACTCACAGACACAGGGTATCTGGTGATCCCAGCAGAAGCTTTTCTTGCAGACAGTATATTTTTCTATGATAACCAATACTTTATTGGGACAAACTCATGTCCATATGATTTTACTAGGGATCACATAACACTTAAAAATGCAAGTGGTATAAAAGCAGCATTGTTTCAGTGACCTAATAAACTAGTACAACAAAAGGCCATAGGATCAACACTTGTAAGATCCTTTTATTAGACCAAATCCAGTTTTTGGTAATCTGTAGACATTAGTTCACACATTGTAAACATGGCATACATATCATATGATCAGAATATATAATCCACTATATATTAGCAAATAAGATATCTTTTCAAATGTGGCATCTTATACAACCTGGTCATCCAGGGCTTCTGACACAGCTTCAGATGCACTATTCACACTGGCCATTGAAGTGTGCTGAAGATTCCTAATCCATTCTACAGCTTCTTCTATGGACTGCTGAGTGACACGAATAACCTTCTGATGCCACTTTACTGGCTCCTGTGAAACCCTAAACAAAATATATCATAGTAGATTACAAGACCCTTATTGAGCATTAAAACAGATGCACCAGTCCAAGGTCAGATAAAAACTCATCACAAACTTTAAGGATTATTATTCCTGAGACTTGGGAATTATATTTTTAGCGTTAATGGAGACACTCTAGGCTCAGATTATTACAAAAATAATTTAAACACACACATATAGTATATATGGTATGTATGTATACACAGTCACCTGCAAGGAGGGGCTATTAGGTCCATTGTAATGATAATGAATCCTCATACAGTTTTTACATTTTTTTTTATTTTTGCAGCTTCTACTAATAAATGTAAATGGGAAGAAGTGTTAAAAAATTGCAAACTGGGTTGCAGCTTTACAACAGGCAGAAAGCCACAGGTTGGAGACCACGGACCTTTACCAAGCACATGCAGAGTGTTATCCATACTAATCCTGCTGTATAGTTTGTGCTTCCACACATTATATTGGGCACCCCAATGAAGGGACAGACACTTTCATCTTAGCTGAACAGATATGGTTTTACAGCAAATTACTGTAGTTTTTTTAATACCTTTTTTGGCCAGACAGTCATCATAGGTGAAGCATGTACGTTTGTGTTGAACTAGCCAAAAGACTTGCAGCTTGGTGTACAAGCATTCTCAGGGCATTCAGAGCTGACAATTATGTAATGTCCATATAGATAGATTTAAGCCACCGACAGTGTGACCTCTTTATATGTCTATGTCATTATTTCAGTTTAGATTATGATTGGAGATGATAAACCTTTTAATGACAATAACATTGTGTCTTGTCAGTGAGATTGCTTGCATGTAGAAGAATTATAAGACCCATATCCTTTAGGTTTTCTGGGATTTTGATAATGATGACCTATCAGCTGTTCTCAGCAGCCACAGGTGCAGGAACTATACAATGAAAGGAGCAGTCTGCTACTGGCTTCATCCACTGTGTAGTTCCAGTGCTGCTACCTAGATGTCTGACCCCCAAAGGTCTGATATTGATAATCTATCTTGAAGATGGGTTATCAATATGAAAAGCCTGAAAACCACTTCAGGGCCTGTTCACGCGGCGGAATCTGCTCCAAATTCAGCGACAGAGTCTGACTCTCATTATATTCAATGGGAGGCAGAGATCGGAGCAGGATGCTAAAAAAATATGAACCATGTGAACACGTATAACAGCACCATCTTGGCATTTTTATGATATTTGTGAAACAAAGGAGGATCATTATACAAAGTGCTTAGCTAGTTGCTTCTATATAGTGCAAATTGCATTAGCTACACTTTAATAATCAGGAAAGGGACGTAAAACTAGAAATCTATATTACCTACATTAGCTGTACAGGTAAATGTTTTCTATTGTTATTAAAGAGAACCTTTTACCACCCCCACCAACTCTAACTCTTTCCATCCTTCAATAGGTGCTGCTCCACTGATTCCAGCACAGTTGGAATTTTTCCTTCACCCACCTGTTCCTGAGCAATCTGTGTTGTTAGTTTTATTACCAGATATGTTGATTATGCAATCTACTATAAGATGGATGTTCTCTATCTGTCTGCTCCATCCCAGGGCTACCCAGACAGTAAGGAGCCTAATGAGCATATTGCATGCTGAAATTAACAGCACATATTGCTTAAACGCGGTGACCTCACAGTACAGAGATAATACTCACAGTGATGTCACAGTACAGTAATAATATACAGTCCCTGACAGAAGTTCTGTCGCTTATCCATGTTGTGGAATCAAAAGCTTATAACCTGACTTTAAATTCATCCATTGGTTTTAGAAATGACTCATATGAAAGCTGAAACCCTCCCAAATGATTTTTTGGTTAAGAAAATAAATTGGCTTCACTGCTGAAATATTCATCATTTAATGAACACAGAAAGGTCAGATTTTGGCAAGACAAAAGTTTTGTCGCCTTGTCATATAATGCACCCAATACTAGTTTGAAGCTTCACCTGTGCTCACTAATTGATCGGTTAATTAGTGGGTGTGTATAAAAAGAACTCCAGCACCCCAGACCTTCACTTGAACTGCAACTTCACCTCTGACAACATGCCAAAAATCAACCCTGCGACCAAAGCCTTGATTATCAAGAGGCTGAAGACCAGATCCACTGCAGAGGTGGCTGGCACCTTTAATGTGTCTCTGCGTCAAGTACAAAGAATTAAAAAAAGATTTGAACAGACTGGAGATGTTTTTGACAAGCCCCGGTCCGGCAGACCCCGCAAGACAACTGCTCAGGAGGAACGTTTGTTGGTTAGAAAATCAAAAGCCAGCCCCTCTTCCACTGCAGCAGAGCTCCAACAGGCCTGGTCACCTCAAGTCCCTGTGTCAACTAGAACAGTTTGTAGGATTCTGTCTCGAAATGGCCTCCATGGTCGAATCAGTGCCCAGAAGCCAGCACTAAACAAAAGGCAATTAAAAAAACATGTGGCATTTGCCAAGGCCCACAGCCTGCTAAACGGATGGACGCTGGAAAAGTGGCAGAAGGTGGATTTCTCAGATGAATCTTCAGTTGAATTACACCACAGCCGCCGCAAATACTGAAGGAGACCTACTGGAGCCCGTATGGATCCAAGATACACCCAGAAAACAGTTAAGTTTGGTGGTGGAAAGATCATGGTCTGGGGTTACATTCAGTATGGGGGTGTGCGAAACATTTGCAAGGTGGAAGGCAATATCAATAGCCTAAAATATCAAGAAGTATTAGCTTCCTCTTACATTCCCAATCGTAAAAGGGGTCAAATTTTGCAGCAGGATGGTGCTCCATCTCATACATCCATCTCTACTTTAAAGTTCCTCAAGGCAAAGAAGATCAAGGTGCTCCAGGACTGGCCAGCCCAGGCACCAGACATGAACATCATTGAGCATGTTTGGGTTAGGATGAAAGAGGAAGCTTGGCAGACAAAACCAAAGAATCTTGATGAACTCTGGGAGGCATGTAAGACTGCATTCTTTGCTATTCCTGATGACTTCATCAATAAATTGTATGAATCATTGTTGAAATGCATGGATGCAGTCCTTCAAGCTCATGGAAGTCACACAAAATATTAAACATGGCTCTAATAGCACCACAACTTCATTCACCAATGTTATGAAACATATCTTTGTTTTTGAACAGAATTATTGGTTTGATTTTCACATTACTTTATGTGTGCGACAAAACTTTTGTCTTGCCAAAATCTGACCTTTCTGTGTTCATTAAATGATGAATATTTCAGCAGTGAAGCCAATTTATTTTCTTAACCAAAAAATCATTTGGGAGGGTTTCAGCTTTCATATGAGTCATTTCTAAAACCAATGGATGAATTTAAAGTCAGGTTATAAGCTTTTGATTCCACAACATGGATAAGCGACAGAACTTCTGTCAGGGACTGTACAGTGATGTCACAGTGCAGGATAGTGACATCATAGTACACATAGATCAGTGTGTACACTGAGACCTCACAACATGAGGAAAGTGATTGTAATGATGTCACATGCTGGCATTATGATGTCCCACTAAAGTAACAGAGGCTCATTTGGTTTTCCACAATCCCTTCCATCATTCATACCAATCACTAATTGCACCCTAGATGTCTGTGGAAATGGGCCCCCTTAGTTGTGTTGCCCAATGCAGCTGCTATGTCTTCCACCTGCTAGTTACACCCATGCACATTAGAAAAATGCCATTGGAAACCAGCTGACCATCTTATGTGTATGGGGGTCCTGACTATGCTCATAACATGCCCAATCCTTTTGTTCTCAAGGGAAATAAGCTGCTATCAACTGTTTCCTCTTTTCCTAAGAAAAGTACATGCTAAGTTAAACTGGCCAGTGTCTAAGGCTAGGTTCACACCAGCACTGTGCTCTCTGTCATTCAGGTCCGCCAGGAGACCTGAATGACGGCGAGACCTTCTGCTAATACATCAGTTACCTGCGGATTGCATAGACTATAATGGGGTCTGCCGAGTGTCCGTACGTTTTTATACTGAAACCAGCGGAGAGAAAAGTTATCAGCGCAGAACTTTTCTCTCCGCCGATTTTTGCCAGATTCTCCAATGTAGATGTGAACCTAGCTTTAAGGCCACATTCGCATGACCAAGTTTCACCCATACTATAATCACTATGGGCCAGTATGTCGCTTGGAGGCAGGGACTCCTAGCAGCATAGATAACTATAATGCTAGGAGTCCCTCTCCTGGCATACTGCTCAGGCTGTTAAATCCACCAAACACACAGTTCACTTGAGAAAAGAGTGCTGACATTTTTCAGGAGATAATACAGGTATCTTAACTTTGAGTGCTGCCTATTTCTCTGGTTTTTTATGTTTAAGGAACTCTAGACCTCTGTCCTTGGATAATTACACAATTAATGGTATTGGAATCTCAAGGTCACAGCACAAAAGTAAATATAAGATAAAAGGAGACATCAGAGCTGATTATAATTATTGAGCACTGACAACACATCTGAAGTGACATTTCTTCCAATTATCTGTGTACTTTATGGTGAGTGGCAGCTGTGTATTTTAATGTGACCGCTAAGATAAGTGCTAGCTATGTATTTAAAGGGGTTATCTAGTTTCAGACCAATATTAAGAGACAATATTACTGTTTGTATAGGGAAAGTACAATTTTCCAATATACTTTCTGTATCAATTCTTTATGGTTTTCTAGATCTCTGTTTGCCGTCATTCAGGCTAAGTTCACATCTTTGCTGGAGACTCTGTTGGAGACTCTGCCACAGAAACCACCAAAAATCAGTGGAGAGAAAAGTCCTATATGGAGGACTTTTCTCTCCACCGGTTTCAGTATAAAAACAGCGGATACCGACGGACACCCAGCAGACCCCATTGCAGTCTATGGGGTCCACCAGTGTCCGCGGTTTTAGTGGTTGGGCTCTCCATCGTTGGGTTTTAGCGGTTGGGCTTTCCACAGACAGCCGGGCGCAGAAGTGAACCTAGCATCATTCTGTTTACTTCCATTTTATAAAAATTCGTCATTGGTCATGTGATATCCGGTCCATGGTCATGTGATGAACACACAGGTGCACAGCTCGTTACCAGGCAGATGTCTGATTACTGTGCTGTGACTATAACGTTGTGCACCTGTGTGTCCATCACATGACCATGGACTGTATATCACATGACCATGGACTGTATATCACATGACCATGGACTGATTTTTATCCACTGGAAATAAACAGAATGCAGAGATCTAGAAAAGCGTGAGCAATAGAAAATATACTGGAAAATTCGAGAACTTTTCATTAGACAAACAATAACATTTGTCTCTTAACCCCTTAAGGACCCAGCCATTTTTAGTTTTTGCATTTTCGTTTTTCCCTCCACACATTTCAAGAGCCATAACTTTTTTATTTCTCAGTTCACAGAGTCACATGATGGCTTATTGTTTGCAAAACAAATTGTACTTTGTAATGGCACCATTCAATATGCTGTGCAATGTTCTGGGAAGCTGGAAAAAAATTCAGAATGAGGTGCAATTGGAGAAAAACTGCATTTGCGCCAATTTCATATGGGTTTATTTTTTATGGGTTCACTATGTGGTAAAAATGACATGTTACCTGTATTCTGTAGGTCAGTATGAACACGCCAATACCAAATTTATATAGCATTTGTAATGTTTTGATACCTTTTAAAAAATGTAAAACTTTGCAAAATAGAAAAAAAAAATTGTGACACCTGTAACCTTTCGCCATATTTTGACAACTGTAACTTTGTCATATTTACGTGTATGGAGCTGGGTAAGGCATCTTCTTATGCGGGACAACATGACGTTTTTATTGATACCATTTGGGGAAAGATCTGATGGTTTGATCACTTTTTATTCAATTTTTTATAGGAGGCAAAGTGTTGAAAAAAAAAACACTATTTGGCCATTTTGATGGCCGCCCTCTCCATACATTCTCATGCTGTGCAGGACGTACTATTACGCCCTGGGTCGCTAAGGAGTTAATACTGGTCTGAAACTGGACAGCCCCTTTAAGGTGAGTGCCCACTGTGTATTTTAATGTTACTGTTAACTGTATATGAGTACTAGCTGTGTACTTTAAGGTGCTTCTGACTGTGTACTTTAAGATGAATGTTTGCTGTGTTCTTTAACATTAGTGCCAGCTGTGTACCTTAACGTGTACCTTGTGCTAGTTGTGTACTTTAAGAGGACTTCTAGCTGTGTACTTAAGGCCAGGGCCCCACGTTGTGAAAACGCAGCATTTTAAATTACATGCAAAGTGGATGGGATTCTGGCTAATCCCATCCACACATTGCAGAAAAAAATCTGCACCGGAAATGCTTGCATTTTTTTTTAACTCACAGCATGTCATTTATACATACGTGAAAAACACGCTGCAGAAAAAAACGCCTTATCCTTAAGAGGATTGCTAGCTGTGTACTTTACGATAAGTGCTAACTGTGTACCTTAAAATGAATGCCAACTGTGTATTTTAAGTTGATTGGTATCTATGTACTTTAAGTTGAGCGTTAGCTGTGTACTTTAGGATGGGACCAAACTGCAGCATTTTACAGTCACTGCAAAGTGGATGGGATTCTAGCAAATCCCATCCACACACTGCAGAAAAATACGCGCAGCAGAAATGCTGCTATTTTCAAAACCGTTGTGGTTCTGGAAATCGCTGCATAGCAATTATACCTACGTAAACGCTGGCAGTTTCCCTATGGGTATAATGTAAGCAGGTTACCTCTGCGGACTTTCTGTAAAAAGCACTGAGGGAAAAACCATGATGCATTTCACCTGCGGTTTTTTCTACAGCGCTTTTTTTGCTGCAGCCCGGTACATGAGGCCTTAGTTCAGCAAGCAGGAGTTTTCTCTCTGCATTAAGCAGATTTGGGGACGGAATTCCCGAATAGAATCCAGTCGCTTGTGTGAACCCAGCCTTAGCTGTATATTTTAAGACGAGTGCTAACTGTATACTTTAAGACAAGTGCTGAGTGTGTATTTTAAGAGGAGTTCTAGTTGTGTATTTTAAGAGGAGTGCTAGCTGTGTACTTTAAGGTGAGTACTAGCTGTGTATTTTAAGTTCAGTGCTAGCTGTGTACTTTAGGTCAGGGCCCCACGTAGCTTAAACGACGCGGCAAAAAACGCAGCATTTTACAGTCCCTGCAAAGTGGATGGGATTCTAGCAATTCCCATCCACACATTGCAGAAAAATCGGCTCAGTGGAAATGCTGTGATTTCCAAAACCATTGCATTTATGGAAATCGCAGCATGTCAATTAGAACTATGGAAACACTGGCGGTTTCCCTATAGATATAATTGAAGCAGAAAGTGCACATTTCCACCGTGGTTTTTCCCGCAGCAATTTTTCTGTGGCCCACTACATGGTGCCTTAGCCTTAAAATGGATGCTATCTGTGTACTTTAAGGTGACTGTTCCTTCATAGCTCAGATGTACATGTTAGCCAATCATTTACATTTTTAAGTAGTGAACATGGTCAGTTTATAGTTTTCAAATAAAGAGAAAGAGACAAATTTAATGTTACTGACTAAGTCGTGTATGAAACACAAAAATCAGTTCTTCACTATAAAAAAAAAAAAAGCTGATTCTTACTATAGATTGTAATGACATACTTACCAAATAAGATTGAACTTGGAAATGTGTGCAATTTGTTCTCTAATGACAAGACACATGGCATCCTGAGACAGGTTATGTTGTTCTTTGGTAGTAGCTCTTAGGTCTAGTATAATAACTACCGATTGCTCCTGAACCACTCCAAACATTGACCGACTTGAACTGTTCAGCCAGTTGAGTCTTCGATTGTAAAGATCAATGATTTTTGTAATGGATTCAATCTTCTGTAAAATTTCTTCCTTTTTAGCTGTCAACTAGTTGGTATAAATTAAGGTAGTTGTTACATAGAATAAGGTGTGTGTTTACACATGCAGTACACATGTATATAGTTATATTCCTTTACTGTTATGGTGTAATATTTTTTTAGTTTTTATTTGCTATTCAACTAGATGCATATTCAGTTGGACAGAAATTTTATAGAGAATATAGTGTTAAAAAAATTGCTCCAATTCAGACATAATGAGGAGAATTTATTGTACCATCTACACCAGTTTTATGGCATAGATGGGATATAATGTGGCACACGTTTGGCATGAGGCCCTTTCTTGTGCAACATGTGAGACAAATTCCCCGTTCTGTGCCTCATTCGCCTCTTGCCAAGAATGTGTCCAGAGCAGGGAAGGTTGAGATGGGAAAGCTTCAGCCCAACTTATTTATTATAACTAATGCCAGTTTTCTGAAAAAAAAATCAAGGTAAAAGCCAGGCAGCAGACTACTGACAGGACCCCAGGACAGAAACAATCAGAAGTAAAAGCCAGGCAGCAGACTACTGACAAGGACCCAAGGTCGAAAACAATCAGAGGTAAGAGCCAGGTAGCAGCCTACTGTCAGGACCCCAGGACAGAGATAATCAGAGGTAAGAGCCAGGCAGCAGACTACTGACAGGACCCCAGGACAGAAACAATTAGAGGTAGACCTCAGAGTATAATAATAGCAGTTTTGGTTCAGACTTGTTTGGTTCAGACTTGTTCCCACAAACTGAAACTCGAACACAGGTGTGAATCTAGCGTCACTATGAAAATAGGGATAGATCATTATATGAATATGGATGTTTTCCAGGCCTTTGTCTAAAGTTTAAAAACTGCAGTTGAGCCTACAACAATAAGTGACATGTTATGTGTTCAAAACCCGCAGCACAAGATACTTTGTACCGTAGGATTTGTTTAAATCTCATCCACAGCACTGCTAATTGTACATCACAGCGGTTTAGCTGCCAATAGTTTCTCAGTGGCTAACCCACTTCGAGTCTACCGTGTGTGTCAATGGCCTTAAAGGGGTATTCCCACGAACATAACCATTTTTAAATTTGTAGAAAATTAAAAGTTAGACATTTTTTGCAAATATAAGTCATTAAACATTTTGCAGAGTTTTAAAGCTTTTCTCTAAATAACTCGTGGTCATAAGTTGTTGTCTTGATCGGTTGCCAGTGGATACAACCATAAATATAGGAGCTTTCTAAGGTCAGAAAGTCAGCTATGATTTGCTTATTGTGGCCGGGATATCTTCTGATACATGTAGTGTCCCTGTCTGATAACCCAGCTACAATAATAAAATCATGGCTGGGTTCCTGATAAGTTCCAGACCATAGAAAGTTTCTGAATACGTGGTCGTATCCATTAGCAACCGATCAAGACAACAGACTGTCACCACTAAGATGGTTACAGAAAATGTTTAAAACTCTGCAGAATTTATACTTATACTTGCAAAAATCTTTAACTTTGTATTATCTATAAATAAAAATATGATTATGTTCATGGGAATACCCCTTTAAGTCATGTCTGGCAGGACTTTTCTCTCCACATTTTTAAAGCTGAATGGGGAACAGAATGCCCCAGCGGAGACAGGGTGCAGGTGTGAACCTAGCCTGATTTTACCAAGATGGCTACATAAAATCTATTACGTAAAGCAATTCATGATCTCATCCGAAAACATCATGAGCCAACTGCATGACTGTGAGATATAAAAGGAGCCACAGGCAGTAACCCTAGAGAGCAGGGCCTACTTATTCTAGTATGTGTTTATAGCCTTACTCAATGAATAATTGATATGTGTTACATGATATGTATTATGCGTGTTGCAGCTTCATTACTATAAGAGAAAAGGTTTGCATGATTTGCACTTACATTGTAGATTTTACCATTGTTGGTGTACTGTGGAAAAAGACCATGAGAATACCGTGAGGATACTGGGCGCCCTAGTTTATTTACATAATCTGTGGAAATAAAAGTAGAATGTCTCAAACTCATAAAAGTTATATTCATGGTTAACAATGGCAAATAAAAATAAATAAAATTATATATTACGGTTTCTTCAATTATGTCTTAACACAAGAACAACTGTTCTCCCAACAATTAAAAACAAATTATATCAAAGTAGGACAGCGGTAGCGTGAAGAATTAGAGAGGATAACTGAGATCATACAGTATGTATTCTTATTTCAGAATAAATGTAACAATACTTTTCAGCGGCATACTGTTTCTCTCAGTAGGAATGGCTGTTAAGTTACCTTCTCTACATGTTGCCTGCTCCCTGCTTCTTACAATGCCGAAGACATACACTTTGTGATGCTGCTGCTGCGAGGTATTCCCGTTTATTAACCATGCACTCCCTTTCTGCTATAGGGCCAGTGCGCATATTAGTAAATCTTCCCAAGTTTACAGGTGTAAAAAAAAAAGTCTGCCATACGTCTGACCAAAAGATCCTAATTCACTAGTGTCCTGAAAAAGGTGTTATATCTGTTAATTAATTCTGTCGTACTGACTATGGCTAGTCATTTGGCCTTGTCTCTGCCTACTGTTTATATTCTGTAGGATATCTGTGTTTGACTTTGGCCTATCCCTGACTATTGAACTGGTTCTGCAGCTCTGACCTCTGCCTGTATTCACACTTTGCTTTTGCCAAACCCTTTTGTGCACTGTACAGTGGTCCCTGACCTGCCTGGTAAGATGTCACCAACAACAAGATTCCAAGAGATAACAATTTAGTGGCCTCCCTGAAGTGAAGCCCAAATTCCCTACAAGGGTTATAGGGTGTTGACCAGGAGGTCAGCTCAGACAATGCCCTTAGGAGTGGCCCTAAGGCAAACTTGTTTTGTTGACACAGTTGGTTACATATGATATATAAACATCGAGTTATAGAATCAGGGTGTGTATACATGATCTAACAGTGTTTTCATCCTCTTGGCCTATAGATACCCATAATTTACATCTGCTATGAACAGTTTCTGACATGGGGTTTTGTAGGAAGGAATGTATGCATAGTGAATGGTAATTGTTCACATTTATATTTATGGTAAGGGGCCATGGTGTCAGTAAATGTCAGGGTATCATTTAGAGGGTGCAGCAGAAACAGGCACTGAAGGTGGGACAGACAGGATATCTATAGACATACAGTATGAATATGTAAAAAGTACCATGGAGGATACAATGGCAGAAGATTCAATTGTTGCCTTTCAGAAAAATATTTTCACTGACAGATATTTCCTGCAAACATACATCTATTTTACGGTGGGAATCCTGTTTTGTTCTTAGACTGTACGTTCACCTTTATGGTAACAACACTAATATTTTACAATTACTGAACTGAATCTCCTTACTATAATACTACCAGAATTTGTCTCGTAATAAACAGGAGGATTATGATACTAAAGCAGAGAGGAAGTATGAATTCCAATTTCCTCACTATTACTTTGTCAGACAGATAGCAAACACAGACTGCTTCTCCCCTATAGATATGTTGCTTTGTAGACAGAATACAGTCTACTATGGAGAGCAGCCTGCACTCTGCTGAAGGATATACTGGGAATTAGCTAGGAAATTGAACTCCCCACCATTGTTCTGATCTATTATTGGAACATGCCTTCTTGTCAGGGAATACATTTTTTTTAGTGAGTAAATACTAAGGAGCTGCTATATGTGAAGCTGTGTATTGTACAAATGCATGGATCCCTGCTTCAATATAACTATTGTTAATATTTCTTTATCATGTTTCTAGAATTATCAAAAGAAATAAATCATATGACAAACCTTGCTTCTGCTGAAAACCAAGCCGAGCCAGGATTTTAGGCATGGTAAGTTTCTTCTTGGTGAGGCTAAAGGACTGCAGCCATACTGCAGATGCAACTTGTGCTGCTGCTTCCATATTTAACAACAATAGTCATCTACACATAAGGAAATAATGTTAATTTAATGCAATGAAGGCAGTGGGTAGTATACTTGTTTCCAACAAAGACCTGCTAAATAATCTATAATTTTACAAAATGTGAAGCAGAATACTGAGCAGAGATAACTAGCTGTTAGATACCCCTTTACCAATGTCTGTGACACATTCACAGGATATGCCATAACTGTCTGATAGGTGTTAGTGGCACCTCTGTGATCTATATCTATCTCTGGAATATACTCCTCCAAGGGCTGTTTTGCAATGTCAAGCAGTCATCAAGTGTATAGACCCCAGAGTCTTCAGACCCCAGAGTATAGTAGGTGGAGTCCCAGGAGAGGTGAAAAAAAAATAAATTAAAAAAACATTTATAATTAACTTTTTTGGGCCTCTTTGCGGCATCTGGCGCTCTCCTGGTGATGTTATGTGCCCAGGGTCACCATTGAGGACTGTGAATGGGACACCGCAGTCACATGGGCATGCCAAGCTTCATAGCATCTGAAGTTCATCATGCCCATGTGACCACTGCGCCCAATCACAGTCCCAAGTGGTGACCCCAGGCTAATGACTTCACTGAGGAGACCGGGAGAGAGTGCTGGAAACGCTGGAGGCCCAAAATTGGTGAGGGAAGGTGAGTATAAATTTTTTTTTATTTTTTTTCACCTCTGCTGGGCCTCCACCTATTATACTCTGGGGTTTGAAGAGACCCCAGATTATAATAATATTACTTCCGGTACTATCCGAACTTGTTCGACCTGAAACGAACCAGGGACCCGAGTTACCCAAACTCAAAACTAAACGGATCTTGAGAGGGTCACCCATCTCTAATGAAGAGTATTCCTACGTATGGGATCCAAGAATGGCTACCTCTGTATTGTTTGAAGGCTTAAAGAAATTATAATTAAGAGTAAACTATGAAAACAGATATATATAACACATGATACATGTAATACATAGTAAATGATACATCAGAGGTTGTGTTCAAAATAGCACAAGGGAATGTAAATAATTTTATAATATCCTGAGTAATTTACAAATATTATACTTTTTAGTATACTTAGTATACTTATTTTTATCAAGGGGTTTGTTTTGCATATCTGAACCCCTGCACTTAAATTCTGAATAAAATTAAAAATGAGTGAAAAAAAAAACTATAAAAAATCTATGATATATAGTAACTGTAATTATCCACATATACAGTACATATGACATTAGGTTCAATATTCTAAAAAAATGTCTTAAAGGCTATGTACACCTCCACCATTAGCTAGAATATGAAGGATGTAGCATGTGCCCAGTGCTCCATATGGTTCATATTGAATCTGGAAGAGCAAAGATTTTGTTTTATTAAAGGAGTTATGTCATGAAAATTATTTATGCCCTATTCAACCGCTGTAACTCCCACCGATCCTGAGAATGGATGAGGGGCGCTTTACTCCTATTGTGAATGTAGCAGTAGATACAGAATAATTCTAAGTTCTCATGTTCCATTCACTTTAATAGGCAAAGTACAGCGCTTAGCTATCTCTGGCACTCCTACTGAAGTGAATGGAGTTGAAGCATGCATTTAGTAGCCACTGCTACTTTTGCAAAACACTCCCGTTCCAACTGCTGAGACCTCCACTGATCAGCAATTTATCCCCTATCCTATGGATAGGCGATAAATATTTTTCATGACATAATCCCTTTAAAGGAAGCCTGTCATCGGGAAATTTGATATTATGACGTTATATTGGGCTCCATCATACCTTACAGTGGTTTTATCATTAAAGACACTTATCCTCTATCCACAGGATAGAGGGAAAGTGTCATATTGCTGAGGGTCCAACCATTGAGACCCCCAGCGATCATGAGAACGGGGGCCCAAAAGTTCCCCATGCATGCTTCCTTAATGTGAATGAAACACAAGTGCATTACATGACCAGAACTCCATTCACTTCTATGGGGCTTTCAGCCCTTTCAGTCCAGAGGTCCCATAAAGTTTAATGGGACAAGAATAAAACATGCTGTAACAGAACAGACACGTGGATCATTTAAAAAAATGGACGCGTGCATTGCCCACTAGAGTAGAATGGGTGTTCTATCAGTGAAATAGAACAGACAGAACACTGAAAATAAAACAGATGTGTGAACAAGGCTTCACATAGTCCAAAAGATGCACTGTATCCTTAAAAAAACCCATTTTTATAAATATGCTGATAAAGCTGAAGTGCAAAGAGGCATGCCAGAGCCTCAGGTTTTCAAACCTGAATACAGAGACTTGGAGGTTCAGGCATGCCCCCACTGCACTTGAGCCTCACTTGCCCATTTCTAAAGTCAGCTTTTTCCAGGAAACAGCATACAGTATATTGACTATGCAAAGGTATGGTGGTGCTCAGCATAATGCTTTGCAATGTATTATGGCTGGTCTGATACTGAGTTTACAGGTGACAGATTCCCTTTAATCTTCCCATAAAACTTCCAAATACAGAGTATTTTTTATAGGCAGTCAGAGGAGATGATGCCTCAATATCGAATTATCATAAGTATCTTTTTATGTCCACAATTCACTTTACATTTAGGGATTTTGATGAGTTAGGAAGAGAAGCAAATTAAATCCTACTACACTGGACAGGGCGCAGCTAGGGGCTTCATGTACCCAAAGTGCTGGAGGCTATGTAACTGTGCTGGAGGCTATATCACTGTGCTGGAGGCTACGTCACTGTGCTAGAGGCTATGTAACTGTGCTGGAGGTTATGTCACTGTTCTGGAGGCTATGTCACTGTGCTGGAGGCTAGGCCATTGTACTAGAGGCTAGGTCACTGTGCTAGAGGCTAGGCCACTGTGCTAGAGGCTATGTCACTGTGTTGGAGGCTAGGCCATTGTACTAGAGGCTAGGCCACTGTGCTGGAAGCTAGGTCACTGTGCTAGAGGCTAGGTCACTGTTCTGGAGGCTATGTCACTGTGCTGGAGGCTATGTCACTGTGCTAGAGGCTATGTAACTGTGCTGGAGGCTAGGTCACTATTCTGGAGGCTATGTCACTGTTCTGGAGGCTATGTCACTGTGCTGGAGACTAGGTCATTGTACTAGAGGCTAGGCCACTGTGCTGAAGGCTAGGTCACTGTGCTGGAGGCTATGTCACTGTGCTGGAGGCTAGGCCATTGTACTAGAGGCTAGGCCACTGTGCTAGAGGCTAGGTCACTGTGCTAGAGGCTAGGCCACTGTGCTGGAGGCTATGTAACTGTGCTGGAGGCTAGGTCACTGTTCTGGAGGCTATGTCACTGTGCTGGAGGCTAGGCCATTGTGCTAGAGGCTAGGTCACTGTGCTGGAGGCTATGCCACTGTGCTGGAGGCTATGTCACTGTGCTAGAGGCTAGGTCACTGTGCTAGAGGCTAGGCCACTGTGCTGGAGGCTAGGTCACTGTGCTGGAGGCTAGGCCACTGTGCTGGAGGCTATGTCACAGTGATAGAGGCTATGTCATTGTGCTGGAGGCTATGTCACTGTGCTAGAGGCTAGTCAACTGTTCTGGAGGCTATGTCACTGTGCTAGAGGCTAGGCCACTGTGCTGAAGGCTATGTCACTGTGCTGGAGGCTAGGTCACTGTGCTATGTCATTGTACTAGAGGCTAGGCCACTGTGCTAGAGGCTATGTGACTGTGCTATGTCATTGTACTAGAGGCTAGGTCACTGTGCTAAAGGCTAGGCCACTGTGCTGGAGGCTAGGCCACTGTGCTGGAGGCTATGTAACTGTGCTGGAGGCTAGGTCACTGTGCTGGAGGCTAGGTCACTGTGCTGGAGGCTATGCCACTGTGCTGGAGGCTATGTCACTATGCTGGAGGCTAGGTCACTGTGCTAGAGGCTATGTCACTGTGCTAGAGGCTAGGCCACTGTGCTGGAGGCTAGGCCATTGTACTAGAGGCTAGGCCACTGTGCTAGAGGCTAGGTCACTGTGCTAGAGGCTAGGCCACTGTGCTGGAGGCTATGTAACTGTGCTGGAGGCTAGGTCACTGTTCTGGAGGCTGTCACTGTGCTGGAGGCTAGGCCATTGTGCTAGAGGCTAGGTCACTGTGCTGGAGGCTATGCCACTGTGCTGGAGGCTATGTCACTGTGCTAGAGGCTAGGTCACTGTGCTAGAGGCTATGTCACTGTGCTAGAGGCTAGGCCACTGTGCTGGAGGCTATGTCACTGTGCTGGAGGCTAGGCCACTGTGCTGGAGGCTATGTCACAGTGATAGAGGCTATGTCATTGTGCTGGAGGCTATGTCACTGTGCTAGAGGCTAGGCCACTGTGCTGAAGGCTATGTCACTGTGCTGGAGGCTAGGTCACTGTGCTAGAGGCTATGTCACTGTGCTATGTCATTGTACTAGAGGCTAGGCCACTGTGCTAGAGGCTAGGCCACTGTGCTGGAGGCTATGTCACTATGCTGGAGGCTAGGTCACTGTGCTAGAGGCTATGTCACTGTGCTAGAGGCTAGGCCACTGTGCTGGAGGCTAGGCCACTGTGCTGGAGGCTAGGCCATTGTACCAGAGGCTAGGCAACTGTGCTAGAGGCTGGGTCACTGTGCTAAAGGCTAGGCCACTGTGCTGGAGGCTAGGTCACTATGCTAGAGGCTAGGCCACTGTGCTGGAGGCTATGTAACTGTGCTGGAGGCTAGGTCACTGTTCTGGATGCTATGTCACTGTGCTGGAGGCTAGGCCATTGTGCTAGAGGCTAGGTCACTGTGCTGGAGGCTATGCCATTGTGCTGGAGGCTATGTCACTGTGCTGGAGGCTAGGCCACTGTGCTGTAGGCTATGTCACTGTGCTGGAGGCTAGGTCACTGTGCTAGAGGCTATGTCACTGTGCTATGTCATTGTACTAGAGGCTAGGCCACTGTGCTAGAGGCTATGTGACTGTGCTATGTCATTGTACTAGAGGCTAGGTCACTGTGCTAAAGGCTAGGCCACTGTGCTGGAGGCTAGGCCACTGTGCTGGAGGCTAGGCCATTGTGCTAGAGGCTAGGTCACTGTGCTGGAGGCTATGCCACTGTGCTGGAGGCTATGTCACTATGCTGGAGGCTAGGTCACTGTGCTAGAGGCTATGTCACTGTGCTAGAGGCTAGGCCACTGTGCTGGAGGCTAGGCCACTGTGCTGGAGGCTAGGACATTGTACCAGAGGCTAGGCAACTGTGCTAGAGGCTGGGTCACTGTGCTAAAGGCTAGGCCACTGTGCTGGAGGCTAGGTCACTATGCTAGAGGCTAGGCCACTGTGCTGGAGGCTATGTAACTGTGCTGGAGGCTAGGTCACTGTTCTGGAGGCTATGTCACTGTGCTGGAGGCTAGGCCATTGTGCTAGAGGCTAGGTCACTGTGCTGGAGGCTATGCCATTGTGCTGGAGGCTATGTCACTGTGCTGGAGGCTAGGCCACTGTGCTGAAGGCTATGTCACTGTGCTGGAGGCTAGGTCACTGTGCTGGAGGCTAGGTCACTGTGCTGTGTCACTGTGCTGGAGGTTATGTCACTGTGCTGTAGGCTAGACCACTGTGCTATGTCACTGTGCTGGAGGCTAGGTCACTGTGCTATGTCACTGTGCTGGAGGCTAGGTCACTGTGCTATGTCACTGTGCTGGAGGCTAGGTCACTGTGCTAGAGGCTATGTCACTGTGCTATGTCACTGTGCTAGAGGCTAGGCCACTGTGCTGGAGGCTAGGTCACTGTGCTGTGTCACTGTGCTAGAGGCTACGTCACTGTGCTGGAGGCTAGGTCACTGTGCTGGAGGCGCCATGTGCTATGTCACTGTGCTGGAGGCTATGTCACTTTGCTATGTCACTGTTCTGGAGGCTATGTCACTGTGCTGGAGGCTAGGTCATTGTACTAGAGGCTAGGCCACTGTGCTGGAGGCTAGGCCACTGTGCTAGAGGCTAGGCCACTGTGCTGGAGGCTAGGCCACTGTGCTAGAGGCTAGGCCACTGTGCTGGAGGCTAGGCCACTGTGCTAGAGGCTAGGCCACTGTGCTGGAGGCTATGTCACTGTGCTGGAGGCTAGGCCATTGTACCAGAGGCTAGGCAACTGTGCTAGAGCCTGGGTCACTGTGCTAAAGGCTAGGCCACTGTGCTGGAGGCTAGGTCACTATGCTAGAGGCTAGGCCACTGTGCTGGAGGCTAGGTCACTATGCTAGAGGCTAGGCCACTGTGCTAGAGGCTATGTAACTGTGCTGGAGGCTAGGTCACTGTTCTGGAGGCTATGTCACTGTGCTGGAGGCTAGGCCATTGTGCTAGAGGCTAGGTCACTGTGCTGGAGGCTATGCCACTGTGCTGGAGGCTATGTCACTATGCTGGAGGCTAGGCCACTGTGCTAGAGGCTAGGCCACTGTGCTGGAGACTATGTCACTGTGCTGGAGGCTAGGCCACTGTGCTATGTCACTGTGCTAGAGGCTAGGCCACTGTGCTGAAGGCTAGGTCACTGTGCTGGAGGTTATGTCACTGTGCTAGGGGCTAGGCCACTGTGCTGGAGGCTATGCCACTGTGCTAGAGGCTATGTGACTGTGCTATGTCACTGTGCTAGAGGCTAGGCCACTGTGCTGGAGGCTAGGTCACTGTGCTGGAGGTTATGTCACTGTGCTGGAGGCTAGGTCACTGTGCTAGAGGCTATGTCACTGTGCTATGTCACTGTGCTAGAGGCTAGGCCACTGTGCTGGAGGCTATGCCACTGTGCTGGAGGCTATGTCACTGTACTGGAGGCTATGTCACTGTGCTGATTCTCGACTGTGTTTTGCCAGGCAGAGTCAGCACCAGTTTAGCATCCTATTTTTTCACATCCTATTTTTTCTCTTTCAATGAGTGAATTGATTCTGTGAAAACGGGGATGGATTTACGATCCGTCAAAATGTAGAGCATATTGTATTTTTTCACAGATGGCGTGCATCACTCACCCGTGAACATTGTTAGTGTGAATAGAGCCTAATAAGCTTGTTTGCTTTCCCCAGGGTAAACTGAAACAAACTGAATTCTACAACATTTTATATACTGTAGTTATTAAAGGGATGAACCGTAATGTATATGTATGCAGATTGTAAAAAGATTGGCCATTTATACACAGAAGAAACCCTACTACTAACATATTCTCCTTATTCTATTCTCCAGAGCCAGAGGACACCTTCTTACTGGTAAAAATACAGTCATCTGCCTTATGTCCACACTCTTGTGCTCTCTGTAAGCAGCCACTGCAGGTTTGAGGTGGCTCATTGTATACTGTACTCCACAATATAGTGACTGCAAGAATATCCATGTCCCATGATCACAGTTTAGGTTGTCATGTAACACCAGTTGTCAGGATCCCGTTTCCAATATGAATGAACAGCGCTTACACATAACGACAGATTCAGGCATGCCGCAGAGAATTATTACATTTCAGTTTTTGGTATCCATATTACTCACCTGCACGTACCGTACCCTCTGAAGCTTACTTGTTGACCATAGAAACGTTGGTTGCTAGGCTCTGCCCAATCAGAGCCCCTCCTGGCGGTGTCCTTGTAGGGGGCGGGATGAGAGGCGTGGCTGTAAATGAGAGGCGTGGCGAGGCGTGAAGTAGAGCTGTGTTTGCATATGGCAGTGCTGGGATTCTAGTTCTGAATAGCGGCCGTCAGGTCATATTGGACTGTATGTCTTTTCTGCTCACTCCGCTATGTGCATCCCCGGGTCGGATCCTTTCTGTCCTCGCTATGTTCCTCCCCGGGTCGGATCCTTCCTGTCCCCACTATGTTCCCTCCAGCTCGGATCCTTCCTATCCCCGCTATGTGCCTCACCGGGTCGGATCCTTCCTGTCCCCACTATGTGCCTCTCCAGATCGGATCCTTCCTATCCCCGTTATATGCCTCCCCGGGTCGGATCCTTCCTCACTCCATTATGTGCCCCCCCAGGTCGGATCCTTCCTCACTCCATTATGTGCCACCCCAGGTCGGATCCTTCCTCACTCCATTATGTGCCCCCCAGGTCCGATCCTTCCTGTCCCCACTATGTGCCTCTCCAGATCGGATCCTTCCTATCCCCGCTATATGCCTCCCCGGGTCGGATCCTTCCTCACTCCATTATGTGCCCCCCCAGGTCCGATCCTTCCTGTCCCCACTATGTGCCTCTCCAGATCGGATCCTTCCTATCCCCGCTATATGCCTCCCCGGGTCGGATCCTTCCTCACTCCATTATGTGCCCCCCCAGGTCCGATCCTTCCTGTCCCCACTATGTGCCTCTCCAGATCGGATCCTTCCTATCCCCGCTATATGCCTCCCCGGGTCGGATCCTTCCTCACTCCATTATGTGCCCCCCCAGGTCCGATCCTTCCTGTCCCCACTATGTGACTCTCCAGATCGGATCCTTCCTATCCCCGCTATATGCCTCCCCGGGTCGGATCCTTCCTCACTCCATTATGTGCCCCCCCAGGTCCGATCCTTCCTGTCCCCACTATGTGCCTCTCCAGATCGGATCCTTCCTATCCCCGCTATATGCCTCCCCGGGTCGGATCCTTCCTCACTCCATTATGTGCCCCCCCAGGTCCGATCCTTCCTGTCCCCACTATGTGCCTCTCCAGATCGGATCCTTCCTATCCCCGCTATATGCCTCCCCGGGTCGGATCCTTCCTCACTCCATTATGTGCCCCCCCCCCCCGTCGGATCCTTCCTGTCCCCACTATGTGCCTCTCCAGATCGGATCCTTCCTATCCCCGCTATATGCCTCCCCGGGTCGGATCCTTCCTCACTCCATTATGGCCCCCCGGGGGGCCCCCCCCTGCCCCCACTATGCGCCCCCGCAGGGGGGCCCCCCCCCCCCCGCCATATGCCACGGGCGGACCCCCCCCCCCCCCCCCCCCCCCCGTCGGATCCTTCCTGTCCCCACTATGTGCCTCTCCAGATCGGATCCTTCCTATCCCCGCTATATGCCTCCCCGGGTCGGATCCTTCCTCACTCCATTATGTGCCCCCCCCCCCCCGTCGGATCCTTCCTGTCCCCACTATGTGCCTCTCCAGATCGGATCCTTCCTATCCCCGCTATATGCCTCCCCGGGTCGGATCCTTCCTCACTCCATTATGTGCCCCCCCCCCCCCGTCGGATCCTTCCTGTCCCCACTATGTGCCTCTCCAGATCGGATCCTTCCTATCCCCGCTATATGCCCCCCCCCCCCCGGGCGGCCTCCTCCCCTATGTGCCCCCCCGCGGGCCGGTCCCTCCCCCCGCCCCACGGCCCCCCGGGTCGGATCCTTCCTCACTCCATTATGTGCCCCCCCCCCCCCGTCGGATCCTTCCTGTCCCCACTATGTGCCTCTCCAGATCGGATCCTTCCTATCCCCGCTATATGCCTCCCCGGGTCGGATCCTTCCCCTCACTCCATTATGCCCCCCTGCCCCCCCCCCCCGTCGGATCCTTCCTGTCCCCACTATGTGCCTATCCAGATCGGATCCTTCCTATCTCCGCTATGTGCCTCACGGGGTCGGATCAAAGTCTGAACAACATATTCAATTGCCTAAAAATTTACTAAAATAAATCTGTTAGGTTAGGTTCACATTAGCCTCGCCTCTCTGTTGTTCTAGCCCGTCGAGGACGAGAACAATGGAGAGGTGGACCTCTAGCATATAGGGTTTGTAAGTGCACAGACCCCATAAACCAGTACCAGTCAACTAGAATTGCCAGTTTACCTTCAGGGTTGTGGAGTCGGAGTTGGTACACATTTTGGTTGGAGTTGGAAAAAGGAAAATGATTAAAGGGGTTGTCCAGTTTGACATATATTGAGAGACAAATGTTAGTTTCCCCCCTAACTTTTCATTATTCTAACAATATCACTTATGAGCATCCGTTGCTCTCATCCATCATAGGATGACCATGGACTTGATACAGAAAGTATATTGGAAAATTGTATAACACTTTATTATACAAACAATTATGTTTGTCTCAATATTTGAAAGTGGACAGCTCCTTTTATTATTTTTAATTATATTATACAATTATTAATATTGTATACTGAATTAGATCTATAGCATCTTGCATATTTACTTTCATAGGAATTCAGTCACTGGCCTTTTAATGAAGTAAAAGAGCTTTACTGTTTCTGAATGACCATGGCTGTCAGCTATTTATAAAGGAGTTGGAGTCGGTAGTTTGGCCTACCGACCACACAGTACTGTTTACTTGAATATCGTTCATAGAGACTTTACCTGGTTTTGTTAACATTTAACATTTCAAGGTGTGCTCTACTGGCTCACTATTCTCTAAATACACTTGTGGACAAAAAAAAAAATAGCACACCAAGAAGCAGTTGTTGGAATGGAATGAAACATTCTGTGTGTGAATGTAATGATGATATATGTAAGTGATTACAATATTAGAGCGAAAGGTTACATTTTTTTGGGAAAACTACAAGGGCTTTTGTACCCTGTTGTGTCGCCTCTAGCCTTGATACAGTAGATACAGTTGGGCATGTAGGCATATGTGTGCTGTTTTGTATCCTTAAACACATTTGCCCACATATTTCAGCTGGGCCTGTAGATTCTGCAGACTTGCATGTTGCACAAGCTGATGTCCCACCTGGTCCGATTAATACTCAATTGTTAATAAATTTGTTGACCGGTCAGGCCAAGGAAGTGTTGTAATCTGATGGAGACATTTCTGGAAAAGCCTTGATGAACGTGGGCAAGCATCACCCTGCTGAAAAATGCCAGTTGGAAGCCCTGCCATGAGAAGCAACACTTGGCTTCAGGATGTCCTGCACATATCGCTGAGCTGTTAGTGTCCCTTGTATCACTACTAGGTGTGCTTGACTGTTATATGCAGTGGCTACCTGGATCATCACACCAGCAGCTGGGGTAGTGTGTTGTTCCACAGCAAAGACAGGATTAAATTGCTCACCACAAGGCCTCCATACTCAAACCCAACAGTCGTAGTATCTCAAACAGAATCTGGATTCATTGCTAAAGTTGATACTGTTCCAGTTCATAGCAGTCTGGATTTCTTGTCCACAACACCATTGCAAATGAAGGTGAAAGTGGTTTAATGCTAATGACAGGACACGTACCAAATTTCCTTCAGCAAAATGGTCTGAGCAGATATGGGTATGAATGAATGTGCTACTCATAGGTAGATGTGGATGGCACCACCAGTCGGTGCGGAGTAGGGTCCCAACCCTTAGAACGTTATAGACAACAGACTCCGTACACATGAAATTAGATGCAATGAAGTGTGCTTTATTCACTCTCAATCACATTATGTAGAGTATAGTAGTGACATTTCAGACTAATCGACCTTCATCAGACGCTACAATAACAATAATATTACATAAGATGACATGTATAAACAGTGTGCACAGTATATACAATAATATATACATAAGCCTTATGATGGTCAACAAACGAAAATCAGAGAAATACAATGTCATGGCGTAGGTGGTAACCTGGAGTGATAAATAAGGGCCATATGATGCATAACATTACCAGAACAGGTTTAGTGTCCATATTATCCTGTGTAGCAAGTCAAGGACAACATAGCAAATAGGTGCTGCATAGACAGGGGAAGATGTGTCAGACTTGTGATAACAGCCAAGAGTAAAGATAGTGCTGTTGCATGTATGTCAAATAGATCTATATATGGGCATGAAATATCAGTATACAGGTAATATTGCATGTCCACATGATTATACCTGCTTGGTGGCCAGCCCCAATAAAGTGCTCAATAAGGATAAAACATATTTAATTGTGTACAGTAAACATACCTTAGGATATTGTGTGGGGAGTCCAATCTCCAATAAACCAGAGCGCATAGGGAGACCTGAAAGCGGGGTATCTCTATGTAGCAAGCACTGCCATGGCTGGCTAGCGCTCAAATTGAAATAGTAACCGCATGGGGGACGCTGATGATATCAGCGGTCCCCACGCATGCGCAGTGTACACCTGCCTCCGGAAATAGGGCATGCAGAACAGGAAGAAGGTCTGAAAAGACCTAAATGGTAGCTCAGAGTGGATAAAAGTGGTCTGTGGGCTAAATCAGCGCTGGTAAGCGCTGTAGGAACAATATAGTAGTTAATGGATGGTGTAGTTTGTTGAATTAGCGCTAACTGCTGCTGGAAAAATGGTGTATAATGAAATTACAGAATGCATGTCAGCAGATAATAGAGAGATGATGTAGAAAGATAATAATGATGACTATGGAATAAAGGATATGTCTAAAACGGAAAGACAAGTTATAAAGCAATCAAATAGAATAAAAAAGTATAAAAAAAAGGGATAAGGAAAATGGGAAATAGATAATATGTGCTACTCATTTTTGTCAACAGGTCAAATGATCCTGTCTATTGTCTGGGCCATTCAGAGTCTGTTACCAATGTGGGCGAGCCCTCATGAAACCACTGTGCCCAACACCTCATAACAGCTGTTAGAAAGGCCTTGATGGTGGGAAATTTGTTGAAAACAACCATCCTGCTTCTTTCAGATGCATCCCCTCTCAAAGTCTGTCAAATTGTCTTCAAGTGCATTGTAGAGGCATGTCTAGTAGTCATTGATCTTTCACCAAGAGTTACACCATGCAAAAATAGCCTCTGGCTAAAGCCCCACATAGACCACACCTGCACATCTAGCTGATGCTATGTTCACATCTGTGCTGTCCTATCTGTTCTTGTGGTCCATCACAGGACCAAAATAACAGAAAAATGGACAGCAACAGATTTCAAAAATGAAAGACATGATTGGTTTTCGTGGGACCCCATTAACTATAATGAGGTCTGTTGGGTGTCTGTTCTTTAGACTGAAAATGGCAGATGATAACGTCGGACTTGAAGGACTTTTTTCATCCAGTGATTTCTGATGGACACTATGACGCAGATGTGAACATAGTCTAACAGGTTCACTTTAAAGTACACTGAGCTGGTCAAAAACCGACTAAAGTGGCATCCTTTATCTAAGAAGTATAAATTCTCTTTGCCTTTGACAACATGTTGCGGAAAAGCCGCGTTTTTTAACCAAAGCAATGAGTGGCTTTAGCAAAAGGCAAAAGTATAAGTCCTTTATAATTCCCATTTTAGGCCAGGGCCCCACGTGGTGGAAACGCTGTGGGAAAAAAACGCAGCATTTTACAGTCAATGTGTACTGGATGGGATTCTAGTGAATCTTATCCCCACAGTGCGGTAAAATACGCACAGCGGAAATCGCAGCATGTTAATTATACCTACAGAAACGCTGGCGGTTTTCTTATAGGTATAATTGAAGCAGAAAGTCCGCAAAGGAAACCTCTGCGAACCTTCTGTGAAAAGTGTTGCGGGAAAAACCGCGATGCGTTGCCGCCACATTTTTTTTCCGCAACACTTTTTTTGCTGCGGCGCTGCTACGTGGGGCCTTAGCATTAAAGACATTTTTGGCTTTGGCTCAAAAAATTACAGCAAAATCTGCAACAGAAAAGCAGCTTTTCCACAATGTGTAGCCAAAGTCAAAGTGATTTTCTGACTGATGGGAAGGGTTAAAATAACAAAAGAAGCCATAGTCACCCGTCCTAGGCCTCACACTACTAGACACAACTCCTTAATGTGGCTACTGCAGCCAATCACTGGCCTCAGCATTGACTTTTGAGTGGTTGGATACGTTATCCCTGCAGAGGATCCAAAACCTTTCTTCTTTTGATAAAAGAGTTATATGTGAATTTAATGCTTCTCTGTGGCAACCCTTTGGCATGTTTCCAAGATAAAGCAACCATGAGAATTCCTGACATCTTGATAATCTGAGAATTCAAGAGCCTGGTGATGTAGGTATGTTGTGCAGCACTTGTGCTACTGAGTGATCTCAAGCATGCCACAGAAGGTGACAGGACCTCTAACAAAACTACTTCGTGATCCTATGATTGCCTGGGATCTTTATCACATTTTGTGAAAAGAACAGGTGCCACATTATAGTATTAGTTGTTCTTTTTGCCAAAATGAAATTCTATTGGTTCCATTGCAGTTTTTCTTACTACTTGTAAATATTTATCCACATTTGCTGGGCTTATGTACAAAGCAAACATAAATTCACTTACATTCTTCTGATTGTGTCCCCCCACGCCCAGACCCTAAACACCTTCTGGTCTGGTATAAACACATCTGTGCTGCAAAAATGTCTCCTTCTGTCAGTGAGACAGTAAAGGAAAGGGACACTTTTACACTAAATAGACATATATTTTATTAAAATAAAATATGTTATAACACTGTCTGGCAGTATCACTTAAATAATAACTGTTTCAATTTTTTTTTGTAAATTAATAAACTAAATATATCTTACATATCTCCTGTAGCAGATACACTAAGATTTCTTTCTCACCAAAGCTTTAGTTACATCTATACTGCTAAATCCTGCTAAAATCTGCTAGAAATTTGTTATGGAAGTGCTACAAAACACTTTCTGTGCATGTTTCCATCACTGGGCCCTCCCCTCTCTATAGACTTCTATAGAACCTGATCTGTCTATAAGGGTAGACGCACACGACTGTGTTTCACCCGTGAAACACAGTCCATATGTTAGCAAGATTTACTGGCTTGAACAGTATGTTGGAAGTGGGACTCCTAGCAGTATAGTTATCGATGATGCTAGGAGTCCCTGCCTCCCAGCAACATACTGTCCCATACTGTAATTGAAAAGGCAGGGACTCTTAGCATCATAGATAACTATACTGCTAGGAGTCCTGCTCCAAGCAGGAAGTTCAAGCAGGTAAATCTGGTTAACACACGGACGGTCGTGTGTTGCTACCCTTAGTCTTCAGTATAGACAGATCTTTCAGTTAGTTAAAGGGGTTGTCCTGGCAAAAATTTTATATTTTAACTAGGCTGGGGGAGGTGAAAATAAATAAAAAAAAACAATCATACTTAACTTTCCTGGGTGCTCCGGTGCCTCCCAGCAAAGCCCGTTCCTGCCCGTCTATTGTTCCCGGGGTCTTTACCTCAAGCTGTTGATTGGCCAATCAGCATCTTCAGCGGAAGGGATCCAGGACATCACAGCCAGCTAACAGTTTCACTTTGAGAAGACAGCCCAGCAGAAGGACCAGACCGCGCTGGGAGGACACCGGAGTGCTGGGGACAGGTGAGTATAATTTTTTTTTTTCACCTCCCCCGGCCTATTTTAAAAATTTATTTTGCTCAGACAACCTCTTTAAGTAGTTTAACAGGCAGCTGATAACAGGAGATTGTAATATACAGTGGGGAAAAAAAGTATTTAGTCAACCACCAATTGTGCAAGTTCTCCCACTTAAAAAGATGAGAGAGGCCTGTAATTGACATCATAGGTAGACCTCAACTATGAGAGACAAAATAAGAAAATAAATCCAGAAAATCACATTGTCTGGTTTTTTAAGAATTTATTTGCAAATTATGGTGGAAAATAAGTATTTGGTCAATAACAAAAGTTCATCCCAATACTTTGTTATATATCCTTTGTTGGCTATGACAGAAGTGAAACGTTTTCTGTAAGTCTTCACAAGGTTGGCACACACTGTTGCTGGTATGTTGGCCCATTCCTCCATGCAGATCTCCTCTAGAGCAGTGATGTTTTGGGGCTGTCGCTGGGCAACACGGACTTTCAACTCCCTCCAAAGGTTTTCTATGGGGTTGAGAGCTGGAGACTGGCTAGGCCACTCCAGGACCTTGAAATGATTCTTATGAAGCCATTCCTTCGTTGTCCTGGCGGTGTGCTTGGGATCATTGTCATGCTGAAAGACCCAGCCACGTTTCATCTTCAATGCCCTTGCTGATGGAAGGAGGTTTGCACTCAAAATCTCACAATACATAGCCCCATTCATTCTTTCATGTACACGGATCAGCCGTCCTGGTCCCTTTGCAGAGAAACAGCCCCAAAGCATGATGTTTCCACCCCCATGCTTCACAGTAGGTATGGTGTTCTTTGGATACAACTCAGCATTCACTCTCCTCCAAACACGACGAGTTGTGTTTCTACCAAACAGTTCTACTTTGGTTTCATCTGACCATATGACATTCTCCCAGTACTCTTCTGGAACATCCAAATGCTCTCTAGCAAACTTCAGATGGACCCGGATATGTACTGGCTTAAGCAGGGGGACACGTCTGGCACTGCAGGATCTGAGTCTCTAGCGGCATAGTGTGTTACTGATGGTAGCCTTTGTTACGTTAGTCCCAGTTTTCTGCAGGTCATTCACTAGGTCCCCCCGTGTGGTTCTGGGATTTTTGCTCACCGTTCTTATGATCATTTTGACCCCATGGGGTGAGATCTTGCGTGGAGCCCCTGATCGAGGGAGATTATCAGTGGTATTGTATGTCTTCCATTTTCTAATTATTGCTCCCACAGTTGATTTCTTCACACCAAGCTGCTTGCCTATTGCAGATTCAGTCTTCCCAGCCTGGTGCAGGTCTACAATTTTGTTTCTGGTGTCCTTCCACAGCTCTTTGGTCTTCACCATAGTGGAGTTTGGAGTGTGACTGTTTGAGGTTGTGGACAGGTGTCTTTTATACTGATAACAATTTCAAACAGGTGCCATTACTACAGGTAATGAGTGGAGGACAGAGGAGCCTCTTGAAGAAGTTACAGGTCTGCGAGAGCCAGAAATCTTGCTTGTTTGTAGGTGACCAAATACTTATTTTCCACCATAATTTGCAAATAAATTCTTAAAAAATCAGACAATGTGATTTTCTAGATATGTTTTCTCATTTTTTCTCTCATAGTTGATGTCTACCTATGATGACAATTACAGGCCGGCCTCATCTTTTTAAGTGGGAGAACTTGCACAATTGGTGGCTGACTAAATACTTTTTTTCCCCACTGTATATTATCACAGGAAAATGCTAGAAAGTTTATTTTATTATCTGAACTACTAATTTACACATAAATAAAAAATTGAAATGACAGTTACTCTTTATATTCATGGACTAATAGCATAATCTTCAAAATCACACTGGGGTCTAGGGCTTCAATCCGAACAAAGGGCAACATTTGCATGAAATTTTTATGTATAGGTTTTCCCCAGGTACTCCAGTTTGCTGCTATACTCCAAAGATATTCAGATAAGAAAATTACATAAGAGCTCTACAAGGGACAGTGAATGATAAGCCCTTGCGGGCAGGGCCCTCTATCCCACTGTACCAGTTAGTCTCTGTTAGCATTATCTGTTTTGTATATCTGGTGTACCGTATGTAAATCCGCAAATGTAAAGCACCATGGAATTAATGGTGCTATATAAATAAACAATAATAATAATGATAACATTTGTAAATCCTTGCAATATATGTTGGCACTATATAAACAAGAGAAATAAATAAATCTTATATGCACTATTTAATTACAATAACAGAAATGTGATTTCCTTGTCTATAATACCTTGGGAAAAATGGGAGCTTTGATCATGCTATAGGTATAGGGGGTCATACACATTGTGTACATAGTTGGCAATGCCAAGCACAAGATGCTTGAGGGTTCATTTTAGTGGCAAATGTTATTGAGTGATCAACCACCTTAGAAAAAGAATATATAAAAAAAATTTTAAATGTGTGTTTTTAATTTTTCTTGTCCATTTTTCCTATATAAAGCCTATAAAATAAATAGATATCCACTACAATTTGGAAAAAAATAGAAAGGTCTTTGTGGCCTGCCAAAAAAGGAAAAAAATGCATACGCTTACTAACAAAAATAAAAATCCCCTTTCTAATATTGCATTCTGAAATATAAAATTTTGTTCTGATCTTTAAGGCTCAGAATTCTTCTGATCACGTAAACTGTATTTAGCACTATTGCTTTACCAGCACTGGAGTCCTGGGTTCAAATCCAGCCCTAATAAGGAAAGTGACCAATGACAATATCTGTAAAGCACTGTTGGATATGTTGGTGTTAAATAAGTTAGTAAAATAATTAAATTGTATTTGTGATATGACTCCTGACAGCAGTATCATGTATACTGCCTTGATGCCAACCATGTTTTGCTGAATGACCCTTACTCCAAACTACAGTGATTCCACTGTTTTTCATTCTCTATTTCATTTATTTTTTTTTTAATCATTAAATTAGTACAGGTGAAAATAAGAAACTTTGTAATATATTTTATTAAATAAATATGTTTTCTTCTTTACTTTTTAGGCAGTTAATTTCTCAATATTAGTCCATGAAGAGTGGAGGGGGGATAGAAAAGACACTCAAATGATTGCTTCTGTTAAAAAATCAAGGACTAGCAGAGTGTAACACTGCAAGGTTGTAGATAAGAGTTTATGAGAGCACAAAATGAGGCAATAAATCAATTAACCAGCCAGCAGTTGAATCCTACTCAACCCCTCCCTGCTCCCCTGTATGTGTGACGCTGAATATGGAAACAGATCTTACGTGATCCACTCTTAACCGCCCCTGCCTTCCTGATCTCTGTGTACCTAGCACTCATTGAGTGCTATGAAAACAGCTATGGGAGCTGCCATGATGCGGCTCCACTTCTGATCCACGGTCACATGACAACCAGGGGCTGGGAATTGCATGAGCTGCTGGTTTCTAAAAGACCCCGATCAGCTCTGCAATAAGTTTTAGGAGGCTGTATTCCACCTGTAACTGGGGCTAATGTAAAAAGTTGAAATGTCCCCTACTCCAAAAGTCTGGTATGATCTTATGGGGGGCACAAAAAGCAATATATTTACAAAAGATATGTATAAAAAATGCCGCTATCGTATCCACTTATAACAATAAGTGTCATCTATGTAAAAATGACGAAGAAGGAAGACTATTTAAAACATTTTTTTAGTAGCACTTTCTGCTATTAAAAAAAAATGAATTATGTGAAAAACAGACTTATGTCTCCTTTTTAGTTCTCATTATCTCGGATATTAACCCTTGCGTGCACCAGGACGTACAGTTAGGTCCTGGTGCATGTGATTAAATATGGCGGCCGCTCTGAAACAGCAGGGACCCAGCAGCATTGCCCGTGATCAGAGATGACTTTGATCACGGGCATTTAACTACTTAGATGCCGTGGTCAAATGCAACCACGGCATCTGAGTGGTTACTTTCACTTTCCATTTTATGTTCAGTAATGGGAAGGCCCCCCCCAGGGCGTGATCGCGGGAGGTGTCCCATTACCATAGCAGCTGGGAGCCTTCTGAAGGCTCCCACCCCTGCCTTAGTAATGTAACTACTGAAGCCTGCCTGCAGCAGGCTTCAATAGTTACATAGCAAATCTGTCATAGACTGCAATACAGTAGTATTGCAGTCTATGGCACAGATGATCTAAAGATTACATCTTCAAGCCCCCTAGTTAAAAGAAAAGGAAAAAAAAATTTAAAATATAAAAAATAAAAAAAAAAACCCCAAAAAGTACAGTAAATATAAACACATTAGGCATCCCCAAGTCCGAAAACGCCCAAACTATTAAAATATAGAAACATTTGTCCTATACAGTAAATGCTGTAGCGGGAAAAGAAATCAAAATGGCTGATTTTGCGTTTTTTCACCAAATTACCTCCCTAAAAAGATGGAATAAAAAGTGATCAAAACAGCATACATTCCCCAACATGGTATCAATAAAAACTACATATTGTCCCACAAAAAAAGACGTCTTACACAGCTCCGTACACTGAATTATAAGTTACAGGTGTCAGAATATAGTGACTCAAACAATTTTTTTCTTCTTCAAAATTTAGAATTTTTGTAAAGTTATTAAAACATGAAAAAAAACCCTATATAGATTTGGTATCACCATGATCGTACTGACCTGCAGAATAAAGCTTAGAGAGAAATACCGTAGAGAGGAAGCCGTAAAAAAAAAAAAAAAAACACATTAGAAAACAGCGGTACTGCGTTTTTTTCTCAATTCCACCTACTTCTGAATTTTTTTCCTGCTTCCTGGTAAATTCCACAAAATAATAAATAGTACCATTTTGAAGTACAACTTGTCACGCAAAAATCAAGTCCTCATATGACTACGTAAACGGAAAAATGAGAAAATTATGGCTTTTGGAATGTAAGGAGTAAAAAACGAAAACACAAAAATGAAAAATGTCTTTGTCTCCTAAGGGTTAATCCCTTGCTGCTGCAGGCATTTTTAGATCTTCGTTTATGGTTCCCCGCCTTCCAAACCCCATAAATTTTCTATTTTTCCGTTCACAGAGCCGTATGAGTACTTAATATTTGCAGGACAAATTGTACTTCATAATGGTTCCATCTAATATTTCCTACAATGTACTGGAAAGCTGAGAAAAAAGTCAGAATGGGGTGGCGATGGAGAAAAATTGCGTTTGTGTGGCTTTCTTATGGGCTTTGTTTTTATGGTGTTAACTATGCAGCCAAAATGATTTGTCACCTGTATTCTATGGATTGATATGGTTCCAGGGATTCCAAGTTTATATAGTTTTTTTTTTTTTTTTTTACATTTTAACCCCTTAAAAAAATCCAAAACTTTGAAAAAAAAAAATCTTGGAGTCGCCATATTCTCACGGCCGTAACGTTTTTATATTTCTGCGTACGGGGATGCATAATGCATTCCCCATTATACCATTTTGGGGAATGTCTGATGTTTTGATGGGTTTTTTATTCTTAATTTTATGGGAGGCAAAAAGGTGAAAAAATGGCAGTTTGGCTCTTCATCCCCCCCCACTGCCATATAGGAAAAATATTTTTATATGTTTGTAGACTGGGCGTTTTTGGACATGGGGATGCATAATTTCTTTGTGTTTGTTTAGATAATTTTAGTTCAAATCTAGGGAGAGGGGGGTGATTCAAATTTTTTGTTTATTTTTATAACTGTTATTAGCCTCCCTTCTAGAGGGCTTGAACCTACAATGTTTTGATTGCAAGTCCCAGTCTATGGGACTTTTGCTACATAACTATTGAGGCTGGAGCTATCCTGCAATGCTAAGGCCCCATGTTGCGTAAAAACTGCTTTTTTTTGTTGCAGATTTTACTGCGGTTTTTTGAGTCAAAGTCAAGAAAAGAATGGGAAATATAAAGGAATCACTAGTACTTTTCCCTTCTGCTAAATGTACTTCTGGATTTGGTTAAAAAAAAAAACACAGCTAAATCTGTAACAAAAAAAATCTGTTTTTCTGCAACGTGAGGCCTTAGTGTAAGGTACAGGGCCGGTGGGAACTGGCCCTGTGGGCCATTTTTTCACTTTGGGGGACTATCATTAAATACAATGCCTGTGATCAGAGACCTGGTTGTTATGGCGGCACTCTGCTGTGACGTTGATTTTTTTACCTCTAGCTGAGTTTTCAGCTATCAGAAAAATAGACGTCAATCTTGAGCTTCAGGTGGATTCCGTCTGATAAATACCTTTGAAGTGAATGGGAGGTAGAAAAATTCTGCCTGGCTGGTGTGGTATTTTCAAATTCTGTGGCAGATTCTGCTGCGGAATTTGGTTAAGCAGAATATTCAGCCTGAAATTCCAGAATTTTTCAGCTTGTACAAATTCTGTCATGTGAACATACCCTAAGAGAATCTAGAGTATATAAGAATTTTAGATGTGTCAATAGTAAAGTAAAATATTATTGTAATATGTTGACTACTTGGCTGTTTCAAAAGGCAGTGCTCTTACAGTTTGCTATTCAGACTGTACTGACAAGGGCTGCATTGTCTATATTAACTACAAGTAAACAACCACTCTAATTGTGATTCATGCCTTCTGTTGTTAAGCAATATGATACTACTCCTTGCAAACTTAGGAGAGTGATAAATAGATAGATTTATAGAATTATTTTTAGTACTTTGGGGGTATTTCATTTACAATGCTTCCAAAAAAAGTAGTAACCATTATGCAAAGGCAGCTCCCTTAAATCCATTGAAAATAAGAAAGAAAATCATACTAAAAAAAAAAACTTTTCTCTTTAAATTGAACATAGTAAAATAGATCACTTGCAAACTGAATTTCAATTTTAACTAAGATAGAAATGTGTATTAAAAAGAAATTAAAATTAGTCTGTCACCAACTTTATGTTCTCTGAGGGCATCATAAGGTAGTAACAGACACACCATTATGTATGTCTAGCCTATAGTTTTACGGAAATTTATTGTCAGGAATCTTATTTTAGCTGCTTAAGGCTAAGGCCCCGCGTAGTGGGCTGCACAGCTAGCACTGAACTTAAAATACACAGTTAGTACTCACCTTAAAGTAAACAGCTAGCACTCCTCTTAAAATACACACTTAGCACTTATCTTAAAGTATACAGATAGCACTCGTCTTAAAATATACAGCTAACATTCATCTTAAAATACAGAGCTAAAAGTCACCTTAAGGCTAAGGCCTCACATAGTGGGCTGCAGCGAAAAAGCACTGTGGGAAAAAGCGTGGTGGTTTTTCCCAGATCTCTTTTCACAGAAAGTCCACAGAGGTTTCCTGTTCAGCCTTTCTGCTTCCTTTATACCTCTAGGGAAACTGCTGGCGTTTCCATAGGTATAATTAACATGCTGCGATTTCTAAAACCATTGCGGGGTTTCCACTGTGCATATCTTTCCGCAAGGTGTGGATGGGATTCGCTAGAATCCCATGCACCTTGCAGTGACTGTAAAATTCTGCGTTTTTTTTTTTCACTGCATTACCGTGCCAGAAACTTCTGTGGTTTTCAGGGCTCTCCTATGTTGATCCAATTAACACCCGAAGAGGGATATTTAAACTCTGTTACTTCTCATTCAGGTGCCTGCTATTTGGTTGTACTTTAGTGAGGCTTCCATATCCTGATTGTTTGTGCTGGACTGCTCTAATATTGACCTTTGGCTTGTTACTGAAAATCTGCTTGTCTTCTGATTTTGGCTTGGACATGTTTAATATTCTGATTCATAACCCTGGTTTTGATCTGCCTTGTGAGTTTATTGTGGGTTCTGGTTAGATTTCAGTTGGTGGAGCATTTATTTCTCACAGTGCTGTGTGAGATTTAAACAGCTTGTTCTACTGTTTTCTGTTGTGAGCCAGTCCCTGCGATTTCTGATATTTCCTCCAGAGATACTATCATTACATTTACACTTTATTAGTTGCAGGGTGGACAGTACTTATTTTCTCCAGCTGCTGACTGACATCTTTCTCTCTATTACTGTACAGAGAGCATGCTGTCAATCAGCACCTGGAAGGCAGATTTAACCTACAGCTCATGGATGTAAAAGACTCTGCACTTCTGCATATCATAGTACTGCATTTTACATTCACAGCCTCCATCAGAAATTTAGTCATATTTGTGAACAGAGCAATAGGCATAATTGTTTTTCTGCTATAACCAAATCATTTTTATTTGGGAATACTCAAATTCAATAAAAAAGAATCGGAGAGCACTGACAGGTGGGAAACTGAGTTACAACAGTCATGTCTAATTCTATTACAAAAGAAGCACAGTGGTGGACAAATGATTGCCCAGAGCAGTGTCCCCCACCCTGTGGCTCTCATAAAGACTGCTGATGTAGACTTTAGAATCAGGAGAAAAAAACAACTGCCACATATGGTTGAAAGAAAGCATCTAGCTGAGTCAGATAAGTTGATCTGCAAGCTTTTATGACACTGCAAAATTAGTTTGTTCTACAGTGAGTAAAGTTTGAAATGCAAAAATACAACTCATGGCCCATGTATCTATGACTTTATCAGGGTGGAGGGCCCTTGTACCTGTTATCTGTTGTCACTAAATCTTCCCTCTAGTTCATAGTTGTGGAACTAATTACATTTTGCTTCATCGTAGTCTTAGGAATAAAAGACACATCATATCCATAACCATTATAAATACACTGCTTTGCTCTATGCAGCTACATTCTCACACAACATCTATCATACAGTAGGAAAATGCAAATCTCATGCACCCTTGAATGCCAATGTTCTCATGAAAACGTTTAAATACATAGCCGTGGATCAGGTACAGGCCTTTTGTGCCCAACATTGATGGGTCCAGGAATGGTTTGACGCTCTAATCAGCCTTTTCTATAGATGTACACTACATCTATATAATCTTTGGATGAAATTTAAAAAATTAAACTTAACAAATGTAGGTAATCCAACTATTTTGTGTAATTCTGTATGTACTACATCCATATAATCATTGCATGAAAGTTAAAAAAAAAATAATTTTAGGTTTCAAATCTTATACCCAAAGAATGTCTAGTGAAGCTGAAAAAGTATTCCAATGTTTCTATAAGCTAATGTCATAATCACGTCACATCACTTTTCACACTAAGATGTTGTGCCAAGAACAATGGTAGTTAATATCTATGCTTAAAGGGTTTGCCTGACATTTTTTATGGCTGATCCACAGGGATCAGCTGTTCTGGAGTACATCCTATATGGTCTACATACTATACCATATACAGAGATGCATTGATGTCAGTAGGAGATGCAGTAATGTAGCCACTATACTGAGTATGAAGCCATCTGCTTCCAGCTCTGTATGCTGTATAGTATGGGGTTTGGATGCAGCACCAAACAGCTGATCCATGTCGGGCCTGTGTTTAGTCCCCCACTGATCAGATATTTATGCCTATCCAAGGGATAGACCATTAATAAAACTGAAAAATCACGGTGGCTCAGTGGTTAGCACAGCAGCCTTGCAGCGCTGGAGTCCTGTGTTCAAATCCTGCCAAGGATGACATCTGCTAGGAGTTTGTATGTTCTCCGTGGGTTTCCTCCGGGTACTCCGGTTTCCTCCCACACGCCAAAGACATACTGATAGGGAATGTAGATTGTGAGTCCTATATGGGACAGTGACCACAATGTATGTAAAGAACTGCAGAATATGATGGCACTATATAAGTAAGCAAAATAAATAAATAAAAATCCCTTTAATGAACTATCATTGACTTTACACTAATACAGTGATGTCGAACCTATGACGTGTGTCAAAGGTGACACTCCCAGACATTTTGGGTGACATACATCAGCAGCTACTTATTGTGTTATTGCAATAAGCAGCTGGCAATAATTTTACTCACCTGTCCACGCTTCTTTCTTGGTCGCCCTCTGCTGCCTTTACACTTACGTCACAATGCTGAAGAACGCCAGGACGTCAAATACAGCGCACTCTGGAGGCGGCAGTGGAGGGCGGTCAGGACTGGAGTGTGGACAGGTGAGTAAAAATTATTGGCTGCTACTCTGTGTGTGGGTTAGGGGAAATACGGGGGGGGGCATATACTGTGGGTGGGCTTTTACTGTGGGGGGGTCATAAACTGCGTGGGGGCCATAAAAAGGGGTCATATACTGTGTGGGGGACAAAAAGGGGTCATAAATTGTGGGGGTGGCATAAGAAAGGGGTCATATACTGTGGGGTGGCATAAAAAGTGGGTCATATACCGTGTGGGAGGGGCTAAAAAAAATGGAGGTCATATACCGTGTGATTGACCAGAAAAAGGGGGTCATATACTGCATGATGGGCTAGAAAAAGGGGGTCATATACCATGTGATTGTAGAAAGGACTTCACTTTTCTCAATAAAGTATATGCAATTATTGTGTTTTATTCACACAAATGGTACAGGCTCAACCATACTTGAGTGTGGTCTACACCTTGTATTGTAAACCGTGTGATGGGCCAGAAATACCTATAATACAAACACATACTAAAGCTACAAATATCACAAAATTTCTGGATGTGACACTGCACCTAAGTTAAGCTATGTTTTTTTTTTTTTACCAATTTTGACACACCGAGCACAAAAGTGCCATCACTGCACTAGTGTATTATTAGGCTTTGATATGATTAATTTGTGTGTTCTTTACACCCTGAAATTTTTCCTACAACATTGCACAGTATAGTACAGCTGATTCTGGCATTATGCATAAAATAGGGAGCCAGCAATTAACCCCTTCCCGACATCTGCTGTAACAGTACGGCTGATGTCGGGTATTTAAATATGGCGGCTGCACAGGAGCTGAGTGACCGCCATAGCCACCTGGTCTCTGCTGTATTATATAGCAGAGACCCGGCGCTAATGCCCACAATCAGTGCAGTGACTGATCGCGGGCATTAACCGCCCCAGCGTCTCAGTAAAAGATGACCGAGGCGCCATTTTGCCGAGGATCGCCAGAACCTGGAGCTAGATCTGGGGCCAGAACCTATTGAAGACTTTATGCAGCCTGCCATACAAATGCTGATAATTTGCAATGCATTAGTATAGTAAAGCATTGTATTAGTGTAATAAAAGAATTAAAAAAAAAAAAAATTTAAAAAAACTGAAATCACCCCCATTTCCCTAGAACACATATAAAAGGTTCGGCACTTTTGATTCATACGTTCACCGTATGGGAAAAATATTTTTATAGGTTTGTAGACCGGGCGTTTTCGGACACAGTATTTTCACAGTAGTTTCACAATATTTAAGTACTTTTATATGTACTTAAATACTGTGAAACAGATACACATTAGTTATCTCTGTGCCCGAAAACACCCGGTCTACAAACCTATAAAAATATTTTTCCCGTACAGTGAACACCGTAGCGGGAAAAAAAAATCAAAAGTGCCGAACTGTTTTTCTCTGATATAAATTTGAATAAAACGTGATCAAAGCAATAGACATTCCCTAAAATAGTATAACTAAAAAGTACACCTTGACCTGCAAAAAAAGGCGCCCTACGCATCCTCATACATGGAAATATAAAAAAGTTATGGTTTTGGATTTTTGTTAAAGGGTTAAAATGTAAATAAAACTATATAAGTTTGGCATCCCCAGAATTGTTCCGAAACAGAATGCAGGTGACGTGTGATTTTGGTTGCAGATTGCACTCCATAAAAACAAAGCCCGCAAGAAAATCACACAAATGCACTTTTTCTCCAATTCTGAATTTTTCCCAGTACATTGTACAGAATAATAAATGGTATAATTATGAAGAACTATTTGTCCTGCAAACATTAAACCCTAATATGGCTCTGTGAATGGAAAAATATAAAAGAAATGGGGTTTGGAAGGCGGGGGAGTCAAAAACGAAAATCTAAAATCGAAAAAGGTCACCGGCGGGAAGGGGTTAAATAATAAAACCAAAAATAAAAGAAAAATGAAGAACTATGTGATGTTTGCCTGATTCTTATGATAAGAAATCTAGTGAAAATGGCAGGCAAGTCATTTTTATCTATTTACAAGCTATCTTCTAATTATATTGTATTACAGTGAGGTCCCAGTGGACAGATACAGCTCAAAATGATGTGCATATCCTTGACAACATGAATGAAACATTGCTGCAAAGGCAAAAACAGGCAGGGAGCAGCTGTAATTATGTATTGTTGGGATGACATCAGGAAGTGCATCATTGTTGCTTTACATTGTTCCAGAATTACACCTTGGTGACAAGTTAGCTTGCCGTGTCAACTGAGTCATAGGCATGCAAAAAGTTATGTTAAAGCAAATAAGTAGCTATCAACTCTGAACCATAGCATTACAAAATGAAACTAGTTGTCCACTTATTCATTACAACCTGAAGAACGTCCAAGACAGTATGCTACAAATTATAAAGATATACTAAGCAACTATTTCTGGATACACAAGACAGGGGCGTAACTAGCAAAGACTGGGCCCCATAGCAAACTTTTTGATGGGTTTCCCCCCACAGCATAGCTCCCTCTTTCCTGGCCCCCACACAGTATAATGCCCCATTTACACAGTACACACAGTATTATGTCTCATAGTGGCCCCTCCACAAAGTATTATGTCCCATTGTAGCCCCAACGGTGTTTGTTGCAAACATTGCAAAAATTTTGGGTTCAGCAGTACCCAAAATTTTTGGGGGTACACCACCCATGAACTATTATTATACTCTGGGGGCTTTGCAGACCCCAGAGTAGAATGATCGGAGGGCAAGGGGAGATGAAAGAAAAAACAAAAAACTGTGGTATTTACCTCTCTGGGCTATGCTGCGACTCCCTGCTGTTTTCGGTCCTCTTCAATAACATCACAGACGTTGGTTATGCCTGTGTCATTATGCATCGCAATGTCGGCCTGACCCACTTGACGTGAAATATTATAGTTGAGCAACATCATAAAAACATTGTAATACTGGTGCTTATTTTATAGACCAAAACTTCATTCATAACGCTGATTTTTATGGGAAACAACTGGTAAATTTGTCATCATCCAATGGAGACTTCAGCGCAGATGTGAACCCGGCCTTAGTAGAGCACCCATAAGCCTAGTTCAGAAACCTGAAGCCTAGAGAATTGTGAGCACAGCTCTGAAGTGTTGTTCATGATTAGCACAAGATAAAAAATGCAACGTAATGTATTTACAAAGTTGCACTAGCTAGCACACTGTCATGTGATCATGTTGCTAAACTGTGGATTGCTTGTTTTTGGACCATTTATTATAGAGTAATATAATATGCAAATACTTAAAAAAAAAAAAAAAATACACAGGGCATTTAAGCCCCAGCCTTAGGGGTTATGTCTACCCTGGAATGCCCAATTTTGTGGCTGTTCTGAACAGATCAATATATATATCACAACCTTTAGACAAAATAACTGCGAACAACCGCTTACGGTAACCATCAATGAGTTTCTTACAATGCTCTGCTGGAATTTTAGACCATTCTTCTTTGGCAAATTTCTCCAGGTCCCTGAGATTTGAAGGGTGCCTTCTCCAAACTGCCATTTTGAGATCTCTCCACAGGTGTTCTATGGGATTCAGGTCTGGACTCATTGCTGGCCACTTTAGAAGTCTCCAGTGCTTTCTCTCAAACCATTTTCTAGTGCTTTTTGAAGTGTGTTTTGGGTCATTGTCCTGCTGGAAGACCCATGACCTCTAAGGGAGACCCAGCTTTCTCACACTGGGCCCTACATTATGCTGCAAAATTTGTTGGTAGTCTTCAGACTTCATAATGCCATGCACACGGTCAAGCAGTCCAGTGCCAGAGGCAGCAAAGCAACCCCAAAACATCAGGGAACCTCCGCCATGTTTGACTGTAGGGACCGTGTTCTTTTCTTTGAAGGCCTCTTTTTTTTTTCCTGTAAACTCTATGTTGATGCCTTTTCCCAAAAAGCTCTACTTTTGTCTCATCTGACCAGAGAACATTCTTCCAAAAAGTTTTTGGCTTTCTCAGGTAAGTTTTGGCAAACTCCAGCCTGGCTTTTTTATGTCTCTGGGTCAGCAGTGGGGTCTTCCTGGGTATCCTACCATAGAGTCCCTTTTCATTCAGACGCCGACGGATAGTACGGTTTGACACTGTTGTACCCTCGGACTGCAGGACAGCTAGAACTTGTTTGGATGTTAGTCGAGGTTCTTTAGCCACCATCCGCACAATCTTTCGTTGAAATCTCTCGTCAATTTTTCTTTTCCGTCCACATCTAGGGAGGTTAGCCACAGTGCCATGGGCTTTAAACTTCTTAATGACACTGCGCACGGTAGACACAGGAACATTCAGGTCTTTGGAGATGGACTTGTAGCCTTGAGATTGCTCATGCTTCCTCACAATTTTGCTTCTCAAGTCCTCAGACAGTTCTTTGGTCTTCTTTCTTTTCTCGATGCTCAATGTGGTATACACAAGGACACAGGACAGAGGTTGAGTCAACTTTAATCCATTTCAACTGGCTGCAAGTGTGATTTAGTTATTGCCACCACCTGTTATGTGCCACAGGTAAGTAACAGGTGCTGTTAATTACACAAATTAGAGAAGCATCGCATGATTTTTCAAAGGGTGCCAATACTTTTGTCCACCCCCTTTTTTATGTTTGGTGTGGAATTATATCCAATTTGGCTTTTTGACAATTCTTTTTGTGGTTTTCCATTGAAGACAAAATAAATGAAGATATTATTACCAAAGCATTTGTGATTGCAATCATTTTCTGGAAGAAATTGAGTATTATCTGACAGAATTGCAGGGGTGCCAATACTTTTGGCCATCACTGTATATATATACAGTACAGACCAAAAGTTTGGACACACCTTCTCATTAAAAGAGTTTTCTGTATTTTCATGACTATAAAAATTGTAGATTCACACTGAAGGCATCAAAACTATGAATTAACACATGTGAAATTATATACTTAACAAAAAAGTGTGAAACAACTGAAAATATGTCTTATATTCTAGGTTCTTCAAAGTAGCCACCTTTTGCTTTGATTACTGCTTTGCACACTCTTGGCATTCTCTTGATGAGCTTCATGAGATAGTCACCTGAAATGGTCTTCCAACAGTCTTGAAGGAGTTCCCAGAGATGCTTAGCACTTGTTGGCCCTTTTGCCTTCACTCTGCGGTCCAGCTCACCCCAAACCATCTCGATTGGGTTCAGGTCTGGTGACTGTGGAGGCCAGGTCATCTGGCGTAGCACCCCATCACTCTCCTTCTTGGTCAAATAGCCCTTACACAGTCTGGAGGTGTGTTTGGGGTCATTGTCCTGTTGAAAAATAAATGATGGTCCAACTAAACGCAAACCGGATGGAATAGCATGCTGCTGCAAGATGCTGTGGTAACCATGCTGGTTCAGTATTCCTTCAATTTTGAATAAATCCCCAACAGTGTCACCAGCAAAGCACCCCCACACCATCACACCTCCTCCTCCATGCTTCATGGTGGGAACCAGGCATGTAGAGTCCATTCGTTCGCCTTTTCTGCGTCGCGCAAAGACACGGTGGTTGGAACCAAAGATCTCAAATTTGGACTCATCAGACCAAAGCACAGATTTCCACAGGTTTAATGTCCATTCCTTGTGTTCTTTAGCCCAAACAAGTCTCTTCTGCTTGTTGCCTGTCCTTAGCAGTGGTTTCCTAGCAGCTATTTTACCATGAAGGCCTGCTACACACAGTCTCCTCTTAACAGTTGTTATAGAGATGTGTTTGCTGCTAGAACTCTGTGTGGCATTGACCTGGTCTCTAACCTGAGCTGCTGTTAACCTGCGATTTCTGAGGCTGGTGACTCGGATGAACTTATCCTCCGCAGCAGAGGTGACTCTTGGTCTTCCTTTCCTGGGGCGGGCCTCATGTGAGCCAGTTTCTTTGTAGCGCTTGATGGTTTTGGCCACTACACTTGGGGACACTTTCAAAGTTTTCCCAATTTTTCGGACTGACTGACCTTCATTTCTTAAAGTAATGATGGGCACTCATTTTTCTTTACTTCAGCTGCTTTTTTCGTGCCATAATACAAATTCTAACACTCCATTCAGTAGGACTATCAGCTGTGTATCCACCTGACTTCTGAACAACACAACTGATGGTCCCAACATCATTTATAAGGCAAGAAATCCCACTTATTAAACCTGACAGGGCACACCTGTGAAGTGAAAACCATTTCAGGTGACTACCTCTTGAAGCTCATCAAGAGAATGCCAAGAGTGTGCAAAGCAGTAATCAAAGCAAAAGGTGGCTACTTTGAAGAACCTAGAATATAAGACATATTTTCAGTGGTTTCACACTTTTTTGTTAAGTATATAATTCCACATGTGTTAATTCATAGTTTTGATGCCTTCAGTGTGAATCTACAATTTTTTCAATTTTTATAGTCATGAAAATACAGAAAACTCTTGGAATGAGAAGGTGTGTCCAAACTTTTGGTCTGTACTGTTATATATATATATATATATATATATATATATATATATTGTGGGGGAATAAGCTCAGAGATAGCTGCAGCGGACCCAGACAGTCAGATACAGACACAAAGGTTCAGTCCGACAGGTATTATCTTGTGTGTTTTATTTTTTTTCAGGAAAAAACAGCAAAACAAATAAGCCTTAACTTTCAGGCAAAAAAAAAAAAAAACAAAACTCCTGCTCGTCTGAGCAACTAGCTTTACAGGAGGCTCTCCGATCTGCACGTGTGGCTTGCTTCAGCCACCCGGTCAATAAATAGCGCACAGCAACGGCAGGAATTCATTCCAGAGTCTCACCAGTCCACTTTAGCAACCTTTTGTAGGCCTTTGATGAGGCCAAGCTCCCACCTGTGTTCCCTAGTAAGACAAGAAGCAGTTAACAAAATGATTTTTCACAACTGAGGTTTTGTTACCTGTGTTGTAAACCCACTTACCAAAAATATGTGAGGAATCTGGGTGAGACAAAGCGACCCTCCAGAACCGTACCAGTCACTTTCTCACAATATATACAGGTTATATATATATATATATGATATATAGATAGATAGATAGATAGTGTAATGTGCAAATGTTTTAGGCAGGTATGGAAAAAATGCTGAAAAGTAAGAATGCTTTCAAAATTTAAAGTGTTAATAGTGAATGATCAATATTTGATGTGACCACCCTTTACATTTCAAACAGGAACAATTCTTCTAGGTACACTTGCACACAGTTTTTGAATTAACTCAGGAGGAATGCTTTTCATCTTTGGAATTAACCACAAATTTTCTGTGGATGTAGGCTTGATCAAATCCTTCTGCTTCTTCAAATAATCCCAGACAGACTTGATGATGTTGAAACAGGGCTCTGTGGGGGCCATATCATCACTTAAAGGCTCCTTGTTCTTCATTATGCAGAAGAAACTTCTCAATGACATTGGCTGTATGTTTGGGGTTTTTGTCCTGCTACAAAATAAATTTGGAGCCAATCAGACACCTGCCTGATGGTGCAAACTTCCTTTTGTTAAATCCAAAGTTGAAGAAGAACACCAAGAAACAAGTAACGTTCAGGACCACAGATGCAGTTTTCAGCTAAGGAAACTTAGTGCAGCAATGGAAAAACAAATTATACTTACTTCCTTTTGAAATTGGAAGATGTCCAGCAGTGCCATCAGCTCAGAACTAACAGAAACCAGTGGGACCCTGGTACACCCATCTACAGTTCAGAGAATTCTGGCCATAAGTGGTTTTCCAAGCAAAAACATTGGAACTGGATTGCAGAAAAATGGCAACATGTTCTATGGACTAAGAAGTCAAAATTTGAAATATTTGACTGTAACAGAAAGCAGTTTATTTGCTAAAGGGCTGGAGAGTGGAGCAATTAATGAGTGTCTGCAGTCAACAGTAAACATGGTGGAGGATCCTTGCACGTTTGAGACTGCATTTTGGGGATTTGGTCAGGATTAATGTTATTGTTAATGCTGAGAAACTTAGGCAGATGCTTATCCATCATGCAATACAATACCATCAGGGAGTTGTCTAATTGGCACCAAATTTATTCTGCAGCAGGACAACGACCCCAGACATACAGCCAATATCATTAAGAGCTATTTTCAGCATAAAGAACAAAGAGTCCTGGAAGTGATGATATGGCCCTGATATAGCTCGATGTTAACATTAAGTATGCCTAAGATTACATGAACAGACAGAAGGATTTGAGCAAACCTATATCCACAGAAGATCTGTGGTTAGTTCTTCAAGATGTTTGGAATAACCTCCCTGCTAAGTTGCTTCAAAAACTGTGTACAAGTGTACCTAGAAGAATTGATGCTATTTTGAAGGCAAAAAGTGGTCACACAAAATAGTGATTTGGTTTAGATTTGTCTAAACTAGGACTTTTGCACAGTACGATATATATAAAATCTCACTATTAACAAGGGTTGGAAGATGACCAATAATGATAAAAATCACAATTAATCGGCATTTTATCTTGACTACGATTAATGGGGATTATTTAGGTCACACTCCCTTTAAAGCATGCCCCTTTTACTGTATGAGCACATGTTAATTTGATTGTAGATTTGTCTCGTGAGGTTCACCCAATAGTTTTGTTCGTGCTGAACACGACTGAACCAAAACTGCTATTATACTCTGGGATCCCTACAGAGTATAATAAGCAGAGGCCCAGAGGAGGTGATCAAAAAATGTTACTCAGCTCTCCTGGGCTCCTGCGCGACTACCTGCTCTCTTCAACGCTTGCCTCTATGGATTATGATGCCACGTGATCCTCTGAGGCCCAATTATAGGCCTTAACGAACCCTGACATCAGGCAGAAGTGCCGAAGAGAACAGGGAGTCATGCCGGAGCCCATGTGAATAACACTGTTTTTTTTTTTTTTATGTATGATCACCTCTCCTGGGCCACCGCTCATTATACTCTGGGGTTTGAAGAGATCCCAGAGTATAATAATAGCAGTTACGATTCGGACGTGTTCAGTCCAAACGAAACTGCGAGTGGAACCTTGCAAAAATTGTACCAAATTGTACTGAACCAAAATAATTGACGTGAACAGTAGGATGTGTGACATTGCATTATGAAGTCCTCTTCATGGAGCACACATGGTCCTAGACAAAAGTGGGATGCATCACTGAAAAGGATAGATCTCCATTCCAGCCTCCATTGCTATCTTGCTGTTGACCATGATAACCTTTGAGAGTGGCAATGTGAGGTCAATGGAACACCTATAGTCAGGGCTGGTTTTAAACAAAGTGGGGCCCTGGGAAAAATTAAAAGTGGGGCCCCAAATGCTGATATGCAAACAACACCATCAACTTCCAGTGTAAATAATATTACACCTTTATCAGTAATAGCACCCTTATAAATGATAAATAGTGCCCTGTATCAGTAATATTCCCCCTTATCAGTAAGTCACCCCATAAAAATAATACGGCTCCCTTATTAATAATAGCCCTCTCATAAATAATAGTTACCCTGATAAATAATAGTCCCCATTATCACTAATAGCCACCTTAACAATAATACCCCCCTTATAAATAGTTCCCCTCTTATAAATAATAGCTCCCCCTTATAATGGATGCCTTATATATAATAGTTCCCCCCTTTTTATAGGCCTCTTATAAATAGTTCCCCCCTTATAAATAATAGCCCGTCTTATAAATAATAGTTCCCCCTTATAATAGCCCCTTCATATTTAAGTTTCCCAATTATATATAGTAACCCACCCTTATATATAATAGTTCTCCATTATACAGTGTCGGACTGAAGGGCCCCACCCAACAGCTTCCTGCTAATAGCCTACACCCCGGCTCCTTCACTGAAGTCTTACATATGTGCTGACTATCTGGTGTTACTGAATATGTTCCCAGTATAGTCAAACCCTATAGTACTGTGCAGGCCCCAATAACTCCATGGTCAGTTCATGCACAGTACTGTATGGGGAATGACATGGCCATGGAGCACTACACGTATGTGTAAGATTATAGTGATGGAGCTGTGATGCAGACATAGCACACAGGGCTGCCAGCAGGAATTTTGAGCCCCCCCCCCCAGTATAATGCTCCACATGGTATATAATGCTCCACAGTATAAAATGCTCCCCTGAGCCATCCACAGTTTCCCCACATGGTATATAATGCTCCACAGTGGCCCCACACAGTATAAAACGCTCCCTTGAGCCCCCCATAGTGGCCCCACATGGTATATAAGGCTCCACACAGTATAATACTCCACAGTTGCCCACACAGTATACTACCCCTTAGTGGCCCCACACAGTAAAATATGCTCCCCAGAAGCTCCACACAATATAATATGCTCCATACAGTATAATATGCACCCCACAGTGCCCCCCCGGTATAATGCTCTAGAGTGGCCTAACACAGTATAATATACTCCCCAGAGGGGTTCCCCCAGTATAATGCTCCACAGTGGTCCCCCACAGTATAATATGCTCCCCACATTCCCCCCCGTATAATGCTCTACAATGGCCCCACAGAGTATAATATGCTCCCGAGAAGCTACACACAATATAATACACTCCACAGTGGCCCCACACAGTATAACAGGCTCCCCACACTGTCCCTTCCCCCCAGTATAAAGCTCCACAGTGACCCATAGTATAATATGCTCCCCAGAGGGCCCCCCTAGTATAATGCTCCACAGTGCCCCCTGTAATATATTATGCTCCCCAGAGTGTCCCCCAGTATAATGCTCCATAGTAGGCCCCATGCAGTATAATATGCTCCCCAGAGCGCCCCCTACTTCCTCCCTGAATAATGCCCCACATTGGCGCCACGCAATATAATATGCTCTGCAGATGCCCCCCCCCAGAATAATGCTCCAGTGACTCCACACAGTATAACATGCTCCAGAATGGCATGCACACAGTATAATATACTGCCCTGAGAGGTTCCCCCACTATAATGCTCCACAGTGGCCCAAAACAGTATAATATGCTCTCCAGAGCACCCCTGAGTATAATGCTCCAAAGTGGCCTCACAGAATATAACATGCTCTCCAGAGCCCCCCCCACATTATAATGCTCCACAGAGGCCCCACAGAATATAACATGCTCTCCAGAGGGCCTCCTCCCCCAATATAATGCTCCACAGTGGCCCCACACAGTATAATATACTGGGGGGCCCCTCTGGATAGCATATTATACTGTGTGGGGCCACTGCGGAGCATTATATTGGGGGTGGAGGCTCTCTGATGAGCATGTTATATTCTGTGGGGCTTCTGTGGAGCATTATAATGTGGGGCCCTCTGGAGAGCATATTATACTTTGTGGGGCCACCGTGGAGCATTATACTGGGGGGGGCCCTCTGGAGAGCATATTATACTGTGTTGGGCCACTGTGGAGCATTATACTGGGGGGCCCCTCTGGATAGCATAATGCTCCACAGTCGCCCCACACAGTATAATATGCTATCCAGAGGGCCCCCTCCCCACTATAATGCTCCACAGTGGCCCCACACAGTATAATATGCTATCCAGAGGGGGCTCCCCAGTGGCCCCACACTGTATAATATGCTATCCAGAGGGCGGCCCCCAGTATAATGCTCCCCAGTGGCACTACAGACTCCCTTAGTGTTATTATTATATTATACTCTGGAGTCTCTTCAGACCCCAGAGTATAATAATTGAAGGCCCGGGGGAGGTGAGGGAAAATAACAAACAGTTATACTCACCTTGCCTTACCTCTCCTGGGCCTCCTCACGCTGCTCTGCTTATATCCGTCAGCGCTGGCTTCCTCTCGCTTGCGGCTGACGTCACGCGTTTTGGACGTCACCGCTGAAGCCCAATCACAGGCCTCAGCGGTGACATGAGGCACGCTGTTGGCATGCCCCACGTGATAGCCAGGCCTCAGCGGTGACGTCCGAAACACCAGAAGATGATGTCGGATGTTTGTTATTTTTTACTCATCTCGGAAAGGGGCCCTGCGGCACATGACACTGGGTCCCTTTCTGCTATTGATATGGCCGGGCCTGACTCCGGGTCCGGAGTCATCAGGCTCTGGATCCTGGGGGCCCCTTTGGGGACGGGGCCCTGGGCAATTGGCCAGTTTGCCCCCCCCCCCTAACGCCAGCCCTGCCTTCAGTTCAATATCTGGCTTGTAGCCCAGTGTTGTGCAATCACCTTCTGATGGTTTGCATGAACACTGCTTGCCTCCCTAGGCTTAGGATGTGACATCCAATTTCACTTGCAGTACAGAATGGATTACTACACGCAAATTCTTCCAATCAGATGATTTGATGATCAGACATGCTGGGGGAGATTTATGAAGACTAGCGTTTCATAGTGAAATGCCCCAAATCAATAATAGTCACACACCTCTTTATAAACTGGTACATCTTGGACTGTCCCATAAACAAAAAATTAAATCTCTGCTCATAACAGCTGTAGATATGCTCCAAAATAAGTGTCATTCCCTGTCTTAGTAAACATAAGCAAAACATCTGCTTGATATTTGTTAAACACACTCCTTACCATTAATCCCACCCACCATTTTGCAACTTTTGAAAAGTGGTGACAAAAGTTTATCGTAAATTATGGTGCTTGGTTTTTATATGTCAAAATACTGGAACAAATCCCTCAATAAATTCCTCTTATAATTATTGAGTCTGGTGTATTTATGAGAAGAGCACCTCCAGGAACCTCAGGACAGAGATTAATTTATGTGTCAGTTTTGCAGGTATGCGCCCCGTTTACCGATATCACTGCATTGTCAAAAGGGCTAGCCTCGCAGCACAGCATCATCTCTGGATGGTGAGAAATGTCCCCCTTTATAGTACAAGTCTATAGAAGAGCACTATCTACCCAAATAGATGTGGAGACCCCAGAGAATAATAAGCAGAGTTCAGGGGAGGTATGTAAATATAACAAATAGTACTAGAACATCCGGGCTGCTTACGCTGTCCTGCAGAGTATTCAGACTTTTGGCATAAGATATGGGACTTCCCTGTTATTAAAAGTTTCTGGACAGAGGTGGTAGATATACTATCGGAGGTCCTAGGTGTCCCTGTTCCACTCGCCCCAGAAGTTTGCCTGTTTGGTATCCTGGACAAGGAGCTATGGATACATCATACTCGTATTATGCTACGAGAATCTTTATTCTTAGCTAGAAAGGCCATAGCTCTGAGATGGATGGCTCCTCGCCCACCCTCTCTCTCACAGTGGAGAAAGTTGGTGAACTTAGTTTTACCATATAACCAGCTGGTATACAAGGGTAGAGGACGGCCCACTAAATTTGAAAAGGTAACTCACCGCTGACCTTATACACAAACCCCATCTTTTTGTACAGCCCTTGATGCACTTATGACTTGATTTGGTGCTCCTACGGTGAGTTCCCCTAAGGGTTTTTCCTGTCTCCTGACCCCTGTGGTACCCTGGAATTCGTTTTGGCCGCACAGGTTGGATTGAGTTGCTATACTTTGTCTGTTTCCTTTGTTCTCCTACAGGTTGGTTCGACTGGTCCTTCTGCCCACCTACTTCATGATTTTGGGACTACTCGTGCTTTTTATTTTCAGGTTTCACATGTTATGGACTCTGCAGCAACTGTTTTAATTGTTTCCTTTGTTACTTTTGTTCAATTTCTGTTATCTTTTGTACAGAATTTTATTGTACTCATCCTGCTACTTCCTTTGTACCTTTTCCTTGTGTTGTATGCCTTGTTAATACAAACTTCAATAAAACGAGTTAAAAAAATATGAAGCAGCCCCTCATCCTCTTCAGGCCTCCTGAATGACATCAGTGGACGTACTTGACTGCCGACATCATTCCGGATTATGATACAATTGAATATAAGGCTGAGGCCACATGTTGCAGAAAAGCTGCTTTTTTGGCAGATTTTGCTGTCACTATTTTAAGCCAAATACAGGAGTGGATTTAGCAGAAAGGAGAAATATAAATACTTCCTATATATTTCCCATTCCTTCTGAAGCCACTCCCGGCGATGGCTCAAAAAAAATCAGCTTTTCTACAACATGTGACCACAGCCTAAGGTTTGATTATAATGGGGACAAATGGACAATTACTTGCCATTGGACAGCCTTGCAGCCTCAGGTCCTTGGCTTTGACTTAATTTGCCCTTATTATATTCAACTAGCAATGTTATAGAAATGAAGAGGGAACTGTGAATTGGAGGAACCGTGTAAAAATTAATAAAAGGAGGACACTAGAATATTCACACTGAAAAGCCATCCACAATCCTGCGAGTATATTGCTTTTCCATATAATAATTGCAGGGCCCATAACTGGATCTCTGCCTGGAGGAAGACCAATGTTGAGCCTGTGATCAGATAAAAGACGTCCCAATGGAACACAATGCCAACAACTCTAAATTAAAGCAAGTAAGGGTTTCCCAAAGACAGAGGCGTAACTTGAAGCTCCTGGGCCCCAATACAAAATCTATAATGGGGCCCCTGCTTACCATGTACCATTTAGAATAGTTATATATTTTATGTGGGGCCCCTCAGGGTCTAGGGCCTGGTTGTGACTACTACCTGTGCAACCCCTATAGCCGCACCCATGCTAAAAAGTGTAGACCAATAGCATAAGATGGACACCTGCTTTCCTTGTGAACAATCCCCACCCACTGTCTCCTCAGTGGAGACACGTGACAGCTGATATGTCACATGAGGGATACACAAGTACATGTCCAGCACATGTGCCATGGTGATGTGTACACATTGATATGAGCTACGCATTCTGACCAGCAGGACGTTACGCAGCTGCACGCTAGGGGTCGCTGTAGAGACTGTGCTACGTCGAGAGGCGGCGTTACAGTTCACAGGAAGCGGATGTTTGCAGGCAGCAAGCAAGCTGGCTAACTGGAGTAAGGAAATGAAAACAGAGTGACGCTCTTGCCCCGAGTTCTCTACTGCTCTGGTGGAGTTGTGCTGAGGTGAGAGCGGAGAGAAGGTGCTGAGAGTTGTAAAGACTGCACCTGGGACTGAGAGAGAGAGAGTGAGACCCTGACGGGGAAAGACAGGGGCATCAGAGAGCGGACTGCTGACAGGAGAGTGCTGCTGGAACATTTCCACCCTGGGACACAGGGGCAGGACGAAGAAGAGGGCGGATTGTATTCACATGCTGTTTTCCTAGGAGCAGCTCGTACATACAGCCAGCATGGCCCGGATCCCGGCCCTCAGCCTTCTGACCCAGGAACATTGCTGCTGCTGCGGTCACACACGGGGAGACCATGGCGTCAACCGCACTAGTAACAGCAGGTGTGTGCGGGATGAGAGGAGCAGCCGCGCTCCATGTACCGGCATCTACAGCCTCCTGCTCACCTTGTTAACCCTGCACACAGCCCGCAGCCACACAGAAGGTGAGAGCCCTGCTGACAGTGCTGCTTCTCTGCCCTCCTACTGTGCCCCTTCTTGCACACCTTGAGGGATCTTCTAAGCAGGTTGGGGGTCCTCTGTGCTGGTGGCGCCTTCTAAGCAGGATGGGGGTCCTCTGTGCTGGTGGCGCCTTCTAAGCAGGATGGGGGTCCTCTGTGCTGGTGGCGCCTTCTAAGCAGGATGGGGGTCCTCTGTGCTGGTGGCGCCTTCTAAGCAGGATGGGGGTCCTCTGTGCTGGTGGCGCCTTCTAAGCAGGATGGGGGTCCTCTGTGCTGGTGGCGCCTTCTAAGCAGGATGGGGGTCCTCTGTGCTGGTGGCGCCTTCTAAGCAGGATGGGGGTCCTCTGTGCTGGTGGCGCCTTCTAAGCAGGATGGGGGTCCTCTGTGCTGGTGGCGCCTTCTAAGCAGGATGGGGGTCCTCTGTGCTGGTGGCGCCTTCTAAGCAGGATGGGGGTCCTCTGTGCTGGTGGCGCCTTCTAAGCAGGATGGGGGTCCTCTGTGCTGGTGGCGCCTTCTAAGCAGGATGGGGGTCCTCTGTGCTTTTGGCACACAGTACATCTTTATTTTTGTTTGTGGTTTGGTGAAGCTGTGAGTCTTGTAAAGTTTGGTACTTTTTGTTTTTCCCAGTAAATTCCTAGTACTGGCGAGATATATGGTGGCTTAGGAGGTGTTAGGACTGTGATGTACAAGAGTAATGAACTGTTCTTTATGCATCAACCTAATAGAGAAATAGTAACGTATGATACGGTTTAGGGGCCTCTCCCTGGCAGCCAGGGGTCACTATGCCTGGACCACCTGCTCAGTATGACTTACAGCTTCAACCTGACCTTGTTTTAAAACAATACAAATTTGGACTTTGTAAATTTGCATGTAAATATTTGTTGGTGGGTTCTGCAGCAAAAGCAAAGGATATTGGGGTACCCAGCTACCGATATGTGGTGTATATGGTTAGTCCTCCATTTGCTAAATGTAGTGCGTTGAGGTGATACATGCAGAATATGCAGTAAGTTTAATAAACTTCAGTTTTCAGTTTTGTATAGACAATCACTTGTGACCAAATGCAGTTCTTGTAAATAATTGTTGGACACTTCCGTAGGATTGACCACATTTGTACAGCTATAATTGTAACTTCCCCTTAAGCCCATTACAACACTTCCATCTCATGTAGAAAAACTGCTGCAGAGACAAATTGTACTTGTTACCCAATTGCAGCTCAGATTTCATTAAAGGAAATCTCCATCAAAAACTCAGTTTTGCCTAGTGTATTGCCTGAGGGGGTAGTAAGACTGAATAGAATTCATGTATCGTGCACTGAACACTTCTGGAAAGGGGTTGTTGTGAAGAGAGACCACCTATGCTGGTTTATGGTATATATTAGCCATACAGCTGTGTCTCTAGTTACATCTTGTAACTTTATGCAATTCCTTTTTGATAGAAGAGTCCAGCTACAGTAAGCTGATCATAGGCACCCTTTTTATCATTATTTATTTTTAGAGCACCATTAAGTCCATGGTGCTGTACATTTGAGGGTTTATATACAATACACAAAACGAGTACAATACAAACAGTGACCACCTGGTACAGTGGGATGGAGGGCGCTGCCCGCAAGGGCTTACAATCTATGAGGACAGAGACAGTAGATGAGGTTAGAAGCTGTTTAGATGGTGGTGTGGTTGCAGTAGTGCTATGAAGGTTGTAGGTCTTCCTTTAGCCCTTCTGCTGAGCACCAGTGATCAGCTGTAATCTATGGGGTACATGGCAGCTAGTCACTGTGTGAATGCCATAGAAATTAATGTACGTATATTGTTGTATGTATTGCTTTCAGTAATAGCAGTTTAGTAGAGACTCTTTGGTGATACTTTAGAGTGCTGTCTACAAGGACCTTTACACTATAGTATGTGGTCTACTGCTGGGACAGTAGCACTATAGTGTACAATAACATGAAGTCTATACTGCTGTACTACATGTCACAGCCAAATAATCACTAGTGCCTTGGGTCGCTGCACTGTGCCCATCATCAGAATAATACTACCAGCATTACAGTTTCTGGACTCCATACGCCATGCTCTAGAACAGGAATGTAGCTTTTATATAATACCTAGCCCTCTACTCTGTAGTGGGGCTGCTCCCTCCTGCTAACCTATTTTGTCTCAACTCCCAGCAAGCCAGGTCCAAGCTCTATTCAGTTCCCTCCTGCTGTCCTGTCTGTCCATAACTCCCAGAAAGCAGGCTCCAAACTCTGATCACCTGGCAGTAAGTCAAAGGGACTCCTGTTAGTCTCAGCCACTCCATAGACTATGGATACTTTGGTTGACCAAATACCATAATAGTACTGTTTCTGCTTTAGGTCCTTCATATGATGTGCCAGCGGCATCTTACTCGCCATAGAGTGCAACAGGTCTTTTTGTATTAGCCATAGATAAGAAGGTAGTCTGGATCACTCCTTTTAGTATTTTTATATATATATATATATATATATATATATGTGTATAAGTAATTGAGCAGTGTTTATTAGGGCTCTGAAGTTGGGGAAAAAAGTTTTAAAAATAGAATTTAAAATAGAATGATTAATGTTAATGCTATATAATTATTGGTATTGTTTAATTAGATGCAGTTTTATAGATTCACTTTTATAGGAAGTCAATCTGGCTTTTTAATGAATAACACTAAGTTCACCCTAGAGTTTGGGTTTCTGTTGTTCGGGTCCAAATGGGGACCCGAATGATGGAGACCCTGTCTGCTTAAAAAAAAGTTACACATGGAAATCTGCAGACCCCATAGACCCGTGATGGTGAACCTATGGCACGCGTGCCAGAAAGGGCATGCAGAGCCCTCTCAGTTGGCACGCACGCCGTCACCCTGATGGCTCACTAACGGGGAATCCGGTACAGGAATCCCTGTTATTGAGCGATCGCTTCTTTCAGCTGTACAGTATGTGCAAATGCGCATACAGTTGAAAACGGTTAGTGTAAGCCACGGTCCGCAGGACCGCTGCTTACACCGTACATGATAAATTGGTAAAGGCTAAATACTGCACTCTGGAAGGACCCTCTGACGTCATAAGGTCACATGACAGGGTAGGCGTGTCTTTGCTTGTAAGAAGGTCCTTCCGCGTGAAGAAAAGTTGTATCCCGAGCAGTGGAGGAACATGGAGAGATGTGGGGGCATAGAGATGTAGGGTGCAGGGTATAGTGTGGGGTGCAGGGTGTAGTGTGGGGGAAGAGATGCAGAGTGTAGTGTGGGGGGTAGAGATGTGGGGTGCAGTATGTAGGGTGTAGTGTGGTGGGTAGAGATGCAGGGTGTAGTGTGGTGGGTACAGATGCAGGGTGTAGTGTGGTGGGTAGAGATGCAGGGTGTAGTGTGGTGGGTAGAGATGCAGGGTGTAGTGTGGTGGGTAGAGATGCAGGGTGTAGTGTGGTGGGCAGAGATGTGGGATGTAGGCTGCTTGCAAGAGGGGGGAATGGGCGTGCAGGCTGCGTGCAAGCAAGAGGGGGAATGGGGGGTGCAGACTGCTTGCGAGCAAGAGGGGGTATGCGGGGAGGCAGGTTAATGTAAGGTGAAATTGCCATGTTGGCACTTTGCGATAATTTAGTGGGCTTTGGGTTGCAGTTTGGGCACTCGGTCTCTAAAAGGTTCGCCATCACTGCCATAGACTATAATGGGGTTCACCGTGTTTCTACCAGTTTTATACTGAAACTGGTGGATTTTATGCGGATTGTGAGTCTCCAATGCAAGTGTGAATCCAGCCTTAGAGGAGCTTTACTGCTTCTGTCTGACCCTAGCCATTTACGAAGGAGTCGGAGTTTGGCTGATAAAGACAGTGCTTTGGCCTACTCACTCCACAGCCTGCTGAGGTTGGCAGCATGTTTGTGTGGCATATAGACACAGAAATGGCGGTACACAGTTCACTGGTGTATTGCGAAGATCACATGCGCTGCCAGCCTCTCTTCTGTACCGTACACGCCTTTATTTGTGTGACCTCTCCATGTGTTTAGAGGTGATACAGACTTATCCTGCTACTAATGCAAACAAATAACATGTTTCTAGTACATTCATTCAATGGGAAGTTCGGAAAACAAGTGTGCTCACCTGTCATGACCTCACCTGTCATGTGATAGTGTGAGAAAGTGATGATGACATTTCACATGATTAATGAGGCTAAGATGAATTGCCAGGTGTAACCAATGGACAAAAAGGGCACTTTTTCTTAGTCTGACAACTCCACTGATTTGCAATACCCAAGAAATCTTTCTTGGTAGAGCCTCTTCTATTGTGTATTTAGAGACTTCTGCTTAGTGATCTGTCACACAAGGAGGAGTGACACCCTTTGACCCAGCAGAGCAGTTGGTGAGGGTCTTAGACCTGACATGTAACTTCTAACATGTTACAAGTTTTATACACGTGCATTTACTTTTTAAAAGAGTTTCCTGGCCCCGTGAATGTGTTTTTTTTTTTTTTTTTTTTTTCATACTGTTAAAACCGCTATGAAATAGACAGGGTTATTGCACTGCTCCCATTACTTTAATCGATCCACTAGTGGCTTCTGGCACCTGGAGACTGCTGCAATAGCTGAACTGTATGGGGTCCGGGTGTTGGACCCCCACTGATCACATAATGATGATTTATTCTGTGGATAAGTCATCAGTATGAAAAGTCAATTTGGGTCCAGAAAGCCTATTTAAGAATGGCCATTTACAGTAAACAGCTGTCAGCCAAATGCTCACCTCTAAATGTATGCATGTGACTGGAAGCTACACTGTAGATCTAACGTTGATGTGGAAAGTATTTCTGTTGGCTGGAGCTCTCTCTTGCGTTCTCTCCTACTTTATCATAGTGATTGACTTGTGGCTGTGTTGTAAGCTATTCTGACCAGTATAATTGCATTCTGCTGCTTTAGATTGATGCACTCTGTCTTTCTTTACAGTAATATAATAAACTATTGGGGACATATGAATATTTGTACCTTGTACCATGTTGTGAGTATACATAACCAAGGGTCTTCAAATAAGAATCTACTTATTATACACAAAGCTTTGTCTGTTTTCACACCTATAAAATTACATTGCTAGTGCTGCTAATCCATACATTGCAGTAAAAAAAACTTGCTATATATAAACTTACTATAAAGTCTTCTCTAGTAATGGTGAGTGTACAAGGGGTTAAAGAGTCTCTGGCTTGGTAAGTGACCACTGAACACCCCTTCCTACAACTACTGAATTGGATATATGGGTAGCGCTTCTGTATGGGATACTTCATTCACTGCATATCCTCAAAACAGCATCACAGAGAGCTCTGGGTTTTTTTTTGCATTATATGCGGTATAGTAAAAGTTTTCACATATCAGGCAGTATTCACACCATTCACCTCAGGCCAAAGATGCGACTGGTCGATCTAGTGTTCATGGCTGTTTTATTGGTCTGAGCCCTCAACGGCTGTGCAAATATACACAAAATCCAAGTACTCCATACAATGTCAGTGCTTCCAGGGTAGCTCAGCTGCATAATACTGCATTTAGTGGAGCATGCAACAATTTTTTGTTTTAATCCTACAGAATGTGATAGGAAAAATAATCAGATTCCAACAAAATAAATCCTTAGATTTCATAATCCATAGTGACCACTCCATGCGTGGTTAGAGACGGGTGAAGCACCTTTTCACTTACCACCTCGTGACAAGATCATGAGGTTCTGAGGCTTTGCCATGCTAGTATGAGGCCTATAAATGGCATCAATTAATAGACTCTGCTCCACTGATTCTGACACAATTGACACAATTTTTTGTCTAGCCCCCACCATTCCTGAGCAATCAATGCTGTTATTTTTGGTGTCTATCTGCTATTTAAGCTGTGTACTCTCAGAAGGGCGGTGTCAGGAGCAGGCAACGGGTGTGATTCTGATCTCTGACATTGGCTACCTCCGATTGGAGCTCTGAATCATCCCCCCCCCCTCCGAAGTCCTCGCTGGCTGCCCCATGCCTTCTTTGAGGCTACAGATTGGCCTCAGTGGTCACGTGCATCGTGCAGCAGGACCACACCGGATAGGAAGGCACCGAGGACAGATGAATGTGTTTGTTTGTTTTTGTTTTTTTTTGTTTTGTTTACCTTCCCTGACCTAAAATAAAAAAATATATATATACTGGACAGCACATCAGACACCAAAACTAACTGCACTTGTTGCTCAGGAACCGTGGTGGTTAGAGAGAAAATTCCAACTGTGCAGGAATCTGTGGAGCTGCGCCTATTAACAGCTGCTAAGAACTTGAAGGGATGGAAGTGGTGGTGGTGAAAGGTTATCTTTAATCTGCAGCAGAAATACTGCAGTATATTGTACAGGGGATCGAGCTGTTGTGGGACGGTGTAAACTTAAAATGTAAAGTATACACTGAAGTTCAAACCGCCCCCCTTTCCAATTTCAAGTGGGGAAATATATTATAGCTGTGTGCATGATAGTCTGAACTATCAAAATAATAGAGAGATTTATTAAACGTACAGCTTGGGTTCACAACGTTTTACATGCCTGTTGCAATATATCGTTTCTATCACCCCTTCCATATTTATCTTAACTTACTTCAGAGAACTGATGAAAATGATGCCTGAAATTTATACAGCCCAACAAAGGCTGCGCTTGATTTATGAACAGACATTTGATGTCAACACCCTAAAAACGGAGCACCAAAAAACATAGACTTGCAATTGCAATTTTTTTTTTTTTTTTTTTTTTTGCACAGTCGTCCTAAAAATGTCAATAAAAATTTAGGAAAGCAAACATTGTATGTACCCTAAAATGGTGTCGTATAAAACGTTCAAATTTTAAGAATGAGCCCTCATAGCTATGGAAAAATAAATGTTCAATGGGAAAATAAAGTTTTAAATTTTGTGGACATAAAAGCTCAGCAAGTGTTTCTGTGCCAAAACTAGGCAAACAGTTTCAGGCTAGGTTCACACCTGAGCCCAGTCTCTGTTCAGGGTTTCCGTCCCTGAATCCGCTTAAAAAAAAAAAAAAAATTAAAAAATGCAGAGAGAAAAGGTCATGCAGGACAAAAACATTTTATACACACTCCTTGCATTTGTGTCATTGTACTTGTGCAATGTATCATTTTATATTACTTAAGTCCCAATGTCATGGAAGCATGACTCTTTCCATTCCAGTTGTGAAGCTGAATTGCTACAAATCTCGTTGTTTCCTCTTTTTCCCTTTTGCTTTTCTGTAGAACACAAAGTAGGCTGGATTAGCTACTGCACAGGGTTACCGACCCTCTTGCGGTTATGTGATGGGCAATGTGTCGACACGACTGCGTGACAGCGTTCTAAAACATAGCACATAGTTTCAAAACAGAAGCATATTAGTCATTGGGCAATTCTATTTTTAGGCAGTATACTCCCTGCCTGATATGAGCACACCTACTAATATATGAACTGTCCATATCGCACCGATTTATAAATCTGCAGGGATCCGTAGGTGTGTGCACTCTACCTATGTTGTGAAGAAGCCGACATTCTCATGTGACTGACTCATCTGTTGTCCTACTGCTTGTACATACAATAGTGGCAGGTTGGTCATGTGACCCAGAGTCAATTTGTCGGCAAAAAAGGCAGAACGCACAGACTTACGGCCTCCCACCATGCTCTGCAAATCTAACAATCGGCGCAGCGGGGCTCAGGTATAATATATATCAGTAAGCGTGCTCACTGCCTAAAAATGTAACTGCCAACATAACCCTTTTAAAGGGGTAATATAGGAATTTTCAATTTATAACTTACCTGGTGGGGCCCAATTAGCTAAGTTCTGCCTATTGAGCAGGGGTCTTTACAGTCAGTGTCCTTTTCCTTAATTATGTTGTTGGTATCCCCAGACAACACAATATAGTATTAGCCTTTTTTTTTCTATTTTACCAAATTCTATTGATGAAAATAAAGTGTAAGGCAGAATTTTACTTGTCTGTTTGTTTGTCATTAAAAAAATAAGCCATGCCAGATCCACTTGCAATTGTCCCCCCAGAAGTGGCAATTGTGTTGTGAAACTTTCGGAAAACTACTTCACAGGGCAAATTATGTTCCAGTTCGCTTACATTTATCCTGATGTATGCCCCTTTTGCTTTCGTTGCGGTCAACATAAGGGAACAATGTTCTACATATGGTGGACTTGCCCTTTACTAGCTAGTTTGTGGACGAGATTCACAACCTTGATCAGAAAGTTGACGGGCCACAATTGCTCTTCAAGATTAGCCATCTGCTTGTTTGGATCAGCAATGGAAATGCTCAGATCTACAATTTATGATGATCATTGCAAGTATCAAAACCTCATACTATAGAATACTTTGAAAGGGTTTGGCATCCTTGGATATCTTCCTCCCGTTCTCCACATATAAGCTACTTCTTGACCCTTTGGTATCTTAGATGGACTAAACAATGGAGCCCCAACCTACTGGTAACCCCACCATTGTGTAGTCTCATACAAGTATTATTATATTGATTTTTATGAGCTTTTATACATTGCTACTGGCCCTTTCTGTATGAACATTTAATAAAGTTAATTAAAAAAAAAAAAAAAAAAACTGTGCCAGGAATGTCTGGCTCCTCCCAAACTACTGCGCACACCCCCCTTTTCCAAAATGTAAAAATAAGCAGTTGGTGCTTAGTCATCTCCAGGCTAGCTGCAAGGCACCCGTGCTAACTTATTGAGCCACCGTGCATTCCAAGAATTAAAGGGAACCTGTCACCATGATTATGTATTTTGCAGGATTGATATGTAGTTTTGTGGGAAATGGTTCAGTATAACCTGTCATTTATTTCTCTGTTCTTCCTATACTTATTATATGTAATTGAGTGCAGGGTGCAGTCTTATCAGTGATCATGTCTACAGAGATAGCTGTCCATCAGTGATAGGACCGCCCACTGCACTCAGTTACTCCTTCCAAGCATAAAAAGAACAGAGAAACAAATGACAGGTTCTCCTGAATCTTTTCTCGCAAAACTAAATATCAATCTGTTCAGGTCCTCCTGCTCTATAACACGGTGACCTCATTTTTATGGTGACAGATTCCCTTTAAATAACATGTCAACAAATGTCTCAAATACCACTCTGATTTAGTAATTTTTTTACTTGCTAAATCTGCTTTGTAGTTGTATTATTAGTTTAGTATTTTATAAAGAGAGAGGTAATATTAGGTAAAGCTAATGTGGTTTGGCTTATTCTTTATTCATTTTAAAATCAGATAATTTATATACCTTACAGGATTACTGCCCAGCTTTATTAGGAGTTACTCGGGTCATGGCGTATCTTGAAGCACAGTGACATTTGTAGTATATTTATTACAGTATACCTCAGCAAGTGAAGAGGATTTTTTGGCACTGTTTCATAGTATAGTACACCCAATGGAATTATCAATTTACCTGCAATGTGAGCCTGCTGAGTAATGGATGCCTGCCCGTCCACAGTTTCCAGGGCACACCCAACTTGGTCTCTGACCCCTAAGGGTGTAGAATTGCCTTTAACAATGTCATAATTTTTCTCCAAAAGTGAAAATAATTGACTTTTGTGAGTCATTGTATTTTTTAAATGTGACAGCAAAATAGGGCTTCAAATTGATTCTGATCTAAAAATAGCTGAGCAATTTTATTTTTCAGCCACGTGGCAAACATGTTAGGGAAAAAAAAAAATTATATGCTTTGAAGTGACTAATGTGAAAAGTAAAATTTGACAATTCAATGCTTTTCATGTAAACTATAAAAATGTTTTTTTTTTTTCTTTAACCAACACAGAAGATTTGTATTGTAGAAGTTAAATGTTTCAGTATATTATTCAGTATAAGTAGTCATTTGAGTCTCTGCTCATTCAGTGGGTTGTCCTACTATGAGTGACAGCTTCCTCTGTGAGTGTGCATACAGATACAGTGCTGGCCAAAAGTATTGGCACCCCTGCAGTTCTGTCAGATAATACTCAATTTCTTCCAGAAAATGATTGCAATCACAAATGCTTTGGTAATAATATCTTCATTTATTTTGTCTTCAATGGAAAACCACAAAAAGAATTGTCAAAAAGCCAAATTGGATATAATTCCACACCAAACATAAAAAAGGGGGTGGACAAAAGTATTGGCACCCTTTGAAAAATTCATTCGATGCTTCTCTAATTTGTGTAATTAACAGCACCTGTTACTTACCTGTGGCACATAACAGGTGGTGGCAATAACTAAATCACACTTGCAGCCAGTTGAAATGGATTAAAGTTGACTCAACCTCTGTCCTGTGTCCTTGTGTGTACCACATTGAGCATGGAGAAAAGAAAGAAGACCAAAGAACTGTCTGAGGACTTGAGAAGCAAAATTGTGAGGAAGCATGAGCAATCTCAAGGCTACAAGTCCATCTCCAAAGACCTGAATGTTCCTGTGTCTACCATGCGCAGTGTCATCAAGAAGTTTAAAGCCCATGGCACTGCGGCTAACCTCCCTAGATGTGGACGGAAAAGAAAAATTGACGAGAGATTTCAACGAAAGATTGTGCGGATGGTGGCTAAAGAACCTCGACTAACATCCAAACAAGTTCTAGCTGCCCTGCAGTCCGAGGGTACAACAGTGTCAACCCGTACTATCCGTCGGCGTCTAATGAAAAGGGACTCTATGGTAGGATACCCAGGAAGACCCCACTTCTGACCCAGAGACATAAAAAAGCCAGGCTGGAGTTTGCCAAAACTTACCTGAGAAAGCCAAAAACTTTTTGGAAGAATGTTCTCTGGTCAGATGAGACAAAAGTAGAGCTTTTTGGGAAAAGGCATCAACATAGAGTTTACAGGAAAAAAAAAAAGAGGCCTTCAAAGAAAAGAACACGGTCCCTACAGTCAAACATGGCGGAGGTTCCCTGATGTTTTGGGGTTGCTTTGCTGCCTCTGGCACTGGACTGCTTGACCGTGTGCATGGCATTATGAAATCTGAAGACTACCAACAAATTTTGCAGCATAATGTAGGGCCCAGTGTGAGAAAGCTGGGTCTCCCTCAGAGGTCATGGGTCTTCCAGCAGGACAATGACCCAAAACACACTTCAAAAAGCACTAGAAAATGGTTTGAGAGAAAGCACTGGAGACTTCTAAAGTGGCCAGCAATGAGTCCAGACCTGAATCCCATAGAACACCTGTGGAGAGATCTCAAAATGGCAGTTTGGAGAAGGCAACCTTCAAATCTCAGGGACCTGGAGAAATCTGCCAAAGAAGAATGGTCTAAAATTCCAGCAGAGCATTGTAAGAAACTCATTGATGGTTACCGTAAGCGGTTGTTTGCAGTTATTTTGTCTAAAGGTTGTGCTACCAAGTATTAGGCTGAGGGTGCCAATACTTTTGTCCGGCCCATTTTTGGAGTTTTGTGTAAAATGATCAATGATTTGACTTTTTTTTTCATTCTCTTTTGTGTTTTTTCATTGCAAGCAAAATAAATGAAGATGATATTACCAAAGCATTTGTGATTGCAATCATTTTCTGGAAGAAATTGAGTATTATCTGACAGAATTGCAGGGGTGCCAATACTTTTGGCCAGCACTGTATACACTGTACAGTGCCTTGTGAAAGTATTCAGCCCCCTTGAACTTTTCAACCTTTTGCCACATTTCAGGCTTCAAACATAAGGCTATAAAGTTTTAATTTTTTGGTGAAGAATCAACAAGTGGGACACAATCGTGAAATGGAACGAAATTTATTGTTGTTTTAAACTTTTGTAAAAAATAAAAAAACTGAAAAGTGGGATGTGCAATATTATTCGGCCACCTTAAGTTAATACTATGTAGTGCCACCTTTTGCTGCGATTACAGCTGCAAGTCGCTTGGGGTAGGTCTCTATCAGTTTTGCACATCGAGAGACTGAAATTCTTGCCCATTATTCCTTGGAAAACAGCTTGAGCTCAGTGAGGTTGGATGGAGAGCGTTTGTGAACAGCAGTTTTCAGCTCTTTCCACAGATTCTCGATTGGATTCAGGTCTGGACTTTGACTTGGCCATTCTAACACCTGGATACGTTTATTTGTGAACCATTCCATTGTAGATTTTGCTTTATGTTTGGGATCATTGTCTTGTTGGAAGATAAATCTCCGTCCCAGACTCAGGTCTTTTGCAGACTCCAACAGGTTTTCTTCCAGAATGGTCCTGTATTTGGCTCCATTCATCTTCCCATCAATTTTAACCATCTTCCCTGTCCCTGCTGAAGAAAAGCAGGCCCAAACCATGATGCTGCCAACACCATGTTTGACAGTGGGGATGGTGTGTTCAGGGTGATGAGCTGTGTTGCTTTTACGCCAAACTTATCGTTTTGCATTGTGGCCAAAAAGTTCGATTTTGGTTTCATCTGACCAGAGCACCTTCTTCCACATGTTTGGTGTGTCTCCCAGGTGGCTTGTGGCAAACTTTAAACGAGACTTTTTATGGATATCTTTGAGAAATGGCTTTCTTCTTGCCACTCTTCCATAAAGGCCAGATTTGTGCAGTGTACGACTGATTGTTGTCCTATGGACAGACTCTCCCACCTCAGCTGTAGATCTCTGCAGTTCATCCAGAGTGATCATGGGCCTCTTGGCTGCATCTCTGATCATTCTTCTCCTTGTTTGAGATGAAAGTTTAGAGGGACGGCCGGGTCTTTCTAGATTTGCAGTGGTCTCATACGCCTTCCATTTCAATATGATCGCTTGCACAGTGCTCCTTGGGATGTTTAAAGTTTGGGAAATCTTTTTGTATCCAAATCCGGCTTTAAACTTCTCCACAACAGTATCACAGACCTGCCTGGTGTGTTCCTTGGTCTTCATGATGCTCTCTGTGCTTTAAACAGAACCCTGAGACTATCACAGAGCAGGTGCATTTATACGGAGACTTGATTACACACAGGTGGATTTATATTTATCATCATCAGTCATTTAGGACAATATTGGATCATTCAGAGATCCTCACTGAACTTCTGGAGTGAGTTTGCTGCACTGAAAGTAAAGGGGCCGAATAATATTGCATGCCCCATTTTTCAGTTTTTTATTTTTTACAAAAGTTTAAAATAACCAATAAATTGTGTTCCACTTCACAATTGTGTCCCACTTGGTGTTGATTCTAAACCAAAAAATTAAAATTTTATATCTTTGTTTGAAGCCTGAAATGTGGCCAAAGGTTGAAAAGTTCAAGGGGGCCGAATACTTTCGCAAGGCACTGTATATACACATTGGTACACACCTCGTTAAAGGGAGTCTATCATTGAGATTTTCAATTTTTAGCTAAGGCTATATTCATGTAGCCCTTATAAAGGCTATTGTAGACATACCTTTCATTTCCTGACTCTTGCCAGCGTTTTCAGGAAAAGCCTTTTTCTTGATAAGTAAATTAGCTTCCACGGAGCACCAAGCACCCCTTGCGTCATCACCCTCTCCCTGTATCACCGCCCCCTTCTTGCTTCTTGTTAACGCCTCTTTGCTTCTTTCTCCTGTCAGCTTCAGTGAAATCTCACGCCCCCTGTGCTCCGTGGAAGCTAAAGCAGGGAGAGGGTGATGACGCATCTTCTTGTTTCTTCCTCCTGTCTGCGTGAACAAAATCTTGCGCATGCTCGAGATTTCGTTCAAGTTGACAGGAGAGGCAGAGGGGGCTTAACAAGAAGGAAGAAGGGGGCAGCGATGCAGTGACAGGGTGATGACGCAGGGGGTGCTCGGTGCTCCGTGGAAGCTAATTTACATATCAAGAAAAAGGCTTTTTCTGAAAAACACTGGCAAGAGTCAGGAAATAAAAGGTATGCCTACAATAGCCATTATAAGGGCTACATGAATATAGCCTTAGCTAAAAAATTAAAATCTCAATGATAGACTTCGTTTAAGAGATTTTCTACGATCAGAAAACATGGCTGCTTTCATCTCTTGAAAGGTACTGAGCTGTAGCATGGCCATGTGACCAACTGATGTGGGGCTACTTCCTGAGAAGAAAGCAGCCATGTTTTCTAATCCTGGATTACTCCTTTAAAGGGTGTCTGTCAGCACCAAAATGTTGTTAAACCAACCATAGTACCTCAGAACCGTGAACACAGTGCTGTAAGTGTTTTGTAGAATGCCGGCTTTAATTTGATGAAAAACTTTTTACTGCTATGCAAAATAGTGCATCAGGAGTGTGCTCTTAGGCAGCTGAGCATCGCAGCAAGATCTTCCTCTTGCTCAAAGCGAGGCAGGAAAAAGCTCTGTTTCTGTTGCGATGCACTCTTGGCTCATTTGCATTAGAATACAAATCTGTCGATATCAAGCAGCCATTTTACAAATAAATTATAACACGGGGATCGTGGCTCTGAGCACTATAAGGTACTGGGGCTAGTTTTGGTGCTGGCGGTCTCCCTTTAAAGGGATTCTATCAGTGGGTAAACATGTTTTTAACTGAAACCATGTTGGAATAGCCTTTTATAAAGGTTATTGTAATCCTACCTTTCTTTTCTTTCTCATTGCCGCCATTTGTCCAAAAAAAAAGTTTTATTCTCATTGCAAATTATGCCCAGATAGAACAGGGAGCGTTCCCCCTGTGCTTCAAACACACCATCGTCATCCCCACAACCCGTCTCCAGCGCTGCTTTTTCACGCCCCCTGCATCTTCTTCTGTTCACCTGTGAAAGAAAAAAGGCCTACGGAGCATGTGCAGTCAGCCCTGCCACTTCCGTTTCATGCAGAGTGCATTCTCCAGCGGCCATTTTTCTGTAGTACGCTGGTGTAAGAAGCTAAAGAAAAACGGCTGACTGAGCATGCGCAGTTGACTCTGCCTGAACCCGAAGTGACAGGACTGACTGCGCATGCTCCGTCAGGCCATTTTTCTTTCGCAGGTGAACAGAAGAAGATGCAGGGACCGTGAAAAAGCAGCGTTGGAGACGGGTTGCAGGTATGAAAATGGTGTGCTCGAAGCACAGGGGGGAATGCCCCCTGTTCTCTCTGGGCATCATTTGCACATGAGAATATAACGTTTTTTTGGCCAAACGGCGGCGATGAGAAGAAAAGTAAAGGTAGGAGTAGAATAGCCTTTATAAAGGCTATTCCAACTTGACTAAATTTAAAAACATGTTTCCCCAATGATAGGAAAGGGTTAAAGGGATTCTAACATCCGCCCTAATAGTATTTGCGGAAGCTGGGTCTTGAAATATGGCAGCCCATCTGCTTCCTAGCCACTGATCAGTTGTGTTGCTGTCTGTGGGACAAGTTCATCACAGGTTCAAGCTTCCTGGGTGGATGCTAATAAAACTCAAAATAAAAAAAAAAAAACCCTAAAACTTCAAATCACCCACTTTTCCCTAGATTTCAAATAGAAATGAAATAAACATAAACAAATTCTGCATCCCTGCTTCTGAAATTGGCTATAAATATATAAAAAATATTTTTCCTATACAGCGAACGCTGAGGTGGGGAAAAAAACAAATCAAGAACTGAACCTCCATTTTTTTCCCGTTTCACCTCCTGTAAAAATTTGAATAAAAAGTGATTCAAACATCAGACATTCCCAAAATGGTATAAATAAAAAGTACATCTGGCCCAGCAAAACAGTGTCTGAGAAAAATAAATTTCTTGGAGTTGCCATGTTCTAGGGTTTGGATTATTTTTAAGGTATTAAAGAAAAAAAAAAAAAAAAAAAAAAAAACCTACCTAAATTTGGTATTTCTGTAAACATTCAGATGGATAGAATTTGTGATATGACATTTTGGCTGAACAATGGAGCCCGTTAGAAAGTCATGTAAAAGCAGTTTCTCTAATTCCACACTGTTCTGAATTTTTTTCCAGCTTCCCAGTAAATTGTACGGAATATTAAATGGTACCATTACAAAGTACAATTTGTCCTTCAAAAATTGAGCCCCCATACAACTCTGTGAATGGAAAAAATATAAAAGTTATGGCTTTTGGAAGTTATGCTTTGGAATAAAAAAACAAAAATCATAAAATGGCTTTGGCGGGAAGGGGTTAATAATTGAATTCAGGTATTTTATTCAGTGGAGCAAATGTGGATTGACAAATCGCACTCCTCTATTTGACAGTCTCTGACTTCCCTGTGCCAGCTGTAATGTTTGATGGAGAAGGGATAATGCTATGGGGTTGTTTTTCAGGGTTTGGCCTTGGTTCTTTAGTTCTTTAACCCCTTCACGCTCAGCACTGTTTTATTACATTGGACTGAGCATATAATTAATGCTCAGTGCCTTAATACTATGGCCGATTCCAGAAAATACTCCTGATTTTGACTGCTTAACCCCTCAGATGCCGTGGATAGGGGGCAAGTGTGCCCTGCACTCACTCTGGCGATGAGATTCAGGTTCAAGAGGTTGCCATGGCAGTCAGGGTGCCACTTAACGGGTCCTCAAGAGTAAGTTGACCCTAGGTTAACTTTGTTTTTTGAGAAACTGGGGATCAAGAGGTGCCACAATCCAGTCCCTTGTGGGACAGGGGGAAAACACAAAAAGTATTTAAAAAAAAAAAAAAAATTAAAAATAAGTTTAAAAATCCTTTTATAATTTAAAAATGCATAATGTAAACAAAATAAACTAGATTACACTCATCTTTGTTTTTCGATAAATTCTGCTTTATTTAGTAAAAGCGGTAAAATATAATAACCCCAATATAAATGTGATATTGCTGTAATCATAATAAGCCAGACAAAGTTGCCCTGTCGTTTTTAATGCAGAGTGAACGCTGTAAAAACAAATTGCAAAAAATTGCGGAATTGAAGGCGCGTTTTACACAGACCCTCCACAAATGTTATTGAAAGCTACATCAAAACATTATATGTGCCCCAAAATGGTGGCAAATGTACAAGTACAACTTGTTGCACAAAGAATAAGCCCTCACGTAGCTATGTTGACAGAAAAATAAAGTTATGAATTTTGGAAGGTGGCGATATGAAAAGTGCCGCCAAGCATTAAATTCTAAACTAGCCTGCATTATTAAAGGGTTAATGTTTCATCATACCAGGTCATTTCGGACAGTTGTATGCTTCTGACTGTCAACAGTTTGGGGAAGGTCCTTTTCTGTTCCAGCATATCTGCCCCAGTGTACAAAATATGGTTGGGTTTGAAATGAACTAGAATGGAGATAGTGTTCAAGGAGCGCTCATCCAACGTCAGTGTCTGACCCCACAAATGCTCCTGTGGATGAATAAGCAAAAATTCTCACAGACACCGACTACACAGATATACACTACAATATTGTAGAAAGCCTTCCCAGAAGACTAGAAACTGTTTTAGTTACAAAGGGGTTGGTGCAAATCCATAATACTTATGGATATACTGTAGAATGAGATGTCTTATAGGCGTCCCAATAGTTTTTGTCAATATGGTGTAGCTGTTAGTCACTGAGTAGGAGTACCCACTGGAGTCCTGCTTAAAAAAAGCAGTTACCTGCGGACCCTATAGACTATAATGGGGTCTGCCGGGTTTCCGCCCGAAAAGGGCGAAAAATGTGGAGTGAACCCAGCCTTAAATGAATAAAATAAAGTTACGGCCTGTGATGAACCGACCCTCAGTTTTATATCTTTCTTGGAAGTGTGTTTTACTTGCTTAGGTCAGTCCTTCCCCCACTTGGAATGCGGTGTTTTAGTTGAGTCCACATTGCTGGACGATACGCTTCACTGGTTTTATGTGTGTTCATTGGAGATGGCTTGCTATAGCCAGGCACTTTTATTATCCCTGGCCAGATGGGATGGGGGATAGCAAGCCTTAACTTCACCCTTCTCTCCGAGGGTTCTGCAAAGGTGGGAGAAGGGGGGCTGCCTGGGTGCAAGGGGTGGGTGGAGCACTAGCCATATGCTGTGGGCAGACCTGGATTCTGGGGTCATTCAGCAAAGAGGCAGTAAGGAGCTCTGATCTGGGAGAAAATGAGAGGGCCTGCCCTACTGAGGAATGCTTTGAGGGCCTAGTTCTGGACAGCATGTAGAAGGATTGTTTTATGCAACTTGCTTAAGCTTGTGCCCTAGGCCCAAAACTCTGCTGTGGCCTAGAGAAACGGACTACGAGCCTATGCCGGTATTTTCTCTATCTTTTAATTCCCCTGTTTATTTTTGTGTATTGTATCATCACTCCTTTGCTTGTATGTTTATGCTTGATCATATTAATATTGTATATTTCTGTATATGCTATTAATCCATACCGACCCACTTGGGTTATTAAACATATAAAATTTATATCGCTCATTTCATTTTATCCTATGACCCGGTCTACTCACAGTGTGTGAGTGGGAGGTTAAGAAAGAAGTTTGATCGCAGGCGTGCCAGGCGGCTGGGCGAGGCGATATTCTTCACAGTGGTGGCAGCGTTGTGGGATATTAGGGTAACAGTGTGTGGGTGTGGTATCACGCAGACACTGGGGATTGCGGCAATCCTATGGAACGAGCGCGGTATGAGATCAAGCTTAAAATACGGTGAAAGTTTGGTACAGTACTGTTCCCTCCCTTCTTCTTTTTTCTGTCCTATCTTTTATTTGGCAACGGCTTCCAGTGGATGGCTGGTGGGACCAGAAGCATAACCAAACGTCTGCAGGACTTGGTTGCTGCTGAACTCCAGGAGATGGCAGATATGGAAGCTACCATAGCCATGCAGGAGGCGGAGCAAAGTCCTGAGAGGCTGGCAACAGAAAACCTCACCATGCCAGATGGTTCCACAGGTGCCCGGACCCCAGAGGTAACTGTGCCTGGAAGGACCAGTAACCCCAGTTCTGTGGGGGTAACGGACTTATACTTGCAAATGGCCTTACAGCAGATAGACGCCAGTGACTATAGCACCTGTCTGCAGGTGATTCTCCAGTACCGAGAAGCTGCAGAGCGCCGGGTGGAGAGAGAGGCCGCTGCTGCTGCAGAGCGCCGGGTGGAGAGAGAGGCCGCTGCTGCTGCAGAGCGCCGGATGGAGAGAGAGGCCGCTGCTGCTGAGCGCCGGGCGGAAAGAGAGGCCGCTGCTGCAGAGCGTCGGGCGGAGTTGGAGCATCAACTTCAGCTAAAAAAGCTGGAACTTTGCCAGCAGGCGCAACCTTCCCCTGCACCAACTCCAGGAGCCCGAGCACTAAAGATCCGATCCGAGGACTTTCCAATCTTGGAAGATAACGGGGACTTGGACTCGTTCTTGCGGGGATTTGAGAGGGTGTGTAAGCAGCATCATATTCCCCAGGCAGAATGGGCCCGTTACCTGTCTCCCCGGCTGAAGGGAAAAGGCCTGGATGTTTCCACGAGCTTACCAGTGGACGCGGACTATGAGACCATCAAAGCAGCGCTGATCCGGAGATACCGGCTCACGCCGGAGGTGTACCGCAAAAAGTTCCGGAATATCCAGCGGGGTCCCACAGAGAGCTATGCGGATGTTCTGCACCACTTACAGGTTACATTCTGGCAGTGGATCAAAGGACTTACTGTCACCACGTTTGAGGGAATTGGGGATCTTATGATAAAGGAACAATTTCTCCAGGTGTGCCCTCTGGAGGTCCGCCAGGTCGTGTGTGACTGGAAACCCAAAACAGCAAACAAGGCTGCAGAGATTGCTGACGACTATGTGTCCACCAGGGAGCAAGGGATCAAGAGAGGAGCCACACTGCAGAGACCCCCAAGCGGGAAGGAGGGGCAAAGTTGGAGTTCACCACAGCCTGCGGTCTCCAAGTGGGGTAAGACAAACTCTGTCCCGGGTGCCCCCTCTACTTCCCCTGTCCCAAGATCTCTGGGCGCCCCAGGGACCACCTCTAAATCCCAAGGAGAGGTCCAGCGGTGTCATGCTTGTAACCAGCCAGGACATTTCAAGGCGGAGTGCCCCAACCGCTCTAAGAACCCCCCTGTTTCCCCAGCCACAGCAGCTGGCTCATCTGTATACTTGGTGGGGAGGGAGGGGTTGCAGTCCGATGCCAACAGTCAACAGGTCATTGTGGGGGGTAAAGTGGTCATGGGATTTCGGGACACTGGGGCGCAGATTACTCTGGTGCAACCTGACTTGGTCCCTGCGGACAGTATTATCCCTGGAAAAACTCTGACCCTGAAGGGTATTGGACAAGAACGCGTAACTGTGCCCATGGCTTGCGTCCATTTGGACTGGGGTGCGGGAAAAGGAATGCGTGATGTGGGGCTAGTGTCTGATCTGCCTGCCAATGTACTATTGGGAAGAGATTTGGGGCCATTGGTGCCCCAATACGGGGTGGGAGCAGCCCCACCTCGCTGTGACAAAATGTCTGTACTGAAGGATGATTTTAATGAGGTGTTGAAGCCTGTCACACAGGCAGAGGGAGGGGTCAGCTGCCTGTTTCCCCCTGCTGTGTGTCCAGCTAAAGTAATCAGTGAGCATGTGAATGAGACATTGTGGAATGCTGACCTGGCTGTAGCCCCGCCCACATCTGCGGGTGATGAGAGCCCCCCTCAGTGTGACCCTGGCTCAGCCATTCCCCCATGCAGTTCACTGTGAATCAATGAATGAATGAATGCAATGTCAATGTAATTGCTAATTCTTGCCTTGCAGGTTTACAGGGTAGCTCTTCTGAGATGCTGGGGGCAACCCCAACTGAGGACAATGTGCCAGGTGGGCAGGTGGGTCACGGGGATCTCAGGGCCAATCCGGATGAGGAATGGACTGCTGGAGTTGCGGTGGTGACCCGCAGCCAGAGTGCTAGAGGGGTGGAAGGCGCTCCGACCCCTGAGCCGTTCCCTCTGTCACCCGGAGATGGCACTGAGACCGCCATGACTAACCTCCCCACACTGGAGCCGGAGGAGCCCGGCGGGTATATGACATGCACATCTCTTCTGTCTGGTTCCAGTCAGGAGTTCAGGGACGCTGTCCAAGCTGACCGCAGTCTGGATGCATTGAAGGAGCGTGCTGGTCAACCTCCCTTGGAGTCGGACAAGGACCGCGTGTACTGGGAGCAAGGGAGGTTGTACCGGGAAACGATCCCCACAAAGGGAAAAGAAAGTCGGCTCAGGGAGAAACATTTGGTGGTACCCCAACCCTATCAGGTGGAGTTGTTGCGGATTGCTCATGATATTCCACTGGCAGGCCACCTGGGGATCGCTAAGACCAAGGCTCGCCTCAGCCACTTATTCTACTGGCCTAAGATGGGGACAGATGTAGCTAAATACTGCCGTTCATGTGACACTTGTCAGAGGATGGGCAAGGCTGGGCAAGGCTCCAAAGCACCAATGATACCTATGCCCATCATAACCGAACCTTTCCAGCGGGTGGCTGTGGATCTCATTGGACCCCTGTCCATTCCCAGCCGCACCGGGAAACATTTCATATTAACGGTAGTAGACTACGCTACTAGGTACCCGGAAGCTGTCGCTCTGTCTTCCACCCGGGCTGATGTAGTGGCCAAGGCTCTGGTAGGCATCTTCTCCCGTGTTGGATTTCCCAGAGAGATGCTCACAGACCAAGGTACCCAGTTCATGTCTGCCTTGATGCAAGGCCTGTGTAAGGTAACAGAGGTGCAACATCTGGTGTCCAGCCCGTATCACCCACAGACCAATGGCCTGTGTGAACGGTTCAATGGCACCCTGGAGCAGATGCTCAGGATGTTAGTCGAGTCCCACGGGCGCGACTGGGAGCCTTATCTCCCGCACCTGCTGTTCGCTTACCGGGAGGTGCCGCAAGCCTCAACGGGGTTCTTCCCCTTTGAGCTCTTGTACGGGAGACGTGTACGTGGGCCCCTAACTCTTGTGAAAGAGTCCTGGGAAGGAGAAACGGCCATCCAAGGTGTGCTAGTCGTGCCCATGGCCCAAGTGCAGACGGCATGGGGTGCTGGAGGTGGGACCCAAGAAGGGGGTGTATCAAATGTATTACCTGTCAATGTATTGTGGAGGGATGGTTTGGGGAAGCATAATCTCAGTCATTTGCCCAAGGTATCACCATCATCCACCCAAGTACAGGAGGAACAGGGTGTAGGCCCAAAGGGGCAAGGCGTCTGGGAGGGAGGACAGGGTCCAAACATACCTGTGCCAGAACCAGAGGTGCCCGTAGGTTTGGAAGCAAAGGGGGAGCTGCAGAATCCCCTAGAACTCTCCCAACTAGTGGCTAGTGTGGGAGAGACCCTGAGAGACTGCCGGGAAGGGGTCTCTAAACTGGTATCACAAGGGCCTGGGGTTGCGAGTGTGGATCTGCGGGATGCCAGCACTCAGCACGAGGTCCCAGTGCAGGCCGGGGGTAGCCAGGTGGGCGGAGACTGCCGGGATGGGGTCTCAGCACCGGTACCACAAGGGCCTGGGGTTGCGAGTGTGGATCTGCGGGATGCCAGCACTCAGCACGAGGTCCCAGTGCAGGCCGGGGGTAGCCAGGTGGGCGGAGACTGCCGGGATGGGGTCTCAGCACCGATACCACAAGGGCCTGGGGTTGCGAGTGTGGGTCTGAGGGACGCCAGCACTCGGGGGAGGGACCCAGAGCAAGCAGGAGGTAGCCAGGTCTACTTAATTCAGAGCCTGAACCTTAGAAGAGTCTCCATTCAGACAGGAGAGGAAGAGGGTATCAGTACGCCAGGAATATGGTCAGGGACCAGCGCAGGTCCCGGCGGGGTGAGGCCGCCAAGGTGTCCACGGAAGACGATCTTAGGATCGTCCTTCCTCCCGACACGCTCTAAAAGGGGGTGGTGTGATGAACCGACCCTCAGTTTTATATCTTTCTTGGAAGTGTGTTTTACTTGCTTAGGTCAGTCCTTCCCCCACTTGGAATGCGGTGTTTTAGTTGAGTCCACATTGCTGGACGATACGCTTCACTGGTTTTATGTGTGTTCATTGGAGATGGCTTGCTATAGCCAGGCACTTTTATTATCCCTGGCCAGATGGGATGGGGGATAGCAAGCCTTAACTTCACCCTTCTCTCCGAGGGTTCTGCAAAGGTGGGAGAAGGGGGGCTGCCTGGGTGCAAGGGGTGGGTGGAGCACTAGCCATATGCTGTGGACAGACCTGGATTCTGGGGTCATTCAGCAAAGAGGCAGTAAGGAGCTCTGATCTGGGAGAAAATGAGAGGGCCTGCCCTACTGAGGAATGCTTTGAGGGCCTAGTTCTGGACAGCATGTAGAAGGATTGTTTTATGCAACTTGCTTAAGCTTGTGCCCTAGGCCCAAAACTCTGCTGTGGCCTAGAGAAACGGACTACGAGCCTATGCCGGTATTTTCTCTATCTTTTAATTCCCCTGTTTATTTTTGTGTATTGTATCATCGCTCCTTTGCTTGTATGTTTATGCTTGATCATATTAATATTGTATATTTCTGTATATGCTATTAATCCATACCGACCCACTTGGGTTATTAAACATATAAAATTTATATCGCTCATTTCATTTTATCCTATGACCCGGTCTACTCACAGTGTGTGAGTGGGAGGTTAAGAAAGAAGTTTGATCGCAGGCGTGCCAGGCGGCTGGGCGAGGCGATATTCTTCACACGGCCACTTCAGACACCAATGTTTGGTTTGTAACCTGGTCCATTTTTGCAGACCGCCTGCTGCTTGGCTGAGCTGAACTCTCTGTATCATGGTGATATGATACTGTGAGTTCCAGCTCAACTATGGCTCTATTGTCCGGTACTCTCGGCATCATTGGAATACAGGACAGTGGACTAGGGAGCCTGGCAGGAAATCGGAGCATCATTGATCACTATGATGCAGTGGGTTCAGCTGAGCAGCAGGCAGTCTGGGAAATAAGCTGTCTTTGTTTTTCCAGGACCAAACATGGCTATCTGAATTGGCTCTTATACAGAATCTACAAACCTACAGTATGTATCAGTCTGCTCTGCTCCTTCTGCTCTATAACATGCTGGCTTCGACTCCAAGTTAATTTGACAAGTTCTCTTGCATTTTTTTTTTAATATACTCTTAATCTTCCAAGCATAGCTCTCCAAGACATGTCAGTCGTTGAATGGCACGTGCACAGAGGTGTTTACAATGCTTTTAAGTACCTCATGAATCATTTTTATGCACGTCACAAACCTGAACATCTTTTCAGGAATAAATGCAATCCAGTATGTGTTCATTATTCTGTCTAGAAAACGGTCATAAAAAGAAGTAACGTTCAATTTCTTTTTGAAAATTGTTTGGGATTTGGGTCATATGAGGGTTGGACACCATTCAATAATGGCATTTATTGGTCTGTTTTTATTTTTATTTTTTGTTAGCTCAGACTGTCTGATTTCTGGCTAGTTTCAGTATGTAAATTGTCTGTGACACAGATGCTGGCCGTGCATATTTGACTCTGTTGATGACAGTGATAGCATATGTGGCAGGTGAATCTTCAGGCAGACACTGAGCTGTATTTAGTTTGCATTTACGATGTCATTACTCATTTTGTAAGGATATCAACTCCTGCCCTTTGGTTAGCAGTCTGGCAGTCATTCAAAACAGCCCTCTCTTTAGTGAGCGTACATTTTACATTTTCTTAATACTGAAATTCATTCCTTTCATTTTCCTTTTAGTGTGGTTTGCCACCAGTGCCTTTCAGGAACAGTTCCACAAGTGCATAGGTTACAGATATATAACGGGTCACAATTTGTGATTTAAGTATTATGGGAAGGGGAAAAAAATGACCTACTTTTTAAACTTGAAGTTTTTTTGTTAAACATTTTCTTAAGATATTTACACTACCGTTCAAAAGTTTGGGGTCACCCAGACAATTGTGTTTTCCATGAAAACTCACACTTTTATTTATCAAATGACTTGCAAAATGAATAGAAAATATAGGCAAGACATTGAGAAGGTTAGAAATAATTATTTTTATTTGAAATAATAATTTTCTCCTTCAAACTTTGCTTTTGTCAAAGAATGCTCCATTTGCAGCAATTCCAGCATTGCAGACCTTTGGCATTCTAGCTGTTAATTTGCTGAGGTAATCTGGAGAAATTTCACCCCATGCTTCAAGAAGCCCCTCCCACAAGTTGGATTGGCTTGATGGGCACTTTTTGCCTACCATATGGTCAAGCTGCTCCCACAATAGCTCAATGGGGTTGAGATCTGGTGACTGCGCTGGCCACTCCATTACACATAGAATACCAGCTGCCTGCTTCTTCCCTAAATAGTTCTTGCATAATTTGGAGGTGTGCTTTGGGTCATTGTCCTGTTGGATGAAATTGGCTCCAATCAAACGCTGTCCACAGGGTATGGCATGGCGTTGCAAAATGGAGTGATAGCCTTCCTTATTCAAAATCCCTTTTACCTTGTACAAATCTCCCACTTTACCAGCACCAAAGCAACCCCAGACCATCACATTACCTCCACCATGCTTGACAGATGGTGTCAGGCACTCTTCCAGCATCTTTTTAGTTGTTCTGTCTCTCACAAATGTTCTTCTGTGTGATCCAAACACCTCAAACTTCGATTCGTCTGTCCATAACACTTTTTCCAATCTTCCTCTGTCCAATGTCTGTGTTCTTTTGCCCATATTAATCTTTTCCTTTTATTAGCCAGTCTCAGATATGGCTTTTTCTTGGCCACTCTGCCCTGAAGGCCAGCATCCCTGAGTCGCCTCTTCACTGTAGACGTTGACACTGGCGTTTTGCGGGTACTATTTAATGAAGCTGCCAGTTGAGGACCTGTGAGGCGTCGATTTCTCAAACTAGAGACTCTAATGTACAGTCATATGAAAAAGTTTGGGCACCCCTATTAATCTTAATCATTTTTAGTTCTAAATATTTAGGTGTTTGCAACAGCCATTTCAATTTGATATATCTAATAACTGATGGACACAGTAATATTTCAGGATTGAAATTAGGTTTATTGTACTAACAGAAAATGTGCAATATGCATTAAACCAAAATTTGACCTGTGCAAAAGTATGGGCACCTCAACAGAAAAGTGACATTAATATTTAGTAGATCCTCCTTTTGCAAAAATAACAGCCTCTAGTCGCTTCCTGTAGCTTTTAATCAGTTCCTGGATCCTGGATGAAGGTATTTTTGACCATTCCTCTTTACAAAACAATTCCAGTTCAGTTAAGTTTGATGGTCGCCGAGCATGGACAGCCCGCTTCAAATTATCCCACAGATGTTCAATGATATTCAGGTCTGGGGACTGGGATGGCCATTCCAGAACATTGTAATTGTTCCTCTGCATGAATGCCTGAGTAGATTTGGAGCTGTGTTTTGGATCATTGTCTTGCTGAAATATCCATCCCCGGCGTAACTTCAAATTCGTCACTGATTCTTGTACATTATTCTCAAGAATCTGCTGATACTGAGTTGAATCCATGCGACCCTCAACTTTAACAAGATTCCCGGTGCCGGCATTGGCCACACAGCCACAAAGCATGATGGAACCTCCACCAAATTTTACAGTGGGTAGCAAGTGTTTTTCTTGGAATGCTGTGTTTTTTTGACGCCATGCATAACGCCTTTTTGTATGACCAAACAACTCAATCTTTGTTTCATCAGTCCACAGGACCTTCTTCCAAAATGAAGCTGGCTTGTCCAAATGTGCTTTTGCATACCTCAGGCGACTCTGTTTGTGGCGTGCTTTCAGAAACGGCTTCTTTCGCATCACTCTCCCATACAGCTTCTCCTTGTGCAAAGTGTGCTGTATTGTTGACCGATGCACAGTGACACCATCTGCAGCAAGATGATGCTGCAGCTCTTTGGAGGTGGTCTGTGGATTGTCCTTGACTGTTCTCACCATTCTTCTTCTCTGCCTTTCTGATATTTTTCTTGGCCTGCCACTTCTGGGCTTAACAAGAACTGTCCCTGTGGTCTTCCATTTCCTTACTATGTTCCTCACAGTGGAAACTGACAGGTTAAATCTCTGAGACAACTTTTTGTATCCTTCCCCTGAACAACTATGTTGAACGATCTTTGTTTTCAGATCATTTGAGAGTTGTTTTGAGGAGCCCATGATGCCACTCTTCAGAGGAGATTCAAATAGGAGAACAACTTGCAATTGGCCACCTTAAATACCTTTTCTCATGATTGGCTACTCATGGCTATGAAATTCAAAGCTCAGTGAGGTTACAAAACCAATTTTGTGCTTCAGTAAGTCAGTAAAAAGTAGTTAGGAGTATTCAAATCAATAAAATGATAAGGGTACCCAAATTTTTGCACCGGTCAAATTTTGGTTTAATGCATATTGCACATTTTCTGTTAGTACAATAAACCTCATTTCAATCCTGAAATATTACTGTGTCCATCAGTTATTAGATATATCAAATTGAAATGGCTGTTGCAAACACCCAAATATTTAGAACTAAAAATGATTAAGATTAATAGGGGTGCCCAAACTTTTTCATATGACTGTACTTGTCTTGTTGCTCAGTTGTGCAGTGGGGCCTCCCACTTCTCTTTCTGCTTTGGTTAGAGCCTGTTTGTGCTGTCCTCTGAAGGGAGTAGTACACACAGTTGTAGGAAATCTTCAGTTTCTTGGCAATTTCTCGCATGGAATAGCCTTCATTTCTAAGAACAAGAATAGACTGTTGAGTTTCACATGAAAGTTCTCTTTTTCTGGCAATTTTGAGAGTTTAATCGAACCAACAAATGTAATGCTCCAGATTCTCAGCTAGCTCAAAGGAAGGTCAGTTTTATAGCTTCTCTAACCAGCAAAACTGTTTTCAGCTGTGCTAACATACTTGCACAAGGGTTTTCTAAACATCCATTAGCCTTCTTACACAGTTAGCAAACACAATGTACCATTAGAACACTGGAGTGATGGTTGCTGGAAATGGACTTCTATACACCTATGTAGCTATTGCATTAAAAAACAGACTTTGCAGCTAGAATAGTCATTTACCACATTAACAATGTATAGAGTGTATTTCTGATTCATTTAATATTATCTTCATTGAAAAAAACTGTGCTTTTCTTTAAAAAATAAGGAAATTTCTAAGTGACCCTAAACTTTTGAACGGTAGTGTATGTGTGTGTGTGTATACACCACATATATATATATATATATATATATATATATATATATATATATATATATAATATAAAAATATAAAAATTTTAATTTTCCATTTCATCATCAATTTTTTTTTTTTTTTTTTTTTGCTGATGTTTTCTTAGGTTAGGCCATAAGTTTCTGATTGGTGGGGGCGCATCCATTGCACATACTTCACACAGCACTCAGCTGGAAGCAGTTGCCTCAGGTCGCTGTATATTGGTGAGACTTCGGTACTGCAGCTCATTGTAAGTTCAGATCTATGGAACAGAGAATAGTTTTTGTTTTATATATAGAAAAGAAATCCAATTGAATTGCAGTACTGTAGTATTGTACATTCTAGTAAATTAGACTTTTGGGCTATGGACTCAGATCTCCAAATCTGCAGATAAATGAGCACTCTGCTTTAAGGAAACACATGGCTACATGATTGTTGTGATTTGGGGGTTACAGAGCTTGACACCTCCCCCCCCCCCACCCATTTAATATTCTGATGAGTTTCAGTGAAACTTCTCTTTTAAAAGTTTCCTATGATGTGGAGGATTTCCTGTGTTAATAAACTTGCTTCTTGCAAGTACTGACCACAATGACCGAGATGGATTCATATCTATTTTACAAAAACCTCAGGTTTTAGATTACGTTTTGGTCAACCCACAACCTGATTCTATATAAATACTGTATTTTATTTTTTGTTATGTAGTACTTTATGTAACAAAACTTCCTTTATGACCCCTTCATTCCTCCTTTCACAACTCTACATAGAGCACATGTAATTGTGTACATGGCGCTAGGCTGTACTTGCAGTTACCAGACTCATGCAGCCAAAAGCTGTCAGTCACAGCCAGTTTCTGCAAGGCAAAGAGTGCATGGTGGATGTCAAATGAGAACATCCCTGGGTTGCCCCTTTTACATCCATCTGTTAGCAGAGAAGGGAACTCCTTGCAGCAGCTGGGAATAGGCTGCTGAAGTGTAGCCTCAAAACTGCCTTTCGAATGAATGTGAATGTTGAAACTACGCTTATACCTGTATGCGCAACATGATGGAAAATGTTTTAACTACCATTGTACCATTAAGGCCAGTACTTACCGTGGGCTGGGGATCTAGGAATAATTTATCTGCAGCCTAATACATGAAAACTTTAAAAACATTAAACACTTTAAAAAAATAAAATAAATAAATAATACAAAAAAATCGTAGCAATGAAACTCTAGACTCTAGTTATTTTTTTAATGGCTTCTTGTCTAGGCTTGTTATCGTGGCATGTGCCCTGCAGTTCTTTGTCATTATCAGATATTTGAGAGGCAGGTGATACTTTTCACTTGCTAATCCGCTCTTTACTTGATAATCCAGGTCTGCCTTTACACTGTCGTGTACCACTGTTGTGATAGTAAAAATAATTGCAAAATTGGCTTTCAGTTACGTATAGGTCAAGTGCTGTACTATGGCTAATGCAAAGTGGACTGTGTGGAATGATAATATAATACATGTGCAGTCAGTGGTCGGTGAATTTGAGACTGTCTCTTGCTGGGCAGACATGTGTACTTCACATTAACACATATTCATTTTCTCACACACACAGTATAGCACAGTTCGGCAACCAGTCTAGAAATCCTGCTTTATCCATAATTAATCCAGGATCTTTATACTTGGTTTATATTTTTTGTTGGATTTTTATTGTGGTGATGCCATATAGTGTAATAACTTCTGTTATTCCGTTAGCGGCTCTATAGATAACCGTACATATTAAATCAAAGTTGTCTAAACCAATAACAGACATCATATTACATTGATTCTTTTTTTAGATATTGGTGACTTGATTCATGATCCATGCCTGGGTAGGGCATCTCCTCAGGTATTACTATAACCACATATTTTAGACGTATGACCCTATGGGTGGACCATACTTTTCCATTTTTGAAAATGAAAGAGAACCTGTTGCCTCCCCTCACATGTTTTAGTAAATACTGGTATTCTTGAAATAACCATTCTGGCGCAACTTTTATTAGAACTCTGTTCTGTTATTCCTCATAAAATTGACAAGGGTGATAAAAGGACTTCTGTGGTATGGCTACTAAGCAGCAGTGTTTATAGTATATACAGACTGCTACCAATTGGTATATAAACACCTGCTTAGTAACAATGTGAACTCTTATCGTTGAAATCTATAGGACTTAACAGTCATGCTAGCTGGGATCCCCTTACCTATAGACTTATAAGGCAGATCTACAATACATCACCACATCATATATAATATATATATCTTTCTCTTATATATAAAAATGAGTTTCTATCTTTCTGTTCTTTATGCGTGACCAAACGACTGGACCGATCTTCACCAATTTTGGCACACAGGTACATCAGGTGTCCAGGCAGATTTTAGACCGGGTCTCAGCTCTCTAGGACATACCGCTCCTGAGATACAGTATTCCCAAAAAATGACCTGCATTAGCCAATGGAAGCCTGCAAGTCTCTCACTCATATTCCAACTGCCATACACGGTCACATGTCCCTTATCAGCCAGTAGAAGCTCGCAGGCGCTTAGTCTCCACATGCACACAGCTTTACTCCAGGTTTCCATAACAACCGATCGCAGGTTTTTCACTCATATTCAAACTGATATACACATGATCACATAATGCTTATGGACCAATGGAAATGCGCAGGTTTTTCAGTCTTCATAAACACGTTACACCAGGTTTCCATAGCAACCAAGCTATTTACGACCTCTATTAGTCAATAGCAGTTCGCAGGTCCTTAAATATTCAGTCATATGATGTGTATCAGCCAATATAAGTTCACATTCCAGTAGAAAAATTTTAAACACACACACAAACAACATACAAAATAGACCAGTGCAAAACTGGCCAATTCTTATGGGGCCACTACACAAACAAAAAATGAAATATACCCGTGCGAAGATGGGTCCTTCTGCTAGTGTGTGTGTGTAATGATAGATAGATAGATAGATAGATATACATATATTATTATTATTATTATTATTATTATTATTTTTTAAAATATATAATTTTTTTTTATTTTTTTTTTCATAGAATATACAGCAAGTATGATTGTGTCCCCTCTTCTCCCATTTTGCTGCAGACCTTTTGTAGTGTATTACATTGTCTACTACTCCTCCATCTAATCTATCTAATAATAATTTAAGAAACATTTTCAACTTCTGTCTGGGCCTCTTCATACAGACAGGAAGCATATAGGTCACAGAGACATTAGGGCTGATTTACAAAGACTGCGATTTTTGGGCAAAGTTAACCCAAAAGTCACAAAACAATTTTTACTGCAAGCAAAGTAAATGTAAAGTCAACCTAAGAAGTCCATGAAGGATCCAAACAACTATTACTGGTGCTATCTACTCAGCCTTAAAGAGGTTGTCCAGGATAAATAGAAATTCCTACACTAATCTAAACACCCTCCCCCCGCCTACTTTCTAAATTACATAATTCAGCAAAAATGTATAGTTACCCATACATTTTCTGATTATCCGGTGTCTATCCGTTTTTGCAAATGGAACATCACCAATACTAATTAATGTTGTATAATAAGATGCAGGGTATGTTGCACATTTTACCCTCATTGGAATTGACTAGCTTTTTAAAGGGGTTTTCGGGCAAAAAACTTTATTAAAAAAAAAAAAAAAAAGATATTTTAGTGTTATTAATGGGTTATTAATTGCACCCAAATATGTTTAGCAGTGTTTTGAACAATTTATGGGTTTCTCTGGGAGCTCCTGGCATCTTCTGCATTTGTTTACATGGTTAGTTTCCTGCTGTCTTAGCCTACAACTACCATGATGCATTGCACTTCACTCAGGGAGGGGGTGTGAGAGAGGTAGGAAGGTGGATCTGTTTCCTTAGCTAGCCCGTGGACTACTAGCCTTATCTACCTACCTACCTAATTCAGAACACCCCCCCCCCACCCACCCACCCAAATCATACTTACCTGTCTTCTGTATCCAGGAGATCAGTTTCTTCTGTCCTGCTGGCTTCTTCAGTGGACTTCTTGTGCATGCGTGGGAGGCAGGATATTTCTGCTCTTCACTACTGCCGGTGATTGCACAATAAAGCTGGAATCACTGGCTCTATAGCATCGGCAGAAAAGGATGTGACGTTTCATGCCCAGAAGACTGAAGACAGTATGATGTGGTGGTGTAGTATTGGTGATGCTCCGTTTCCAGAAACAGAGAAATGGAACATCACCGGAATATCAGAAAGTGTTCCTGGGGCAGTCACCTGACCACCCCAGGGATATGGGTAAATATAGATTTTAGTTTTAAAGTAAGTAAAGTAGAAGTTAGGTGGGGGGAGGGGGGTTTAGTTTAGGGTTGGTTAAATTTTTTTTTTTTTTTTTTTTTTTTTATCCCGGACAACCCCTTTAATTAGAGAATTTTTAGTTCTTACTGCTGGAGTTGGTTGTTTGGCCTACTGATTCATAGTCATTTTCGTATATGCCAGCTTTTTTCATGTATTAAGTAGACTATGATGCTTTATGAAAAACCACTCCCTTCTAATACTGGAATTTGCTACTGAGCTGTCACAGATTGAAAGCAAAGCAAACAAATCCACTTGGTCAGGTAGGGAATGCTTTCCACCTGTTAATAACATGATGATCTCATCAGAAGCATATTCAGTCAATAAGCAATGTCAAACGTGGCTGATGGTGCCAGACGTCATCGCTAGAAACAACGAATGTCTGTTAAGCTGAAGAATTGTCACTGTATAGCCCCAGCCTTACTATTAAGTTTTTTTTTTTTGTTTTTTTTATATATATATATTTTTTTTGGTATATATTTTTTCTATATTATTTACTAGACAAGAAGTATTAATATGAGCAGTTAAACCTCCTCATTGTATTTTTTTTTTAATTTATTTTTGCTTTCACAGCCATTTTCATGTGCCTGCCATGTTGCTCTGGTTTATAGTTGCAGTTTTGCCAGTGGTTTGTGCTCTGCGGTTAAAACGCCTAGATAGCATTGAAACTTATGCTCTTTCTAACGTTTGCCACAAGTAACGGCACTGTCATTTTGTCATTTTGTGTTGTTCCAGAGTATGAGGAACGACATTATAAAACTGTTTTAAAATCATATGTTTTTATAAAGTCATATGTTTAATAAATCTGCTCCCAATATAAAAATATTAAAATAAACAACCCTTAACCCCTTAAGGACCCGGCCATTTTTCGTTTTTGCATTTTCGTTTTTCCCTCCCCACATTCCAAGAGCCATAACTTTTTCATTTCTTAGTTCAGAGTCACATGATGGCTTATTGTTTGCAAAACAAATTGTACTTTGTTTTGCAAACAATTGTGTTGTTGTTGTTGTTGTTGTTGTTATTATTCTTATTGTAAATTGTATTATTATTATTACTTTGTAATGGCATCATTCAATATGCTGTGCAATGTACTGGGAAGCTGGAAAAAAAAATTCAGAATGAGGTGCAATTGGAGCAAAAATGCATTTGCACCAATTTCATATGGGTTTAATTTTTACAGCGTTCACTGTGTGGTAAAAATGACATGTTACCTGTATTCTGTGGGTCAGTACGAACACGACGATACCAAATTTATATAGTATTTGTAATGTTTTGATACCTTTTAAAAAATGAAAAACTTTGCAAAATTGAAAAAAAAAATTTGTCGCCATATTGTGACACCTGTAAGTTTTTCATATTTACATGTATGTAGCTGGGTATGGCGTCTTTTTATGCGGGACTAGATGTTTTTACTGATACCATTTGGGGAAAGATCTGATGGTTTCATCACTTTTTATTCAATTTTTTATAGGAGGCAAAGTGTTGGAAAAAAAAACTCTATTTGGCTATTTTGACTTTTTTGTTTTTTGTTTTTTTTCACCACTACACCGTTCACCGTATGTGATATTTTAATAGATCGGGCATTTTGGAGCACGAGGATACCTAATGTGTTTGTTCACATATAAAAATAAACAAAAGTAATCTAGGGAAAGGGGGGTGATTTGAGCTTTTTTTTTTTTTTTTTTTTTGCACACTTTCCCCCGTCCCAATATTTAAAAAAATAACAATTTTATATTCTCTCTCTCTCCCCCTCTCCATCTCTCTCTCTCTCTCTCTCTCTCTCTCTCTCTCTCTCTCTCTCTCTCTCTATATATATATATATATATATATATATATATATATATATATATATATATATATAAAATTTTGTGCTAAAAAGTTTACATACCCTGGTAGTTTTTTTTTTTTCTTTTTTGGGCCTTTTTTCAGAGAATATGAATGATAACACACAACTTTTTTCTCCACTCGTGGTTGGTTCAAGCCATTTATTGTCAAACTGCTGTGTTTTCTCTTTTTAAATCATAATGACAACTAAAAACATCAAAATGACCCTGTTCAGAAGTTCACATACCCTGGTGATTTTGGCCTGATAACATGCCCAGAAGTTGACACACAGGGGTTTGAATGACTACTAAAGGTAACATCCTCACCTGTGACCTGTTTGCTTGTAATAAGTGTGTGTGCATAAAAGCTGAGTGAGTTTCTGGGATCAAGGCAAACTGTTGCATCTTTCCTCCAGCCACTGATTTGTCCACAGATCTACAGGAAAAGGTAGTTGAACTGTATAAAACAGGAAAGGGATACAAAAAGATATCGAAGGAATTGATAATGTCAGTCAGCAGTGTTCAAACTGTGATTTAAGAAATGGAAACTCAGGGGCTCTGTAAAAACCAAACCTCGGTCAGGTAGACACAACTGCCCAGAAAATTGTTCGGGATGCAAAGAAACACCCACACATAACATCAGCTGAAATACAGGACTCTCTGAAAACTATCAGTGTGGCTGTTTCAAGATGCACAATAAGGAGGCACTTGAAGAAAAATGGGCTGCATGGTCGAGTTGCCAGAAGAAAGCCATTACTGTGCAAATGCCACAAAGAATCTCGCCTTCAATACGCCAAACAGCACAGAGACAAGCCTCAAAACTTCTGGAGCAAGGTAATTTGGAGTGATGAGACAAAAATCGAACTTTTTGGCCACAACCATAAAAGTTACATTTAGGGAGGTGTCAACAAGGCCTATGATGAAAGGAACACCATTCCTACTGTAAAGCACGGAGGTGGATCACTGATAATGTGGGGATGTGTGACCTTCAAAGGCACAGGAAACTTGGTCAAAGTTGAAGGAAAGATGAATGCAGCACGTTATCAGCAAATACTGGAGGCAAATTTGCACTCATCAGCCAGGAAGCTGCGCATGGGACGTACTTGGACGTTCCAACATGACAATGATCCAAAACACAAGGCCAAGTCGACCTGTCATTGGCTACAGCAGAAGAAAGTGAAGGTTCTGGAGTGGCCATCTCAGTCTCCTGACCTCAATATCATTCAGCCACTCTGGGGAGATCTCAAGCGAGCAGTACATGCAAGACAGCCCAGGAATTTACAGGAACTGGAGACTTTTTGCCAAGAAGAATGGGCAGTTTTACCATCTGAGAAAATAAAGATCCTCATCCACAACTACCACAAAAGACTTCAAGCTGTCATTGATGTTAGAGAGGGCAATACACGGTATTAAGAACTGGGGTATGTGAACTTTTGAACAGGGTCATTTTGATGTTTTTGGTTGTCATTATGATTTAAAAAGAGAAAACACAGAAGTTTGACAATAAATGGCTTCAACTAACCATGAGTGGAGAAAAAGTTTGTGTGTTATCATTCATATTCTCTGAAAAAAGGCCAAAAAAACAAAGAATCTGCTGGGGTATGTAAACTTTTTAGCACAACTGTATGCACTCCTCTGTCCCCGGTGCTCTGGTTCCTCCCAGCGTGGTCTGGTCCTGCTGCTCTGATGTCCTTGCTGGCTGTGACTTCCCTGGTCCCTTTCCTTAGGCTGCTGATTGGCCTGAGAGGTCATGTGCGGCGGAGACACTGTAGCAGCAGGACTGGCCCTCGCTGGGAGACACTGGAGCACTAGGGACAGGTGAATATGGTGTTTGTGTTTTTTTTTATTTATTTCTTTTTTTCTCCTTCCCTGACCTCATTTAAAAAACAGTGGACAGATGAGTATGTGTTTTTAAATAGTTTCCCTGGCCTCAAAAAATGGGTTATCCTGGACAACCTCTTTAACCTTTCTGGTATTTTTTTTTTTTTGTCTCCTTCATTATGTGCCTGTTCCCTCAAAATGTTTCAGCAAGATTTACCTTATTTAGATATTTTCTGTCGAAAAGCATACCTAAACCTTTGAACAGAGTTTGCTTTGTATAGTGGCTTTGCTTGGGATCGCAAGCCATGTAACATATGAATGTTGACATCTTATGTCCTGTGTAGTGGTATTGGCGGTGAAAAGTGTACCATTACTGCTTCAGTCTGCTGATTCTTGGGGTTCCCAGGTGTTTGACCTCTCAAGGATCTTCAATTGATTAATATGCCCCACAAATCCTTTAAAACTATGGACTTGCATTTAATTAAATTCAATTAATTTGCCATTTAAGAGAGTCATGATTCTAATTTTGTAGCAGATTCATGATATCAATGTTGGCCCTATGTTTAGTGGGGGGAGAATCAAAATTGCCAAATTTGTTTTTTTTTTCACTGTTTTACCTCCCCAAGAAAATGTAATAAAAAGGGTTCAAATTTCAGGCTTTCCCCAAAATGGTACCGCATTTTTCGGACTATAAGACGCACTTTTTTTCCCCCAAATTTGGCAGGAAAATGGGTGGTGCGCCTTATGGTCCGAAAGTGGATGTTGGGGGAAGGGGGGTTGGAGGAGCGGGGTCGCAGCATCGCCCCACTCCTGCCGCCGCCTGCTTCCTGCAGCGGGGCTTCCTCCAGCAGCAGGAGTGGGGGCGATGTCCGGGCCCTGGGATCGAAGAAGCGGGTGTCAGCGAACCCGTCCCGGCATCTGCCGTGCTATTACGGTGGATTCCGGGTCTGTAAAGATGACGCTGGCTGCTCTGCTGCAGAGCGGTCGCCATAGCTACCGCGTCTCACACTGTAATGTACAGCGCAGACTCGGAGCTAATGCCCGTGATCAGACTCCAGTCTGATCGCGGGCATTACTAATTTAAAGCCCCCCCCTTCCCCCCAAAGTAAAAAAGTTGCGCACCCCCCCCCACCCCCACCATCTTAACCCGTACATTTGAAGTTGCAGGCCGACAGCCGCACGGCAAGATCGCGGGAGCTGACCTGTTCCTGTGACAGCCAGGAGCCTTATTGCGGCTGGTCATATAATAATGCACAGAATCTCCCATAGACTGCAATACACTTGTATTGCAGTCTATGGGACTTGCAATCAAATGATTGCAGGTTCAAGCCCCCTAAGGGGGGGGGGGGGGGCTAATAAAATAGTAAAAAAAAAAAAGTTAAAAAAATATAAAAAAATAAATTGTTCTAAATCACCCCCTTTCCCTAGAATACATATAAAAGTAGAAAATGACTATGAAACACATACATATTAGGTATTCCTGTGTCCGAAAATACCCAGTCTACAAACATAAAAATATTTTTCCTGTAAGGTGAACGTCATAGAGGGGGAAAATAAATCAAAAGTGCCGAACTGCTGTTTTTTTTCACTGTTTCACCTTTGATTTGAATAAAAAGTGATCTAAGCAATAGACATTCCCCAAAATGGTAAAAAGAACATCTGGCTCTGCAAAAAAAGATGCTGTATGCCTCCCCATACAGCGGCAGAGCCACCTGTCAATGTGGCTTTGCAGCAGTTGCAAAACTACAACTCCCATATATTAAATATTTTACCGATTTTTGCTTCAAAACTTTTTTTCCCTATTTTCCTCCTCTAAAACCTAGGTGTGTCTTATTGGTACGATGCGTCTTATAGTCCGAAAAATACGTTATATAAAAACTACAACCTTTTTTTTTTTTTTTTTTCCCCCCCACAATTTCACACCATTCAGAATTTTTTTTTTTTTCCCAGTACATTATACAAAATCAGAAATTCACACCATTGACCATTGTCAAATACATTTTTTTGTTCCACAAAAATGAAGCCTTCATTTGGGTTGGTCAGCAAAAAAAATAAAATTTAAAATAAAAGTTATGGGCTTTGGAAGGAGGGGAGTGAAATGCAAAAGCACAAAAAGGGTTATTTTTGAAAAAAATTTATTTCGTCTTTAGGCAAAAACTGCGAAGCCCTAATTACAACAATTATCAGAAATGCTTGCAAAAAATCAAAAGTTCACTTTAATACGGTAAATTTGGTGTATCTTTTGGCTAAGCGTGTGCCAGAAACATTGTGAACAAGCAGAGATTTGCACCATTAGTTACGCCAATTTCTGCTGTTAGTTAGCTGTCTGTCTCAAGAAGGCGAACATTTCTGCATAGGTATAATTGGTGCAAAACTTTGCTTTTTTTTTTTACACCAGAAATCTGGCATACATCAGTTATTGTACAACTATAGGGGGAAATGTACCGACTTGAAACATAGTAGCTGGGAGCTCCAGTTTCCATATTATTAAAATATGTTCTCCTTTTCTCCCAAAATAAGTGGAATTTTGTCGTCAAGGTTATTATAGAATATAAATGTAAAGTATTTCTCTTTCAAAAAACTGTTGATTGTCACAATTCCATTGAAATTTATCGTGGATGTGTTCATTTGGTGTAGTAAGCCAAAATACTAATGTATCTTTTTCTTTCCTTGCAGCATTCATCCAGTCAGACAATGTAATTGAAGTGCTTCGATTTGATGAAGGAGGCCTTTTAGAGGTAAAGTTATGATGTGTTCCTTGTCTATTAGAATAGGACTAATGTAGGAGACTCCAGGGGGTTGTACGATTGCTTTAGTTCACCATGCTACCTGTAGATCCTAGCGCTTGTTGTGAGGTGCAGCGCAACGGGAAATGCCATTTAGCAAATTTCCAAGATGTAAAACTGATCTGTAAATCAGAAGTCAGCTCAGTGGCCAAATTATGGTAATTTCATTTTGCAGAGATATTGACATTTTATTAGTGTCATGCCACTTTTTGTCTTTAAATCCATATTAGTTGCCAGCTTTGTCTTCTCAATGACCTGAAAGTAAGTTGGCATTTTATAAAAATGTTCAGTCATAGATTACAGGGAAAAAAAAAATATTCAGAGCAGGAAAACAATATGGCTGCACTCTTTGCAAAAAACAGCTGTTTTTGCCAAACTGTAATGTGTCTTTTAGACCGCCATAATGTGACCCTATTTCATGGTCCGTGTTACATGCACAAGTCCTGTTCTGAATGACTAGAACTAACAGCATCATGGGGATCCGCTGTAACATACGCCCACATTATAGCTGAGGGAAGGAGGTGCAAGTAAATGAAACATATAGTAAACTATGGATACTGTTTTGAATTCTGGTTGTATTAGATGGAAATCCTCTTTAAAAGGAGTATGTTACCAGAACCCAGCATATCAACCCAGTCCTGCAGATAGATAGGTTAAGGTCACCGGAATCAAACCGCATTTTCCTCTACTTTTTTTTTTTTTTTTTCTCTGTTGCCCAGATATCACTGTTTTTTGTCGATCTGAAAAAGAACTGTGTGGAGCAGAGATGGTGTTGCTATTGCTCCAAAGAGTTCAGTGTCATATTGACAAAATAGTGATATCTTGGCAACTAAGGCTCCAATTCACAATGGAAAAACAGGTTAGGGTCACCCTAAGGAAACTGTGGGGCTGGATCAATATGTTGCATATCTCACTTCAAAGCACTTATGAAGGAGCCATTTTTTAAATTATATGACATTTTAGGTAATTGTTCATACACCTATTTATTAGCATAACTAAGTAATACTTTTGTCAAACTGAAAAGTTGAATTCAGCCATGATGGCTTTTATTTTTAAGATTTCCACTGACCATAAACAGAGCAATAATGAAGACATTTGGTCTCTGTAGAGACTTGTGGAAACTGAAAAAGTCATACTGGACATGTCGTGTCAGCCACTGTAAGGGATAAACCAAGTTAACAAGTGTTCATCTGTCCACAGGTCATTATTTTCTGTACTGGACTATAATGCATTGTTATTGTTTATTTATATAGCACCATTAATTCCATGGTGCTTTACATTTGAGGGTTTACATACGGTACACAAGATATACAAAACAGATAATACTAACAGTGACCAACTGGCACAGTGGGATACAGGGCCCTGCCGCAAGCGCTTACAATCTATACAAGTTCTTCCAGCTTCAAATATTCTGACACACCAATTTTTTTTTTTTTTAGTGGACACTCTAAAACTAGCAGATTTGTTTCCAATTTGAGCAGGAATGTACAAGTTGTCAGCCCTGATCAGAGTGAATGTATGTTATAAACAGAGTTGGCCCATCCTGGCACTATGCTAGTTGATCTGTAGTAGACTACTAGTTCTAAATCCAGCACCAAGCTAGTAAACTGCATTCCAAGGGCATCTGATGAGATGTCACTTGTATCTGCAGTAAAGCAACGTGTTCTCCTATGAGTCACGTCTGTTTAAGAATATGTAGTATGTGAACTTAATGGCATGTTTACGTAGACATCTTTACATCATGGAGTGATTTTAGGAATTCTATTAATAAAATAATAATTTTTGTTGCTAGCAGCAGGTATTGTTGTTTTTATTTTATTTTTTTTTTCCTTTTTGATATTTCTGCTGAACATTGAAAGGTTTGGTAGAATACGATTAACATTTGCACTCTGTCAAGAATAGGCATGCCAAGTGCAATGTTTTCCCTCCTAAATTGTTACGCATACATTATAGCAAAGTATTTGCCTGTGTTTGGGTGTTAATTTTCCTTGAACCTGTAATGCATGGGGTGAAATGAGTGTGTGGAATCTGTCCATCTGGTCAGTTCACTTGCTGAGATTAAGTGTGTGTATGGGAAAGTTATTAAACTATGTTCTCATTAAATCCAACATATATTTCAAAAAAGATCCTCTGGTAGAATTTCTGCGTCAGATTTTTTATTTTGCATGTAAATTCACTTGCATTTGATGTGCAATATTGACTGATTTCTCAATGACATACTTAACCTTGTGAATATGGTCTTGCACTAAGGAGTCTTGTTATAGTATAAGGGCTTATTTATACATGCATATTTCCAGCATTCTACACATGGACAGTAATACAGACCCATTATAGTCTGAAGGTAATTTGTGTAAAACATGCACAACTGTGATCTATGTTGCATCCAAGACTCCCCTATTCAAGTTAGTGGGAATACAATAGACATGGTTTTTCAGGGAACACAGGTTTTTTTTTTTTTTGGTTTTTTTTGGTTTTTGCAGGCAAGTGAAAAGTATGGTGTACATAAGTAAAAGAAAACCTATTCTGTGCAGACAGATGCAAAGTGGGCCATTTCATAAATGAAAAAAGGTCACTTTATGCAGACGCAAAACACACTCTTATCTAAATAAGCTCTAATGTCGAAGGTGTGATAGGACTTTATGGTTTATCCCATGAAGCTAATATTGGTACATGAACATATTTTTATGAAGGATATGGTTTATCCACCATTATCCAATACTAAGCAGACTCATTTTGCCAGTGCGTTTTTTTATTTATAGATAGATAGATGAGAGAGAGAGAGAAATATATAAAAAAAAAAAAAAAAACATCAGGCAGAGAGGGGGCTGCTCCCACTAACAGGGAAGAAACTTTGCATCCATTAGTTTCTAACATATTAATGTTTCCTCTGTTTGTACATTATATTACCGTAAGGATGTGATACAAATTATTTGAGATATTAAGGTTTATTATTATTTTAGTACATAGTACGGTACATTAGTTCACTTTGTATCAGTGCTGCACAGACTTTGACCTGTAATAACACGTTAGACGCTCCACTCATCCTGCACATGTCGCTTATAGTCAATTAAGTCAGGACCTGCAAAAACAGCACATAGTATGCTGCCACTCTAGCTTCACATCAAACATAAATGCATATACATGGTATTTTTCAGTAGTGGTAACTGTTCCTGTGCAAACATCTGACTGCACTCGTTGAAAGATTTGTGGGATAGTTAACGCCTTTGGCATGAAGCGTTGATATAGGCAACTACTTACTCATAGATTGTAAGCCCTTACAGTTGGTCACTGTTAGTATTATCTGTTTTGTATATCTTGTGTACCGTATGTAAACCCTCAAATGTAAAGCACCATGGAATTAATGGTGCTATATAAATAAATAACTACTTCCCCACTCACTATTTTTTTCAGAAAGCTAACAGATAGTAGCATACAAGGAAGAAAAACAGTTCTTTCAGAATTGCAAAATTGTGACAGCCAGGTGTCCTAATAGTTCATATTTAACATGGGTGATTGTTATAGAATTTATTGTAGCATAATTAAAGGGAGTTGTCCAGAATTTAAAGGGAACTTGTCAGGGCTGAGCGCAGCATGTTGTAGAGACAAATACACTGATTTTAGTGTCACTTATGGATAGAACAAAGGTAGTTTTGGAGAATGTATGTTAAACTCTGCTGTACACAGGCCAGCACTACCAGGGATGAGTCTGATATGCACAATATGCCAGTACCATCTCCCACCTTCTAGCTGCTGATTGACAGTTCCTCCATATGCACAGCAATATGTGTCAGTACTACTACTTATTCTTAGATAGGGCAACGTAAGGGGTCTGCATTCTCTTAAAGCAACCTTACACCTGTCCACAAGTTGAGTGTTTTCTTGCAGTTTATCCCTATTAATTTGCACTACCAGAAAAAGCCCATGGAAAAAATGGGGCACTGTTTTTTGAAAGACAGTAGCTATACTTTATAATCCTGTGCATCCCTTTTAATGCAACTGAAATCAGACCCCTAATTGTTTCAAGATGTAGGTTAAAGGCAAGCAACATTGTAGATTCCAGAAACAGTCTAGCCAAAACACATTTTTCCATCACTGCACCTTATTGTCTTTCACTCCCTGTATTTGTTTTACATATTGTGTTCCTGTCTGTGCCATCATAATCCTTTCTGCTTGTGATCAGAACATCTTGACTTTTAGGTATTTGTGCTCTTCAATCCCATGAGCAGCTGGAGACTGTACTATCTCTGCCTGCTGGGGGCCAATGTAATTATCATTGTGATATTATTCTCCTAAATAATCTACGCATACAGTAAAGGAGGCTGAGCTGTGAGCCCCTTCCCTCATAACTTTGTGACAACCCAACTGAGAGGGATTAGCTTAACTTAATAAGGCAGTACTAATACTGGGTTTACATCTGTGTTTGCTCACTGTTTGGGTATTCTGTCCCCCATTCCGCTTGAAAAATGCGGAGAGAAAAGTCCTGCAAGCAGAACTTTTCTCTTCGCATTTTTCGGACGGAAACCCGGCAGACCCCATGCTGGGTCTGCGTGTTTCCACAGGTAACCCCTTTTTAAGCAGATTGGGTTTTTATTTTCCGGGTTCTCAAGCAGACCCGAAGAACAGAAACTCGAACGCTAGTGTGAATCTGGCATAACAGAATTATGTACATTGGAGAATAGGTATGTAATGAAAGAAATAAGTTAGTTGCGTACCAAGACAAAGCTAACTTTGAGCAATAATATACTGTTGTTTTATTGCTCCATGTTCACTGCCCAGGGATCAGGATTCAGCCTCTTTCAATTTCATCTTTTTATGAAAAGTTATAGCCGCTTACTGTGTATTAAATTATTAACAGGTAAAACTCTTAAACAGGATTATAGAAGAAAATCCATTAATATATTTAGTAAGATAAATGTTTGCAGCATTAAAGCTAACATGGAGCTAACAGCATTTACCAGATAAATAATAATTGAAACAGGGAAAAAGTAAAAAATTGAAATAATCCTTTAAAAGAAATATGGTATACCCCACCATACATACAGGGGTTTGTGTAGAGAGAAGTGTTTGCTGAAAGCCTGTATCTCAAGTTTGATTGGATACTTAAGTATTCAATAGGTGCAGTTTGTAGTTCTCCTGTAGGCAAGACTACAAGCATTGCTGCAGTGCGGAAGACTACTTGGCTTGTACATAGACCAGTGGCAATTTGGAAACCTAAGTAAATTTGTCAATTGAACATTTGATTTTTGGAACTGCTGTGGATTTGTTTGGTGATGTGTCAGCTACATGTAACAAAAGTCAGCCTGTGGGGCCCTACCTCCTGGCGTTTCTACTATACCTGAGAACAAAGATCTGAAGCCTCCTCTATCCAGACATTTCTCCTGCACTGACACTGCTGGCAAAATATAGTATTACTGCAAATAAATGGCTAGCCATGTATTCTTGGACTCTGTCTACTAGTGGCATCTGTTATTGATATCATACAAATCACTGTAAATATGACTGTAATATTAGAATAAACCTTTAATCTAATATTACAGTCATAAGAATAAACCTTTACAGAACAGCATTCTGTTTTTGGCCGTGGGAAGGGTTCTTTGAGTGGTTGACCTCGCTATGTAACGAAACAATCTGTAAATATTCCCTTGCCTGTTAGGGTGCATTCACACTACTGTTATTTGTGTCCATTGTTGGTATCTGTAAGAGAAGGTCAACAATGGACCCAAACGGACCTGTCAAAAATCCTATTCATTTCAATGGGATTTTTAATGTTATTTATTTGTCTGTTTTTGCTAGATCAGGCAAAGGTCTTATTTTGTAAGACCATATAATGCAGGGTACAGGACTTTTAGCTCTGTTCAAAATAAGACCTGTGACAAATGTTGTGGTGTGTGTTTATTTTTTATTTATTTTTTTTTTTTTTTTTTTTAGCATTAATGTCCATGGGTAACGGATAGGAGATGGTTGATAACAGTCATCTTATACTGTCTTTTATGTATCTGTTCTCTTTCTGAGTTTGCTCAGAAAGCATAATGGGAAAAAAGACACTATCATAACAGACATTAACAAATTAATTTTACTCAGTTTTGCTTTAAGTTTTAATGGATTTTTTTAAAAAATGGATATATTTACATCCGTTAGGGTGTTTTTTTTGTTTTGTTTTTTTAATGTTTTTTTCCCCCAAACCCTATGATGATGAACTTTAAACAGTAATGTGAATACACCCTGACTGCGGTTGTTGTGGGAATTTATTATAGCGTCGCTGGTGATCTTAGACCTTGAATATTACCTGACTGCTTCTACTCTTTATTTACAGACAGAGACCACCATCGGCCTCAGTTCATATCAGCAGAAAAGGTAAGTTGATTCCTCGGTGCTGCTGTCCTTTCTTGACAGAATTCCTGGAAATGTTCTGCTTTGAGGAGGAGAGCCTGTGGCTACATTAAACTGTGGACAGGGCTATTGATTTTACCGTTCAAGGCGCCTTTGCTGCTTCCTTTGTGATACCTCAAGCATAACCCCATTAATGTCAGAGAATCAATAGTGAAACTTATATTTTCACTTAAAACTTATGACTGTGTTGAATATTTTTAGATTGGCAATGTACAATTATTTGTGCTCTTAACTGAGTGGCTTCCTGTGAAACCATGCGACAGTGGAAACAAATGTCATGTCTTAAACATGGCTTTCTGTACCAGAAACTTCAGTGTGTACTATTAAAAAACAAAAAAAAAAAACACACTTTCATCATATTATTTATTTTTTTTTTTTTGTTTATACTTAAATTAGTTCTGTGTATATAGAGAGTTAAAAAAACCAGAAGTGGAAATAACCTCTAACATTTAGGCTCTGTACTTGTTGTAGTGCAATCTCTTCTGCAGCTGCTGTTTTTATGTCATCCACTGAAAACCTAAATGTGTTCATACACCTTTTATACTGTCAGCAAAATACTTGTTCAACCAACAGAGTTTCTTTGTGACCTCTGTTGGGGGCAAAACAAATGTTGAAATCCAACATGTTTTAAATATTTTTTTCCCCGAATGTGTGGTGGACAGTCAGAGCACTCCTATATGCATATCTTATAGCTCCTATAGGTATAACATTAGGTTCATACTAGTGTTTGGGTTTCTTTTCCGAAAGACAAAGACCCTGCCAGCTTAAAAAGTGGTTACAGCGGAAACCTGTGGACCTCCATAGACTAAAATAGGGTCTGCTGGGTTTCTACCAATTTCAGTCCTCCTTGAAGGACTCTTCTCTCCGCCGAATTTAAGCGGAATCTGGGACGAAGTCTCCTATGGAGACTCAAATGCTAGCGTGAACTTGCCGTAAGAGAGTTGGCTGATCCTGCAGATACCAGAAGATTCAGACAACTTTCCTTTGTTTATGGGCACTTTGTTTGCCGTGATTTCAGTGGGATATGCTGAATTTATAAAGTGAATGAGGAAGGCAGTGTCTGCCTTCAGGGAGGGAAGATTTTGTATGACTGGTTGTTTGTTTCCCAGGAGATAAGCCCTTGCAAGAGGTGTCTGGTAGCTTTCTAGCCATGTTCCCCATAGGCATTTACAAACTGACATAAAGACTTGTATGATCCTAATGTACCAAAAGAGAGAAGTGTCAGTCTAAAGGCTGATGTAAGAAGGAGCACATCAAGAAATTATGTACAATATACACTCCGTAGCCACACTTATGTGGACCGCTAACATTACAACTATATGAGCTTGCTAGACATCCCACTCTAAACCCATTGATAATAAGAGGTGGTTCAGCTTAAAAATAATTAAAATACCATATCCACTAGAGGAGTTAATAGCAGTTGTAAAGAGCAGCTCACACTCTGGAGGACCTGTCCTGTTTTACTCTGTCTACCTATTATATAATGCTTCATTTACCATCTGGTCGTGCTGCAGGGAAATTGAACAATTGAGGATGATCGGCACTGAGCGCTCCTAGGAGCACTCATTTCTGACCACAACCCTGTTCTTACTTCTGTTAACCCATGTGTTTTTGAAACCACACTTGGATTTAGCATTTTGTATTCGGGGTTAACCAATTCCATTGGTGTATAAAATACAGGACATGTGTTAATGCAAGTAAAGACAGCATGTATAATAGCACTCATGTAATGCTTCTGATCACTTGACCAATGAGCAAACACTCACTGATCGACTGAATGCATCTTTTATGTGGTTTAAAAAGATGCAGTTTGGACGGTGTTCACAGGGCAATGGATACAAGTGCCAACCAACATGTTTCTCTTTGGCACCTGGCTAGGATCTGGCCATGTGATACAGCCACTGTTACTGGCTTTTTCTAAAAGTAAGATTTTCCCAAAGTAGACAACTTCTTTAATTTGAAGTTGGGCTCTTGTGTGTGGCTTTAACAAACTCCATTCCTCTGGGTGATACAAGATTTTGGAGTGTAACTCTGGGTATTTGATACTATTCAGACAAGAGTTTTTGTGAGGTCAGACACTGATGATACTTGAAAATATCTGGCTTATAATCTGTTTTCCAGTTTTTTCATACCAAAGATGTTAAACGTGCTTGAGGTCATGGCTCTATGTAGGCTGCTTAAGTGTCTCCACAGCAAACTCATCAAACTGTGTATTTGCAGACCCCACATTGTGCCCAGTGGAACTGTCATGCTTAAACAGCAATGGGCCTTCTCTAAACAGTTGCCTCTTAGACCATGCAATTGGCCTAAGGGTGTTTTACAGGATTTTGATATCGATGATCTATCTTTAGGATAGTGGTTGTCGGGCACCCCTGCAGATCAGCTTTTGAGGAGGCCACAGTGTTTGGACAAGTGTTGCAGCCTTTTTACTGCATAGAAAGCACATTTCCATAGATGTATAATGGCTATGCTTGGTATTGCAGGTCAGTCCCCTTCATCCAAATGAATGTGACATTGCTGACTAGAAAATACTATTTTGCCTTTACTGGAGCTCTGCTCCCTTCTCAAACAACTGATCTCAGTGTATATGACATTTCTGAAAGCTCAGTCATCAGTTTTAAAGTCCTGGAAACCCCCTTTAAATGTCATTGTGCAGAATGCTGTAGAACAGTTCAGTGTGTTGTGCAGCCTGTCTGGTCTAATAGTATTAGCTCTTAACCAGCATGGTCTCATCTGCTGCTAGGTACTGGAGTTCTTCTCTTTTGGATTCTGTTTTGAAGTCCTTTGCAATGAATTGTGAATATGTTTCCACTGATCCAGAGTGCTCCATAGTTATGGCTTATGGGGCCTGAAATAGTTGATCAAACATTTCACAAAATGAATGGTGGCATCGTGTGGCCCTGCCATGTTTAGGCCAGCTGCACAGGGGCAATTAGTCTTGGAAATAGAGTCCATATATGGGCCATATTTCCTTTGTCTGAAGACCTGGCCTTGGAGTCATAGTTATCAATGTTGCTGTGAGTCACTGTGCGACTACTATTGTGTGCTTTAATTGTGATGGGATAGTAGTCCTGGGATGAGACCCTGACTCTCAGCATCATAGATAACTGATAACTGTCAATCTGGGTCTCTAGACAGTGCAGTCTAGGAAATACAGCCAATTTAAAGACCTTATTTTTAAGACTGTACCTGCCTGTGCGCAGCTGGCCGAAACATAATCATTGAGCACTTCAGTACAATCCATACTACTAACAGGGCTTGTCTATGGAGATTTCATGGTTGTGGGCTTCACTTTATGCGCTCTTTTACAATGGATGTGTCTGAAACACTGGAACAACATAATGGGGTATGGTTACACATGCAGGTTTTGTGTCCTTGTACTTTTGGCCATATTATTTATAACACGTTAAATATCTGTACCCAGAGCTTACAGTTTTCCTCGTTATCTGCTCCCTGATCTAAGCGTCCGTTTACACACGTTTACTATTGAATTATTACCCAGCTATTTCCTACAATGTTGTATTCTGGTTGGATCATGTGCACACAGTGTCACAAACTTCCGAGATGAATCCTGCAGATTAAACAAGTGTTGTGTGGATCACCTTTATATTACTACATATTATATTAACTTTTTGCTTTTACATCTGAACAGGGGCTTGCTTTACCTCATTTACTGTGACTTATAATACATAAACTATCCAGAAGCTGTCAGCTGATCCCTGGTTTGTTCTCTATGGAGATCTGCTATGCTGGCCATCTAATGGCTGGCAGAAGTGCTGGAGAGACTTTGTGGTTTTGCAGATGTGTGCTATGACTTTAACATGCAGTGTTTTCTGATGTGAGTGAGTCACTGTGCTGCAGCTAGTGCTTCCCCTATAAATAGAGCTGGAGAGGTGTGTGAAGTGGCTCCTAATGATTGGCTGCGCTCTACAAGGCAAGAAGCGGAAGATATGACAGCGCCCTTGTATGGGAGTGTCTGGCTCTGGTGACTTGTCACTGTGTGCATTCCTGCTGGGAGCACTAACAGCAATAACCTATAATCTTTTCATTGAGCTTTGTGTTGAACGTCTGAAAGGATATTATAGTGCTGATGCATAATTCTTAATGGTGTCTCATACACTGATCAGCCATAACAATAAAGTGCTGCAAACATTTCCATAGGCTGTGTGAGATAATAAACATGTATAACATGTATAACATGTATAGCCTTATAGCCTTATAGCTATGAAAAGAGCAGTAGCACACATGTTCATCCCCCACTTATTCTATCTACTTCTCACTGTGGTTGTGTGGGACACCCCTGTTCTAGTGATTGTTGGTGGTCCCATTAATACAGTCTCTATTGGAGGAATGGTCCAAAATTCTACCAAAAAATTATGAGAAGCTTTTGAAGGCTGCCCAAAATGTTTAACTCAGGTTAGACAATTTAAAGGGGTTATCTGGTTTCTAGCATTAATGGCCTATACTTAGTTTGTACGGTGAGTGAGCAGAGCGGCTCGTGGTATATAAACATTACCGAGAGCTGCTCTGTCTCAGTGCAGGTGATCTGCACAGGTCCCGGGTGTCAGACACCAGCAGATCTAATATTGATGTCCTATTTTAAGGGATGCCATCAATTGTAGAAACCAAATAACCCCTTTAAAGGGGTTGTCTGGGATAAAATGATGATTTAACCCTAATTACTCCCCCCACCTAACGTCTAACTTACTTGCTTTATGAAAAATGTATATTTGGCCAGATCGCCCAGGCACATTTTCTGATTTTTTCCAGTGACGTTCTGTTTCCTCGTTTCCGGAAACGTAACGTCACCAATACTACCCTCCAACCCCTTCCACCCCATCATACTTGTCTTCATGTCTGGATCTTCTGGGCATGAAACATCACGGGCTAGCTAGGGAAACAGGGAGGCGATGTGAGAGAGAGAGAGGGAGGGTGATTTGAGTGAAGGGCAATGCATCATCATAGTTGTAGAATAAGAGAGCAGGAAGCTACCTATAAAAACAAATGCAGAGGATGCCAGGAGCTCCCAGAAATCACTCAAAACACTGCTAAAGGTATTTGGGTGCATTTACTGTTAAAACTTAAAGTTTTTTCTGCCCACAAAACTCCTTTAAAGGCAATGCTACAAAAATACTAACCACATGTATGTAAACTTTCGAGCCACTAGCAATGTGATGAAAGAAATAAAAACTGAGATTTCTATAGTAATTTTCTGACACTCCACATTCCTAAAGGGGTTGTCTGGGATATTCTACAATTTTCCAAAAAGAGGCCGGGGCAGGTGAAAAATAAAAACAGAAACTTACTCACCTGTCCCTGGTACTTCGATGTCCCCTGCTGGCTGCCGCTGTCTGGTCGGAAGACCTCACCTCGCTTGACCTCTGAGGCCAATCAGCGGCCCAAGGAAAGGAATCGGGACATTGCTTGCAAATGTCACCTGCGATATCCTGTGTCCTTTCTTAGGCCCTTGATCAGCCTTAGCAGTCATGTCTGGTGAGGAATTCCACTGGAACAAGACCCTGGGAGCAGTAAGACCCCGGTGGGAGACACCAGAGATCTGGGGACATGCAATTTGTGTGTTTTTTTTTTTTTTTTTTGTTTTTTTGTTTGGGGTGCGGGGTCCCCACCTTCCTCGGCCTCCTTGTCAAAAATTGCATATCCTGAAAACCACTTTAAAGCTTATCTCCAGCCAAAGTTATTAATGCTAATAACTCTGTAGTACAGAACATATTAATATAAAGTCTACAATGCACTCACTCACCAGGTGCATTGTTCACTTTATTCAGTGTCCGAATGGTCCCTGCAGCTGGTCATGTGATCGGCAAACTGACCTGCTGATTCACACACTAGCCTGAAGTTTCTGATTTCTGTCTGTCTGAGCGCATAAGGTCCAGGTTCTCCTAGTTACTTAGAAAGTGACATCCTGCTGGTGTGTGATTAAGCAGGTGAGTCAGAAGTCGCTTTTTCTATGTAAGTCTATGAGATCCTGGATCTTAAATGGTCATAGACTTACACAGAAATCAGAGACTTGCGCCTTGTGTGTGAATCAGCAGGTTAGTCTGTAGATAACGTGACCAGCCTCGGGGACCGTTCGGAGGTTGAATAAAGTAAGCACTGCACAAGGTGCGCTGTTCACTTTACAATAGTATGCCCTGTACTACAAGGTTGTAGCATAATAAATCTGGAGTTGGGCTTTAATATATACTAGGGGACCTAACTGATGTAAGAGAGGGAATGTGTGCAAGGATGAAATCTCAGGAATTGTAAAAAATGAATGGGACTAAACTGTATGTAAACTTGCGGCTTCAACTGTATAACTACGATGTTAGTAATCTGACATTTACAATACATATGGTTATTTTTAATCGTGAAAAAGAGAAGTAATTTTTTTTTTTTTTTAGTAAAAGTTAGGTGAAGGTTATGTATGGTTTCCTTTTTGCCGTTATTCAATATTTACAATGCACCTGTTTGTCTGGTAGATATCAATAGAAGCGTATGGGGCTTTTCTGTGTGCTTCTGACTTCATATGGACCCATAAAAAAGGTTTCTTTCTGATTCTTTGGAAGTTGGCAGAAGTAAAATCTTGCCGTCATACATGAAATGGTGAATTATTTCCCACTATAAATATTACTTCAACCCTTTAAAGACGCAGGGTAGTTTGTATGTTAATGCTCGGCGACTCTTTCATAATTTTCATTCCCTATCTTCCAAAATTCATAACTTTATTTTTCTTTTGACATAGCTATGCGAGGGCTTATTTTTTGCGTGATGAGTTGTGCTTTTATTGTAGTTATATTTCAACATTTTTGGGAGGTCCCTGTGAAAAAACCCACAATTCTATCATTATGTTTTTGCAATTTGTTCCTACGGTGTTCACTCTGCATGAAAAATGACATGGCAACTTTGTCAGGTGGGTCATTACGAATTCAGTGATACCATATGTATATTGGTTTTATTTTGTGTTGTTACGTTTACTAATGAGAAATTATTTTCCTGAAAAGAACGATTTTCGATTTGATTTTTGGCTACCATTTTAACCTGTTCCCACCCGGGAAGAAAGGTTTTAGAAATTTTAAAATGTCAGATTCCTACAATTGAGTTACCCAAACCTTTAATATCAACTGACTCTGCTTTTCTCTTGCTGTATAACCAGCTTTGAAACAATGTTTTTGCTATGTTTCATTTACACTTGGACATTTAAAGGGAAAGTGTCATTAAAGACATTTAATGACATTTTAAGGCTGAAGCCCCACGTTGTGGAAATGCAGCTTTTTTTGTTGCAGATTTTGCTGCGGTTTTTTGAGCCAAAGCCAAAGAAAAATAAATGTGTCCTGCTTTTTGTGATAATTGGCACAAATGTGGGAGTAGAGTATTGCAAAGCTTAAAAAAAGGAGTGGTTCCGTAATGTTAAGGCCTTTAGCTAGTATGTGCTTTACCAACATGATTTGTGAGGTCCCTGAGAATACATGGAACTGTGCCACCGTGGATGGCTGGTAAAGTTGACTGTCAGGTAGGTCCTCATGTGGCATCCCAGAGCTGGCTATGGCTGGGCTGAGGGTGATCTCTGTGCATTGTATTATTTCCTGTTGCTTCATAGCCTGTGTGACATAGCAGGGGGTCCTGAGTCTCACACAACACAGCGCCACCTAGTGAGCCTCACACATGCATTACACCTCCCATAGGATTAAATAGGAACCAAATGTCCAATGGGAGGACATCGCCTGGGAAAAGGGGAGGAGTCAGCTGATCACTGGGTCCCCATGGTAACACCCCTGCAGGAAGGTCCTGCGTGTGAGGAGTTAGAAGTGTGGAGTGTTAGGAGGAGGAGGTGAGGAGAGAAGTGTGATGTCCTGTGAAGAAAGCAGTGAGTTTAGTGCAGGAATCTCAAGTCCTAGACAGGCCCAGGAAGGTTGGAGAGCTGACATACTCCAGCTATTCAGAAGATCCTGTCCCCTGTCTGCCTAGCCATCGCCCTGAAGGAAGTCAAGCATCATTATCTTGTCAGCATGAGACTGTGGAGAGAACATTCTGGAACACGTGCTCCATAGCAAGTATCACAGGATCCAGGGGCCAAGGCCAGACCTGTGGAATATCCTGCCACCCTGACTATTGCACCCCGAAACTCTGAGCTATCAGGACCACATAACGTGAGTGGGGAATATTGTGTACTAGTATCATGGTGGGCATCCTCCTGTGAGCCAAATAGGAGCCCAGACGCACCTCAGGGCTGTAACACTGAAGTATAAGGGGCTAGGAACACCTTTCATCAAGTCTACCCTGCACCCCAGGACTTTGCTGTGTCACCAGGCGTACCCCGTTGTTTTGTATTGAAGAAACTGTTTAAGCATTTGTGCCTCCACACCCATGGAAGTAAAAGTTCAACTTTACAACCGTTTCTGTGTCTGACTCTGCACCGACAACATCAGGGCGCCCCAAACACCACCAGTCGGCACAGTATAGGGGAAGCGCCCCGGGGGAACAATCACCACCAACATTTGTGCAGCCCCCTCATCACCGGTACCAGTGGTGGTAACGTGGGACAGCACCAGCGCTGCGCCCTCGTGCCCAGAGACCGTGACAAGTCTGTGCTGTTTGCACCCCGCAATCCCAACTGCAGCGTTACCTTCCATCTGGTCACCGCAAGAAAAACTGGCGTCACGAACAGGATACGGGTGTGTGCCATTTTGAGAAAGTCGCCACGAAAAGTGCGCCAAATTGTCTCCAGAGCATCGGTCTTTATTGTGGACTTTGCTAAGATCAAGTTTATTCCCTGAGAGTGCTTGCCACAAAGAGGGGGGAGCCCTATACCCCTGAAGCAAGCCCTAAAGACTGTCCTCTCAGTGTGTTACAGCCCTGGAAGAGTTAAAACGCCCAGGACTTGTTTGCTGCGCCACATCGCTGTGTAAGAACGCCCACAAAGGGTTAACTGTACCTTGCAAAAGTGTGGGAGATTTTTAGCACTGCCCATGAGGCCAGGAGACCCATCTGCCGCCATCTTAGGAGAGCCCAGAATGCTGAGCGCAATGCTCCAGCGCACCCATACAAGAAAGTGAAAGGCGAACGTGCCAGCGCCATTTCTGACTCTCCGGTGCCGCATCACCGTCCCTGCTGTGCACCGCTGATCTCTGGTCCACGCTGCAGTTGCTGTCAGTGAGTACTGTACCTCCCTGTCCTTGTCTTCAGTCCTCCCACGGCCCCAGCGAGTGTTTTCCGTGTACAGTGTCCGTGGGGAGTGCCACCATTAAAGAGGGGGAGCACACCGTCAGCCTGCATCACAGTGACTCTGTTAATAGCTACAGCATTCTTAAAGGGACAGCATTCCAAGTTGTAGTCTCCATTCCCTGCCAGCAAGCAGTTGAGTTTCTTAGAGACGGCGACCTAATTCCAGTCATACTTGCAAACAACATGACTGAGCAAAGTGACATTGTGCCGTCTGTTTCTAGTGATCCAGCAGTGCCCATGGCGAGCAGCCTACCATTCTCCATGCCATTTTACCCTGGCGCACCATGGCTGCCGTGCTACAAAGGGGAGGCGCATACCCTCAGGGACTTTCGTGAGAAGATGCTGTCTCTCTTCCAGTTCTATCCTCTGAATACAGAACAGCAGATACAGATCCTGCTGGGCCAGCTTGAGGGTGCTGCAGCTAGGGAGGTCAAATCCTGGCCTGCCTCTGACAAAAGAACCCCTGGGCAAATTCTGGACAAACTCCAGGTGAACTTTGACGTGCGATCTGTCTCCGAGGTAAAGATGCGCTTCTTTTCCAGACGACAACTACCTGGTGAGACCCTGCGGGACTATGCTTTATCCCTCCAAGAGGCATTCAGAGCTGTGGTGCAAGTGGATCCACGTGAAAATGTGGACTCTGATAAAATCTTGCTTGACCGCTTCATAGAAGGGGCGGGTACCACATTGCTCCAGAGTCAGTTGCGAATGCTTGCTGCACAACATCCCAGCATCACGTTTGCTGACTTCAAGGCCCTTGCCATCAAGGTCTTGGGACAGGAGCAGCCCCAGCCGAGCCCAGTCATCTGTGCTCCATCACCTGGACCCTCAACAAGCATTGCTCCAGTTGTCCTGCCACTACCTCTGGGTACCTCACCTGCTGCCCAAACTGCGCAGACTACACTAGCAGACTCCAGAGATGACCTTCTGGCCCGAGTGGATCATCTGACCCGTGCCATGGAACAGATCACCGTCCGTCTAGATCGTCTGACCCAGCCGTCTTCATCGTCCAGTGATCCTTTGCGAAGTCTCAACATCTCACCTGAGTCGCCACCCAGACGTCCATCTTCAGTGAAACCTCCGCAGAGTGAGAGGCCATACTGTACCTATTGCCATAGATATGGACACACCAGGCCTCAGTGTTTTCAGTTAAACGGGCCACCCCCGAGGCAGCGGGCCGCCCCTCGGGAGGAAAGAAGAAGGGCCCAGGTGAATCTTCAGTGCCATTGTCACGCTTCGTCTCAGCCTGCCCACACATCACAATCCGGGTGAACGGCGTCCCTCTGACAGCGTTGGTGGACACTGGATCTCAGGTAACAACCCTGCGCAAGCAGGTGTTCCTTGAACATTGGGACTTAGGTGTGTTGAATAGAACACCTGACACATGGATAAATCTGTGTGCCAGCAATGGACAGCCCATACCACAGCAGGGTTATTGGGAACCCACTATCCAGATTGGGGACTTGAAACTGCCTAGACAGGGTGTAATTGTCACTGATGTAGAGGATGATAGGTTTGCAGTTGTAATATTAGGCATGAATGTTTTACGCCATTGCTTTGCAGAAGTGTTGGATGCCTTGCATGCCTCTCTCCTTACAGCTTCTCCCAGTGACCAGCAGACCATTCAGCGGGCCATTCGTGTACTCAATGCCCAGCACAAGTTCGCCAACAAACAAGGTGAAATTGGTCGAGTCCGGATCCACGATACCCGTCCAGTAACCCTACAGCCTGGAACAGAAACTATGGTGTGGTGCCATGCCCGTCCGGGCATAGAAAATCAGGACTACGAGGCCTTGCTACAACCCATACAGGTAGATGGCCAACCACTTGTCATGGCTGCCCGCAGCCTTGTCACAGTTTCCAATGGACGTGTTCCTGTCCGCTTAGTCAACTTGGGCGATGCTCCCGTGAACCTCCACAAGTTCCACTCTGTGGCCCTGCTACACCGGTTAGCACCAGAAGACATTCTCTCTGGTGATTCTACCGCCACACAGCTTTCCACCCAAGCTGCTGAGAACATTCAGAATGGAGCCACGAAGTCCTGGTGGGATGAATTGAACGTGGGAGACGCCAATACCCCTATAGAGCACATCAATGGGGTTCGCAATGTGGCCAAGCGTTACCAACAGGCATTCAGCAAACACCCATTGGACTTTGGTAAGACCACGACCATACAACATCGCATTGTGACTGGAGACCACCATCCAATCAAGGAGCGTCACCGTCCAATACCACCAGCGATGTACCAACCGGTGAAAAAGTTGATCCAAGAGATGCGAGATGCTGATGTCATCCGGGAGAGTAACAGCCCCTGGGCAGCCCCGCTAGTCCTTGTCAAGAAGAAAGACGGAACCCTACGATTTTGTGTGGACTATCGTAAACTCAACAATGTCACGCACAAAGACGCATACCCATTACCACGGATTGAGGAATCTCTAACGGCTTTGGGATCAGCTACCTGTTTCTCGACCCTGGACTTAACCAGTGGATACTGGCAAGTCCCTATGGCGCCTGAAGATCGTGAAAAGACTGCGTTTACGACCCCGATGGGACTCTTTGAATTCAATAGTATGCCATTTGGGCTATGTAATGCCCCAGCCACATTCCAATGGCTTATGGAGAGGTGCCTCGGCCATGAGAATTTCCAGAGTGTGCTACTGTACCTGGACGATGTTATTGTATTCTCCCGGACATACCAAGAACACCTTCGTCACCTGTCCGAGGTATTCAAGGTACTTATACAGCACGGCCTAAAGGTGAAGCCCTCCAAGTGCTACCTGTTGAAACCCCAAGTTCACTACCTTGGGCATGTTGTGAGCGCACAAGGCGTCCAACCTGATCCTGAAAAGATCACTGCAGTCCAGAACTGGCGAAGACCAACAACCGTCAAAGAAGTCCGAAGCTTCCTTGGATTCGCAGGTTACTACCGGCGTTTCATACCACACTTCGCCCAAGTAGCCGAGCCTCTGAACGAGTTGTTGCGCGGTTGTCCCAGAGAAAACTACAACCGAAAGCTTCCGGTAGACTGGACAGCGCGTCAAGAGGAAGCCTTTCAAGCGCTTAAAGCACTTCTGACGCAACCACCAATTCTAGCCTATCCCGACTACAGTCAGCCATTCCGCTTGTACACAGATGCAAGTCACCAAGGTTTGGGTGCAGTGTTGTCCCAGGTTCAGGACAACAAAGAGCGAGTCATCGCCTACGCCAGCAGGAGTCTGAGAGGCGCGGAGAAGAACGACCAGAACTATAGTTCTTTCAAACTCGAACTTCTGGCGCTTGTCTGGGCCGTGACAGAGAAGTTTAAAGACTACCTGGCTGCCACACCCTTTACCGGAGAGGAAAGGGGGAAAAAAAAGAGGTGTACACAGATAACAATCCGTTGGCGCATCTGGACACTGCTCGACTGGGAGCCCTTGAACAACGGTGGGCCTCAAGACTCACGAATTACAAGTTCTCTGTCAAGTATCGCAGTGGCAAGTCCAACGCTAACGCTGATGCACTCTCAAGGTTGCCTGTGGGAGAAGAACCACACCGAGAAGACATTTGGGAAGAGGTGGAGATGCCACCATTCTACAACAAGTTTGCCCAACAGGTTGCTATTGGTGTCCCTGTAGAAGGAGAATCTCTGGCGAAAACAGCTGCCAAATCCCTCCAGGAGCCATCTCTGTGGAAAACGTTCCAAGAAGAGAGCAGAGTTTTAGGAGAATTGTCAGATTTCCTGCTTACAGGAAGAATACCAACCCGTGTAAAGAGAGGTCTTCATGACGTGGAATTAAAACGCCTTTGGCGACAGAGGAAGCGCCTGTTTGTCCAACGAGGCCTTCTACATAGAAACACTCTTGATCCTGTCACAGGTGAAAGGCTTCATCAGATCCTCGTACCAAGAAGAGACGCACAGATGATACTTGAGGCGTATCATGACAGATCCGGTCACTTCGGGGTACAAAAGACCGAAGCTACCATCCGTCGTCGCTTCTATTGGGTTGGGATGAGGAGTGACATTGAGAGTTGGTGCCAAGAGTGTCCCGCCTGTAGTATCACCAAGGAAGGTAGAAGAGATCAGAAGGCCCCTCTACATCCAATTAAGACTCAAAAGCCGTGTGAAATTGTTGCTCTGGACCATGTGAAGTTGGGTCCCACACGTTCCGGCTACAGCTACGCTCTGACGATGGTGGATCATTACTCCAAGTTCCTTGTCATCGTGCCTGTCAGAGATCTTACAGCAAGAACTACGGCTGAGACCTTCTACGCAGAGTTTGTCCGCCATTACGGTTGTCCTGAGCATATCCTCACCGACCGTGGATCGGCGTTTGAATCCCAATTGTTCCGTGAGCTGTGTCAGTTCCAAGACTGCAAGAAGTTGCGAACCACAGCGTATCACCCTCAAGGGAATGGTATGTGTGAGAAGGCAAATCAAGTGATCATCGGCATGCTAAGAACAGCCGCAGTTACACCTGGTGTTGAGTGGCCTGAGCGTATCAAGGACTTGGCCTATATTTACAACAACACACCCCAAACATCTACGGGATACACACCATTTTATCTAATGTTTGGAAGACAAGGTCAACTTCCTTCAGACTTAACCCTTGGTGTGAAGGTCCCTGACACCATCAATCCACTACCCATAACAGACTGGGTTGTTGAACACCGCCGACGTATGGAGGAAGCTAAAGAGATAGTTGAAACGCGCATGGATGAGGTTCGTAGGAGACAACAGGAGGATTACAACCATCACGCCCATGCAGCGCCCCTGAAAGTTGGCGACCGTGTATGGTTAAGGAATAACCATCGGAATGTGAAATTGGATCCATTCTGGGAGAAAGAACCATACAGTGTCATCTCCATACCATATCCTGAATCCGACGTGTATGAGATCTCTAAACCTGGGAGACAGCCCCAAGTAGTACACCGAAACCGTCTGAAGCTGTGCCTTAAAGAAGGACTACCCACAGAGGTGCCCCCAGCTGAGACAACGAGTACAGAGATCTTGTCACCTTCTGAAGCGAAAGAGAGACCCCCAACGTTAACTGAGCTTATGTGGGCGCCTAAACTACTACCATTTAGCTGTTATCCACCAATTGCTCTAGTGCAAGAGAACCCTTCGACAGATGATTTAATTGATTTCAGTGACTCTGTTCCTGATTCAAATCTCGTTCCACTTAGGCGTTCTGAGCGTACCACAAAAGGCATACCTCCAACACGCTATAGTGATGCCATGGCTGTCCTTGGGTAAAAGAGGTTAACTGTCTCTGCTTCTGTATATATGTTATTCCTGCTCTGATTACATTAATGTTTTTCCTGTGTGTATATACAGTATATATATAATATCTTGCCATGTAATATAGTATTTACATTTATATGCAACAATCCAAGCCATAGTGCCTGGCTCACCGAGCCAAGGAAGTTCTGTTACCCCATTGCGGTATGGACATTCGTGCTAGAGTGCCTACTCTTCCTTACAGAAAGGACTGTTTATTGTTTCTCAGAGAGACTCTCATGATAATGGACACTCACGAAATTTGTGCCAGAGAGCCTCTGGACCCATTTGCACTACTGTTGTTTCTATATGGACTGTCTGATGGTACCGCCAAAAGGTTCCATAAGTCTGAGTTTAATTATCTTTCCGTTACCCTTCAGACTTCTCATGGACATTCCAGGACTATGCCGGGAGGTCTTACCTCAAGTTTCTAAGTATTATATTTTTCTAAACTGTTAGTGACATTTGCACTTTATTCGTATTTATTAATGTTATGTTACATTTCTCACCTTCACCCCAGCCCGTCGCCGAGGTCGGCTCAGTGAAAGAGGGGGAGTATGTGGCATCCCAGAGCTGGCTATGGCTGGGCTGAGGGTGATCTCTGTGCATTGTATTATTTCCTGTTGCTTCATAGCCTGTGTGACATAGCAGGGGGGTCCTGAGTCTCACACAACACAGCGCCACCTAGTGAGCCTCACACATGCATTACACCTCCCATAGGATTGAATAGTAACCAAATGTCCAATGGGAGGACATCGCCTGGGAAAAGGGGAGGAGTCAGCTGATCACTGGGTCCCCATGGTAACACCCCTGCAGGAAGGTCCTGCGTGTGAGGAGTTAGAAGTGTGGAGTGTTAGGAGGAGGAGGTGAGGAGAGAAGTGTGATGTCCTGTGAAGAAAGCAGTGAGTTTAGTGCAGGAATCTCAAGTCCTAGACAGGCCCAGGAAGGTTGGAGAGCTGACATACTCCAGCTATTCAGAAGATCCTGTCCCCTGTCTGCCTAGCCATCGCCCTGAAGGAAGTCAAGCATCATTATCTTGTCAGCATGAGACTGTGGAGAGAACATTCTGGAACACGTGCTCCATAGCAAGTATCACAGGATCCAGGGGCCAAGGCCAGACCTGTGGAATATCCTGCCACCCTGACTATTGCACCCCGAAACTCTGAGCTATCAGGACCACATAACGTGAGTGGGGAATATTATGTACTAGTATCATGGTGGGCATCCTCCTATGAGCCAAATAGGAGCCCAGACGCACCTCAGGGCTGTAACACTGAAGTATAAGGGGCTAGGAACACCTTTCATCAAGTCTACCCTGCACCCCAGGACTTTGCTGTGTCACCAGGCGTACCCCGTTGTTTTGTATTGAAGAAACTGTTTAAGCATTTGTGCCTCCACACCCATGGAAGTAAAAGTTCAACTTTACAACCGTTTCTGTGTCTGACTCCGCACCGACAACATCAGGGCGCCCCAAACACCACCAGTCGGCACAGTATAGGGGAAGCGCCCCGGGGGAACAATCACCACCAACATTTGTGCAGCCCCCTCATCACCGGTACCAGTGGTGGTAACGTGGGACAGCACCAGCGCTGCGCCCTCGTGCCCAGAGACCGTGACAAGTCTTTGCTGTTTGCACCCCGCAATCCCAACTGCAGCGTTACCTTCCATCTGGTCACCGCACTCACAGTCAGAACAACCACCAGTGAAAAAGTGGTATCCTAGGTATATCCTAACAATGTGCCTTTACTATCTGTGGTGCAAAATCCCTTTTAGTAGCACTGTAAAAACTTCAAAAACTCATTTTAATTTTTGCCTAATGCATCCAATATGAAATGTGAATTTATTTTGCAAATAGTCTTGAATTAAAAAATAGACGCTGTCTGACTCTCTCTCCATGGTCTGATCCTGTAGTCATCCATCCATCCATCCGTTTTCCATATCTTGCTTTTCAGACAGGCCTATCACAACTCCTAATGTAAACCCTTCCATAGTTAGAATCCCTAAAATCATACCCTCCTCTGTTCACGCTCCCGCATTACCTCACAGGATATGATGCCGTATCAGACTAACTTTATATGTCCAGGCACCATCTGCACGTTAAAGGACCCGACTGATGACGGCTCATACAGCTTTATATATGTGTAATGACAGTAACCTCTATTACAGAATTGTCTGACCATTGTACAAACAATGCTACGTCTGTTCCTGCCCCTGCTACCTCTTGTGTCAGCCCCTCTACCTCACAGATTGTAAGCTCTTGCGAGCAGGGCCCTCAGTCCCAGTGTGTGAATTGACTATTTCTTTGTAATGTATCTTTTCTGTCAGTACTTGAACCCTACAAATTGTACAGTGCTGCAGAATATGTTGGCGCTATATTAATAAAATTTATATTTATTATTATTATTATTATTGTTGCTAAAATACATTCTATGGGTGATCTGGCCGTGATAATCCCCACTCCAGTGGCGGACACACTCAGGTTATGACTAGAAGCATGGATACCTCATCCAACAGGGCCATGTGTCTGCATTGAAATCTACACTATCTTTTAGCAGGCATTATTTCGGGGGGCGTTTATGTCAGTAAACTAGAGCATCCCTGCCTACGTCACACCCCCTTTCAGGAAAGTAGTGTCGGCTGCGTAAAAACGTCTCTTGCCACAGTTTTTACCATAAGTGAGTTTAAAAAGTTTTCAACTTTATGCCACAAAAATCACTAGGTTTTTAATGAATTAAAGTTACTGACAGCAATCCTAGAAATGAGTCAGAACGCACAGTGAATCAAAGCTTGATGCGTATGATGCTGCCTAGTCGCAGATCGGTCAGGGTGCCATGATAGCCCCAGTCCACCCCCAAAAGTGCCAAAGGTTCACTTTTGCATATCCGATTGCGACTTACCTTCTCTCATGTGGATGGAAGGTTATAAGTACCTAACTTGCCTGCAGATAAGATGGCACTAGGATGCAGGAGAAAGACAAACCGCTGGAGGCAATGTGATGCTGTGGTCAGCTGCGTTTTGACAATCCTGAAATTCATGTAGCTGTTGCTTTGATAAGGACCACCTACCTAAACATTGTTATTGCCTAATGGCCGTGGTCTCTTTCATCTGGAGACTGCCCCGTCACACTGGTAAAATTATTATTCGATTCTCAATTTGATGAAACGTTTGTGCAATGTGCTTGAAAAACAAATCTGATCCGTTTAGGCTTCACATTACAAGGACTGGAGTCCTTTTCTGGTGACTTATTCTTTATTTTTTAATCAAGTTTTATGTTAAACATATTTTTAAAAATATTTTCCATGTTATCTATATAAAAAATAAAATAAATAAATCTGCTGCTCTGACACTGTCCACTAGGCCATATAATATTCTGAGGAGATGTCTTTGCAGCAGCCTCCTCACTTATCAGCACATTGATCACAGCTATCAAGTATATGTAGATAAGATGCAGAATCCACCAGTCACAATAGGTGATTTCATAGCTTATCTACTCCCCTCTCTGCACAATGACCTCTGCCCGGGTCACAGAGTATGCCTAGAAAACTCTCCCATACAAGTGAGAGTAGGGACACTTCAGTCCACTGTGTCTATAGCCCATGGTCACAGATTGCTTTAGGCTTATTGGCAAAAATTGGAATTGCTAGATGATGATGATGATGATGATGATGATGATGATGATGATGATGATGATGATGATTATTTAAAATATGGCTAATAAATTGGAAAATTAAAAACATCACCAAAAATTCTTAAATATGTTTAACATAAAAATATGATTGAAACAGTAGATTGTTTCCTGGCAACACATTCCCTTTAAATGATCGGCTGCTCAGAGGTGTTTTGGAGACCAAACCTTGAAAAGTCAAGGCTGTTTTGGCAGCACAAGGGAAACTATACAATATTAGGCAGGTGGTAAATACAAAATGTTCCAAAGCCAACGAATAACCATATGTGTTTTGGGCTATAAGGTTGTACTGAGGTTGTATCTCATGCTCCTTGTGGGCACTGTTGCTGAACTGTAGTCAGAAATCACATCTCTGCCCTAATGGAACGGAGCCAAAAAACAGCCAAGGACAAGATTTTACTTCCTGACTCTTTAAACATATCAGTAAAGGTACTAGGCACAGAACTATATATTAGTAACTTGTGTAATCGTCTCAGAGGAGATGTATTGCAGGGTATGTTAATATTCATTTCCACTGGATGGTTATATTAGAGGCACTTACTGAGGTTTTTTAGTTGCTTTCTGTATCTAGCTGCTGTTGTAAACCTTGTGAGTTGTATGACATGCAGGCACAGGTGTAGATCCCTTAGGCCTCCTACCTGGCTTGTGTGCAATTGTCATATGATCATTACTGAATGTAATATGGAAACGTAAACCAGTTCTCTGCTCTACTACCCTTGTGCAAACATACTCCTCTTGGCTGCAGCTTGTATATGCTCCAAGAAACTTAAGCTCGTGTAGCTTACCAAGAGATTTTATTTGTTGACTTTAGGTCATAAGACATTAACAGTTATTTTCTTATCCAGTCTGTAATGTCTGCAGAGTATACACAGCCGCACTAGCTTCAGGAGTGTTAATATTGGCAGATGCATATTCTGATTAGTGACTGGTCTCCACCTAAACCGATTAATAATGGCCAGGCTTATATGATGCCAAGCTTCTGTTTCACGTCTCTTCCACCTGTCCATCTGAGTCATTTGAGACAGGTTGGTTGCTGCACATACTGGGGCAGATTACTGATGAAAATTTGCAAGAATTCTGGTGCAGTTTGTGAAAAAATAAATACATACATGCCTTACACTCCACGTATTAATTGTTGTAGACACTTTCTACGATGTGTCAGATGAGGGCCATGGCTTCGTGAAAAGGGTTTGTCTTATCGGGGAATGGGCATGGCTTATGCTGCACCATAATGTTTCAAAGAAGGGCTAAAATTCTGCATTACTTGGTGTAAACTATGCCAATTAATATATGGTATAAATGCAGATTAGTGATAAACATGAACCCCTGTGATAAATGTGATGTGTTCAGGCGGTTTCTGGAAATCTGTCTTAACAGTTTAAGATTATTATAGGTAGCTTTTTCTTTGGTGGAAAAATGATCTAAACCTTTGTAGTAAAAGGATTTCTTCCAATTATATCTGACTTAACAGAATAGATACTTCCCACTTGGTTCTGATAGGGCATATGGTTATTGTAGAATGGAATCCCAAATTTGGCCATTATTATTGTAGTAAGCTAATATTAACCCTTTAGGCACATTAAAATTAAACTTTTCTTTTGCAGGTTGTGAATATTGTTGGTAGTGTTGCCTTTAAAGGGCTTATCCAGTTTGACCATTATTAAGAGGCAAATGTTATTGTTTGCATAATGAAGTTTTTACAACTTTCCAATACACTTTCTAGATCTCTGCTTGCTGTCATTCATTCTATTTACTTCCAGTGGATACAAATCAGTCCATGGTAATGCATTAACTATTAGATCTTGGGGCTAGGCATGACCTTCTGCCTTCTAATCTTATTGTTTTACTTAGTTTAATTTTTGGCTGTGTTTATTTCTAATAAAGATTTTTGTATTTGTATCTATGATATATGGTATTTATTGGTGGGGGAACACTTGTAGGTCATGTATTGATATAGGCAACCTATTAGATGCTGCCAAAGGCATGATCCATCAGTACTGTGCAATAAATTTGTGGGGCGCTGATGTACTTACAGAGGAAGTATCCACCTCTATCCCCGGTTAGCATTGACTGTCAAAAATGGACTAGTTATGTACAGAGGAATTATTAGAGGAGATCATTTCTAGAGCCATTTTCCTGGTCTTTAGAGGCCCACACTTCTCTTTCCTGACTGACCAGGTGTTTCGTCACTGCAGACATAAGAGAATGAGCCAGGAGGAGGGGTCATTCACACGGCAAAAAATGAAGAGGATTTCCTCATGGAATCCGCCCCCAAATCAGCGTCAAATTCCTGTGTGTGAACGGCCCCTTACAACAGTCTGTGTTGCTGCAAATCTGTGAATGAAAAAATGCTCCATTCATCTTAATAGGCTTCTTCTGCAAGCCCTATTAAGATCAGTGGAACTGATTTTTATTCTGTTTTTCCGCAAAATAATCTATCCACATATAAAGGCACCCTTAGAATACCTGGTATTGTAAAATCTAGCAGTGTACAATGCCAATTTTCCCAATCCTTTGTATACTGTACATAGAGGTTTACTTATTCCTTATTCTCTTAACCCAGTTGCTAGTTCTTGGAGCTCTGAGAAGTGAGAGAGGTTAGCAGTTGGAAAATATGTCATATTGACAGGCCTGCAATAATGCATACAGTGTCTGTTTGACAATGCTGTATATTCATACACGTTAGGAGTCTTTCACTAGTCCTTGCAGCAGGATCCAAGCTACGATTGTCCAGCAACTTCTCCCCAGATATATCCTCCTCTCCAAGCTTATCATCTTTCTTTGTTACCTTGCTTGTGTGACGTTTATAAGACCATTGAAAGATAATTTAGTGCTGAGGCCATAGAATTGCTCAGATCACACCCCAGGCTTTCTGTGAAACAAAGTAGCTGTTACCAGCATAAAGGTACAAATATATTTGATGAATAAGGGCGTAAATGGAAGCTAAAGACACAAGACAAACAAAAACCCAGCCACGATTTGTAGAAAACCAGTCTCATGAAACATTTAGTAGCTGCAGCGATGATGGCTAATTGGATGCCAGTGCGTCACCTCACCAGTACAACATCAATTACTGGAAGCAATTATGTAATGTGATACTGTGTTTACTAGTTATCATCTAATAGAGCGACACCTGTGCCCACACGTAGGGCAAGAGAGACATGTGTGAGGATTCATATATTATATCATTATATGTATCCATCTATGAACAATAGGCTGAATTTATCAAGCACATCAGAATTCTGGAGTCGCAAAGTCACAAAATACAGCTTTTACTTACTTGTGAAAAAAATGCACAATCCATTTTGAATAGTGGTTGGGAAAGTAAGCATGGCTATGTAGTTGTCAGTTTATTATACATCTCTAATAGGAGTAACAAAGGGAAGGCACAACAATAGAGTTCTGAGTAAAATTGTTCCAGAATTTCATGAGAAGGGCCTGGTCATTTTTGGTGTTTAGCGCTGGCTCCTAGACCTGGAAAAGATGTGTCCAAGCCTGCTTTACCACTTCCATCTTTCCAGTACTAAACAAGAGCCATTTGGACAGCCAGCTTTTCATGACATGGGCTCTATGAAGTGTTGAATTTCAGGAATACAATTATTTGCTAAGACAGACTTGTCATAAGATGTGATAGGTCTGCTTCACAAGCCTGCAACAAACAGCCATTGTTTACAAATGGCATCAGGATTTGCCCCTAGTGGCCGTAGACAGAATAGCATTTTCTGTACTATTTACAGCCTTGTTCCCCTTTAGGGTATGACCTCACTGGACTGATACCCTGCAGATTTTCTGCAACAGAGAATCTACAGAAGCTCAGCTGCCACACACATTGCACGTGTGTGTGTGTGTGTGTGTGTGTGTGTTTGTTGTGTTTTTTTTTTTTTTTGTTTGTTTTTTGTGTGTGTGCTATGGAATTGCTGCAGACTTAGTGGATGGGATTTAGTGTCTGTTATGAACGGTTTGGTGCAAAACACACACACACACACACACACACACACACACACACACACACTATATATATATATATATATATATATATATATATATATAATTATTATTATTACCTTTTTTTTTTTTTTTTTTTTTTTTTTTTAGAGCATTCTTTGAGCATCCTTTGCTCATTGTAATGCCCCAATCCCTGTCTAGGGACATTACTGACAAATGTGTACTGATGGTCTCGTAAGAATTCTTACTCTCCTGTCTATTGTTCCAGTGCAGCAAATAAGTTTATTAAAGATCATTGGGGATTCTCTAGAAAATTGACTTCCCACAGTACAGGGAAACTCGTCCTGTCATATTGCACTTCTTGGGGACCATAAACATTTAGTGCATCTACATTTCAGACAGTTGCTGTCATTCCTAAATGCTTTGCTTTTCAATAAGGCCACTTACAGTTGATACCTAGGAGGGAACTCGTGTTTTTTTTTTTTGTTTTTTTGCATGGGTGTCATCGTATTACAATACTACACTGGTATTCAGTTCTTTAGAACATGTCATTCTTTCTAAATGTTTGTAAAGGCAGACTGCTTGACTAGGTGAAAGATTTTATATACTTGCTGCAGTGGGACTGAATGAAATTCAAGGATTAAGAGGCATATCCCAATATCATTCTTCATATACAGTGTGTGTACGTACGTGCACATACATACATACATACATACATACATACATGGGTAAACTAGCCAAGTGGGCGGAAACACTGTAGTTTTTCTGTCAGTTTGAATTATCTAGGAGTTAAAAAAAAAAAAAAAAAAAAAAAAAAAAAGACGCTTTCTTCAGTCACGTTTGTTACTTTAGTAAAGGTAGAGTCCAGACTGACTTCTGACAGAAAAGTAAAAAATACGACAGAAGAAAGCCTCCATAATTTTTTTTTTAAATATATATATACAGTCATATGAAAAAGTTTGGGCACCCCTATTAATCTTAATCATTTTTAGTTCTAAATATTTGGGTGTTTGCAACAGCCATTTCAATTTGATATATCTAATAACTGATGGACACAGTAATATTTCAGGATTGAAATGAGGTTTATTGTACTAACAGAAAATGTGCAATATGCATTAAACCAAAATTTGACCTGTGCAAAAGTATGGGCACCTCAACAGAAAAGTGACATTAATATTTAGTAGATCCTCCTTTTGCAAAAATAACAGCCTCTAGTCGCTTCCTGTAGCTTTTAATCAGTTCCTGGATGAAGGTATTTTTGACCATTCCTCTTTACAAAACAATTCCAGTTCAGTTAAGTTTGATGGTCGCCGAGCATGGACAGCCCGCTTCAAATTATCCCACAGATGTTCAATGATATTCAGGTCTGGGGACTGGGATGGCCGTTCCAGAACATTGTAATTGTTCCTCTGCATGAATGCCTGAGTAGATTTGGAGCTGTGTTTTGGATCATTGTCTTGCTGAAATATCCATCCCCGGCGTAACTTCAAATTCGTCACTGATTCTTGTACATTATTCTCAAGAATCTGCTGATACTGAGTTGAATCCATGCGACCCTCAACTTTAACAAGATTCCCGGTGCCGGCATTGGCCACACAGCCCCAAAGCATGATGGAACCTCCACCAAATTTTACAGTGGGTAGCAAGTGTTTTTCTTGGAATGCTGTGTTTTTTTGACGCCATGCATAACGCCATTTTGTATGACCAAACAACTCAATCTTTGTTTCATCAGTCCACAGGACCTTCTTCCAAAATGAAGCTGGCTTGTCCAAATGTGTTTTTGCATACCTCAGGCGACTCTGTTTGTGGTGTGCTTTCAGAAACGGCTTCTTTCGCATCACTCTCCCATACAGCTTCTCCTTGTGCAAAGTGTGCTGTATTGTTGACCGATGCACAGTGACACCATCTGCAGCAAGATGATGCTGCAGCTCTTTGGAGGTGGTCTGTGGATTGTCCTTGACTGTTCTCACCATTCTTCTTCTCTGCCTTTCTGATATTTTTCTTGGCCTGCCACTTCTGGGCTTAACAAGAACTGTCCCCGTGGTCTTCCATTTCCTTACTATGTTCCTCACAGTGGAAACTGACAGGTTAAATCTCTGAGACAACTTTTTGTATCCTTCCCCTGAACAACTATGTTGAACAATCTTTGTTTTCAGATCATTTGAGAGTTGTTTTGAGGAGCCCATGATGCCACTCTTCAGAGGAGATTCAAATAGGAGAACAACTTGCAATTGGCCACCTTAAATACCTTTTCTCATGATTGGATACACCTGGCTATGAAGTTCAAAGCTCAGTGAGGTTACAAAACCAATTTCGTGCTTCAGTAAGTCAGTAAAAAGTAGTTAGGAGTATTCAAATTAATAAAATGATAAGGGTACCCAAATTTTTGCACCGGTCAAATTTTGGTTTAATGCATATTGCACATTTTCTGTTAGTACAATAAACCTCATTTCAATCCTGAAATATTACTGTGTCCATCAGTTATTACATATATCAAATTGAAATGGCTGTTGCAAACACCCAAATATTTAGAACTAAAAATGATTAAGATTAATAGGGGTGCCCAAACTTTTTCATATGACTGTATGTTTATATATATATATATATAATATGAATGCAGATGGGCACCAGAAGAAGGGGGCTTGGTCTGCAGCTGTCATTTAATGTCCGTTGCTCTTATCCATGAGAATACTGACCATTAAATAACGCGACAGTGAACCCCTTGTAAGATAGTTTCCGGTATATAAGGTGAGAGTGGCCATGGCTGACTACACAGTATACTTCATTCATAGTATTAAATGGTACCTTTATGGTAGTAACTCCCTATGCTTTGCTGTTTTGTATGCTTTTAACATTTAAAGCTGGCTGCAATCTAATGCTTTGTTAGTCCTTTATCTACTATATTTGTACAATTAGTTCTCCCACTTAGCTCATTTTCACGTTTGTACAGTAGTTTTGCTCTTGTATGACTGCCTACCTTTGTCATGAAAAATATTTCTATGTTTACTGTCTGAGCAGTATATTTGTCAGAAGGACGTCCCATGGACACAATGAGTAGACACAAAAGTGACAAGAAGCCAGGACATTGTGATTTCTTTAAACAGGGTTACCAAGTGGTTTAGTTCGGGAGCTGTAGCATTTCTTGTACTCTAACCAAACTAGTTTGTCAAGTTCCCCCTTCTTGAGCTCTACCTAGTGTAGTCCTTTGGGCATTTCTTAGTAAGAGGAACTTGCAAGTGCACCAGTCTTCTCACGTCTGACAACATGGGCTTTCCATTGTGCTTGTTTTTATTGGGTTTTCTCTTTTTCCATAGTGTGTCCTTACACAGAGGGAACTGCAGGCCAATACGGTTTGAGCCCCCAATGTTGGATTTCCATGAACAGTAAGTACATGTTCCTCTGGCTAATGTTATCTCTGCTTGCTTTTCTCTGTACTGTATTTAACAAGTTTTTCTATTGCCTTTCAAGCAACTAAATACTCAACAAGCAAGGTGGTCTTATGATGACAGAAACGTTTATTCTACAGTTGTTCTAGCTCAGCTGCTTTACCCGATGTTACATCACTTAGTGGTTTTACGGAGATGTATAAAATGGTTTTTATTTTTGCTTTTTGAATAATCCAGATGTTTGTTGTGGCCATTTTTTAAATTTAAATTCGAGTATTTGGATAGGGGACCATATTCTTTAAATGACTGGACTTATGTTCAAATCAGTACGTACAGTGTGTGTGTGTGTGTGTGTGTGTGTGTGTGTGTGTGTGTGTATGTGGGGTTTTTTTGTTTTGTTTTTTTAAACTCATTTGCCTTGTGTTAAAGCTGATAAAGCTAAAAGAGCTCGACAAAGCAAAGCTCTGAGCAGCACTTTCTGCACAGATAACCATACACATGCAGCTTTGCAAACTGCACCCCCAACATGCCAACTGATAAGTGTTCTGTCACACTGGTAAATGCTGTAACACTAGAGAATGCTTCATGCTTTGTGTGGGCTGATTATACACATTATATACATATGCATATGTATTCTTCTATGATTTTACTATTACATACTCCTCTGCAATGCATATTGTTATAGGTATAATTGTATATAGTTTTGTAGATGGATATATAGAAATATAGTAAGATATATGTATATAGAGAGATGATATTCCCTATACAGACATTCCTTTGTGTAGCTTTTATACTGTCAGTCATTTTATTACTTTTATCAATGCAAGGCAGAATATGCTTTCATTATTCAGTACTATTATCAAACAAATAGTGTTTTGTTTTTTTTTGTTTTTTGGTGGCTCCCAACTAAGTAAATGAAATGTTTGTGACCTGCTACTTTTAGATTTTGCTTGCTTGGATTATTTTTATGAATTGTTGCTGTTTTACTATATTTGTTAGTAACTTTGTTAAAGGGGTTTTATGTGAATGATACTAAATTTTATATTGAAAACTACATCAACTCTCTACTGTAATGTTTCATTTTTTTTTTTAAAGACATCTGTATGCTGTCAATGAATGGAAATATGCTTGCTGACATTCATAGACTGTAAACCCTTCCTGACCATGGCCTTGTTGACACAGATACAGGGCTTGGGACCAAAGAGAGAGCTTTGCTACACTTAGCGAGCCACACATCTCTGATCAGAAAATAAAGACAAGATTTGAGGACCTTTCACCACCTTCACCAACTCAACCATTTTTCATCCTTTTAATAGGCTCCATTAATTCCAGCGCAGTTGGAGTTGTGTTTTTTTTTTTTTTTTCTAGTCCCCACCTGTCCGGAGCAATCAGCACAATTGGTTGTGGTGTCTGGTATTCTAACTAGACTCTTTCATGTGGGTGATGTCAGGTAGGAGAAAGCAAGGTGGTGTGAGTTCTTGCACAGTCCTCCTCTGATTGGAGACACGCCTGCTTTCCTGGTCCTTGTTTGCATATCGGGCACCAAAACTAACTGCACTGATTGACTTAGGTGAATCTGGGGGCTTGAAAAAAGACAAAATTTATTCCAACTGCAATATAATCGACGCCTGGTGGAGGTGGTGAAAGGTCCTTTTTAAATGGTTACTAACTTTTCAACAAACTCTGCATAAATAGGTGATTATGAGAAGCTTTGTAATGTAGATTACTAAAGGCTCTTCTAATCTTATATGGCTGTTTCCCTGCTCCCCTGCCCTCTCCAGTCTCACGTTCTCTCCAAAATATTTGCGATATCCATTTTGAGACAGACTGCTGGTCACACAGCTCAGATTACATGTATCTATGGAGAGGGTAGGGGCAGTGGAGTGAACTGATGGAGAAAGGTGACAGCAGAATCATTGGTTTAATATAATGCCACAGCAAATAGGAACTTTCCATCACAACCAAAGTACTTTATTCAGGTAAATATTTCTTTATACATGTCCTGCATGTTTGTGGGGCTGTTTCTGAATGAGAGACAGACAGTTAGACTCTATTCAGACAAACGCAATTGAAATTTGCCCTGACAATCGGATGAAAGGGTCTATCAAAAGAAATTGATACGTCTTGGCGCATTTTTCCAGCGTAATTAAGGCAGTTAATGGGAATTGTAAAAGACTAGACAGTCTGATAATGAGACAGGTTTGTAAACCATATAAGGCAGTTTGAGAAATCTGGCACAGTTCAAGATTGTCTAGTCTGTTTGCACTGTAACTTTTAAACAGTATTGGTAAATTTGCCCCTTAGTTTTGAAATAGACTGTCCAAAAAAGCATCCCTGACATTGACATTTTTCATTTTTGTGTGAATGATGTCTCATGAAGCAGATACTTCTCTGCTTACTGTGTGCAGTGTATAGCAGCTAGTCTGCACCCACCAGCTCAGAGACAAATGCAAACTACAGATGAACATATAAGTCATATTATGGCCAGGAATATTGTTTTTCTACATGTACACACACTGTACAATTGACTTTATACAATTTTTATTTTTATTTCTTTATTAAAGGGATTCTATAATTGGGGAAACGTGTTTTTAACTGAAGCAATGTGGGAATAGCCTTTATAAAGGCTATTCTATGCCTACCTTTACTTTTCTTCTTTTTGCCGCCGTTTGTCCAGAAAAACATTTTATTCTCATATGTAAATTATGCTCAGGGAGCATCGGGGTCGTTTCACCTGTGCTCCGAGCACACCCATGTCATCGCTGCAACCCGCCTCCAGAGCTGTTTTTTCACGCCCCCTACATTATCCTCTGTTCATCTTGCACCTGCTTTCTCCGTTAGCCATTTTTCTGAAGTACACTGGTGTAAGAAACTAAACAAAAATGGACAACGGTGAATGCTCCGTCGGCTCTGCCTGAATTTAAAGTGGCTCCAGCAGCCATTTTTGTTTAGTTTCTTACACCAGCGTACTCCAGAAAAATTGCCGATGGAGCAAGAAGCAGATGCAAGATGAACAGAAGAAGGTGCAGGGGGCGTGAAAAAGCAGTGCTGGAGGCGGGTTTCGTCGATGACGCTCCCGGTGCTCCCTGAGCATAATTTACATATGAGCATAAAATGTTGGACAAACGGCGGCGAGGAGAAGAAAAGTAAAGGTAGAAGTAGAATAGCCTTTATAAAGGCTATTCCAACATTGCTTCAGTTAAAACATGTGTCCCCAATGATGTAAGCTACTGGATGTTTCCATTCACAGGGAACCCTTTTAACATTTATTATTAAAACATTTAATAAGCTGCTTTCTGCACTTTATTCTCCCCTCCCTACTGAAATGAATTTGTACACTTTGTATATTTATGGTGGAGTCTGATGCAATAGCCAGGGCTAGGGCTACATAGTGACATTTGCCGTGACTTTTGTTGTGTAACTAAAAATTGCTAGCTCACCCTGCAACTCCTTCACTAATATTAGTAAATGGAGTCACATTGCGACCCCCCAACTTCAAGTCAAACATTGCCTGACTAGAAAATGTGATTGTGGCACACTAGGTGTCGCAATGCAACTCAATTCACTAACATTAGTGAAGAAGTCACTAGGCAACCTTGACAGTCTTTAGCCATGCGATGGGAGTCTCAGGCAAAGTCGCCGTATAGCCCTTGTCTTAGTGCTGATCTAAAGTCCTGCATGTGTTGTAGTTCAGGAATGCTTTGTAGGTCTGAGAATTTGCATCTGACAGGGATCTAGTAAAGTAAAAGCTTCTAGATGTATAGGCTTGTTTTTGGTTTGTATAATGGGCAACAAAATAACAGAATTTTTGTGGGTCTTTTTCATATCCCTGCCAATCTGTTTGTGATTGGTTGTTGCTGTTTTAAGTACTTTTATTACTTCTGTGTCTCATTTTGTACACATTCCACCTGACTGTTTCATCTTGGTAGCCAAATGAAATGTAGCAGAACTTGTTTATGCTGTTGGTGAAACCTGTGCTTAAAAAATAGATGATATATGACGTTGCTGTACATCTCAGTAGTATGTGAAGATAAATGGGAAGGAGTTCTTTGGGTGCAAAGGAGCTTTATATGTAGTTATGGTTGGTTTGTTATGTTTTTAGATATGGCTCTGTCACATAGTAGAAAGGGTACAAGGAAGAGGGTCATATTACTGAATTTCCCCATTGTGGGACTATTAAAGGACTATTATTATTATTTGTTATGGCAAAATAATTTATTGATTTTTAACAAAGATGAAAAACATAAAGTACAAATATTGGTACCGCTAATCTACAGAAATAAAATGAAATTTGATTTAAAGGGTTCCTGAATTTTCAATGGAACTTACAAATAATGCATAGTCTTTTTGGGAACATTGCTTTATTGGTGTCTGACCCTTCAAAAGTGTGTGTGTGTGTGTGTGTGTTTTTTTTTTTTTTTTTTTTTTTTTGTTTTGTTTTTTTCTCTCTTTTATTTAGGGATAATTGTCCTGTTTTGCTTATACTTTGATCTGCAATTCATGCAGTACAAGATGGTGTGGACCTCTGGCAGTAGTTTACTGAGCAACACCTCCCATGAGGTTCAGGAGTGGGCACAAAGCCACATGCAATTTTCATTGGAATGATGGCACTGTCTGGGCATGTCTTATACATGCAATGTATATACTAAATAATACCTGTGCTCCTACACAAGTATAATCTTTTCACAAGCTCAATGATCTCATCACTATCCTGAGTCAGAAGAGTTAACTAATTTACATGTCTTGTCCCTGCTCTGTGCAGAGCTGTTTATCACAGCACAGATCTCTGCACTGATAAATATACCTCACTTTGTCCAGTGCATGGAGCTGAGAGGAGAAAAGGGCCTTTGCAGAGATTTTGCTTGTGAAGGAGCTGCCAGACCCGCCCACCTATTTCTTTCTTTCCCCGTATCAGCAGCCTCTGCTGCTAAGGACGTATGTTACTTAGTAACAGGTAGGGGATATGAGATTTAAACAATAGGATTTTCCTAGTGACAAATGAAAGTGATTTGCTGGTATGTTCAGGATGGAGTAATTGAGCATAAGTTCTATGAAAAGTTAGTGACCTTTTAAGTATGATATACAGTAAATCAGTACAATGGTTATGGATGTCTGTCTTGTTACTATGATTGTCTATCATGGCAGAGGACAGACAACAGAAGGATAAGGAAGGGAAGGGGGGAAAAAAAACCCCTAAGGGTTGGTCCACAGTAGCATTCTGGGACTCTGTCCTCCATTCCACTTAAGATATGCGGAGAATAAAGTTTTTCTCTCAGCTGATTTTGGGTTTCCGCGGGTAACCGCTTTTTAAGTGGATGTGAACACTCAGAATGTAGGAAAATTTTCTCTAAGCAGTCAATATTGCATCTTTAAGGACTTCCTAAATGTATACCCAGTGATACCAGAGCTTCAAAATTATCCCAAGTTATACATCGCCACTAAGTTCTCCATTCTGTAGATGTGATTTAGTGTCTCTGCAGATTCTAATTTCAGGGGTTTCTGTGTAGCTTTCCAGCAACAAACCATGTTGTAAATGTGACAAAGCCAGTATGCACAGTCCCACAAGTGACCAGATAAGAGTCCACATCTTATACACATCTCTAACATGTGTCAGTAGATGTAGTAATAGGTCTGTGCAGGTAATACAGTTGTTTGGGACAAATTCAAAGAATTTTATCATTTGTGACCTCTGCATGTAAGATTGATAGAAACTGGACTATGTAGAGATCAGCAAGATTTGCTACTATGTGAGCAGGTATCTGACTGTGGTTGACACACCAAGGGACCTCGCACAGAAATATTTAATATTTCAGACTTCTGGGTGTGCATCATATTGTTTGTTTGTTTGTTTTGTTTTGTTTGTTTGAGTTGGAAGGGACCTCAAGGGCCATCGAGTCCAACCCCCTGCAAAAGCAGGAATTCCTAAAACATCCCAGCTATATACCTATCCAGTTTCCGCTTGAAGATTTCAATTGATGAAGAACTCACCACCTCCCGTGGCAGCCTATTCCACTCTCTCACTACCCTTACTGTTAGAAAGTTTTTCCTAATGTCTAATCTGAATCTCCTTCCCCTTAGTTTCATCCCATTACTTCTCGTGCTTCCTTCTGCTAATGAGAATAGGGTAGATCCCTCTGCACTGTGACAACCTTTCAGATATTTAAATACCGCTATTAAGTCTCCCCTTAGCCTTCTCTTCTGCAAACTAAGCAGTCCCAATTCTTTTAGCCTCTCCTCGTAGGACATGGTTTGTAGACCTTCCACCATTTTGGTTGCTCTTCTCTGGACCTGCTCCAATGAATCGATGTCTTTCTTAAACTGGGGCGCCCAGAACTGTACACAGTATTCCAGGTGGGGTCTGACCAGGGCAGAGTACAGCGGAATAATTACCTCTCTTGATCTAGCTACAATGCTCGTCTTGATACATCCTAGAATTTGGTTAGCCTTTTTAGCCACCGCACCGCACTGTTGACTCATGTTGAGTTTGCGATCTATTATTATGCCCAGATCCTTTTCCCCTGTACTCTCACTTAGTACTATTCCTCCCATACTATATATGCTTCTTGCATTTCTGTTACCCAGATGTAGAACTTTGCATTTGTCCCTGTTGAATACCATTTTGTTCACCTCAGCCCATTGTTCCAGTGTGTCTAAGTCCTTTTGGATGCACTCTCTCTCCTCTCTAGTGTTGGCCATTCCTCCTATCTTTGTATCATCTGCAAATTTTATTAGTTCCCCATTAGCCCCATCATCCAGATCATTTATAAAAATATTAAAAAGTACTGGGCCCAGGACAGAGCCCTGCGGCACCCCGCTTTTTACTTTCTTCCAGTTTGATGTATAGCCATATTGTAAAGCTTCTGGCTGTCATGTTTTACATAATTTCCTCATATCTGACAGTTTTCAGCTTGGGGTTGTAAGAAATATTTTAAACATTTTGTATACTGTGTCTTTGCAACATTTTTTATGAATTTGGTTAGTGAAACGCAGGAAAAACCCAACCCCTTCACTAGGCAGACATATGAGATATTTGCATAGCGTATATTTGCATCTATGTAGTAGATAACATATTTTTTTATTTATGTAGGTAATGTATATTTTTCAAACGAAACGGAGCACTCCCCTCCCCCCCAAAAACACACACACACGCAAAAAAAAAAAAAAATTATAGCATGTTTGTATCCCTAATGAGATGTGAACAGAGCCATATTTTTCTGTTGTGAAGGAGTGGTTTCAGTTGGTTTACCTGCCTAGTGTTGGCATTTGCCAGCATGTGACAGTTCATGTGATCCCTTGAATGATGAACAAGTGTGTCATTGTGCTAAGTACCTGGACGGCAGACAAGACTTTAGAATAAACAATCCCAACCACATTTCCCAGATTATTTTTTGTATTATAGTAAAAAAAGATTTAGTAAGTGCTAGAGGGTAAAACCTTTAGCTCCTTATGCTTGTATTTCTGCTTTAGCACCTTATGTTTGTTTTTGTTTCGTACAGATTGGGAAACCCTACAAAATGTGTAATACACGCCTATGCCTCAAAACACTCGCAATGCATTAGCTGCAGAATATACTGTAAAATAAGTACAACCTTAATAATCTGCTCCAAGTGCTGGAAATTTTACTCTATTTTTTCTGGTGGGTCAATGAATTTAAGTGGCCACACTACTTCATATTGGTCAGCCTGTTGTAACACATTGCTATGGACACTGCCTTTTCAGTAACTCAAAATTAACCACTCATAGCAATTTCCTATATTGGATGATCAGTGAACCTACCAATGAAACAGTCATGGGTCATATAGAGAGTTGCATTTCCATATAAATCATAGGCAGTGAGCATGTTACAAGGAGGCACATACTGCGCCTACACCTCCGTAATGTATGAACCATAGGGACTCTGCATTCCTTTTGCAAGGCTCTGTGCTTTTACTTTTACCTTTTGCATCAAGCGTAGTCTACATAGTTTCCAGATCCACACAGCTAGATTGGAGAATTGACACCTCTAAATGGTGGCTGCCACAATGGTCACGGCACGCAGTTATTTTGTGTACATAGGCAGCATTGTAGATACAGAATTGTTATGGCCATGCAGTTTTGGTGATCTGTTCTCTAGCCTTTGGCATTTAATGAAGTGATACATGCTACTGTATCCTTTATGAAGTTTCTGTTGAGGTATATTGAGCTTTGTGTTCTCATTGTTCTAACATGATACAAGTAAGAGCTCTGTAAACAAATTTTGATATATAACAAATGTGGTCTCCATTAGGATGTTATGTGCAGCAGACTGTGCTTTTTTATAGAGTGGGCCACCAAAAGTTAGTTTTACATCTATAGTAGATAAAGAGCTACAATCTGTAGGAGTTAGTAGGATATCTTTGGCTCAGTTCACATCATGCTAGGGTTATATGTCAGAGGTATTGGTTGGGGGTGGGGGGGGTTCTCTAGTGTATACCTTTGACTAATGTCACTGTTGTGGCCGTAGGCTCCAAAGATGAAAAAATAAAAATGGATACTGTGTAGTAAACATTGTTTAATGCATAGTGCCCATGATGGAAGGAATCTCAAACTGAATACTCCGTGTGTGTGTGTTAAGACCTAATGCACTACGGTCCCCCCCCCCCCCCATGTAAGTTCATGGTAGCCGTATACACAGATGACTGTGAATTTTTTTTTCTTTGCTTTTACTTAGCATAAATATAAATTGTCACAGCGACCAGAGATATAGTTACCCTCAGACTTGTCTGCACAGCTAATCGTTCTCTAAGGGGAAATGTGGTCAAATACCGTTATTATATTTACATAAACATGTTTTCTGTTCAGACAAGCATATAATATGCTGAGAATGTCTCCCCTTTATGCCTCCATTTAACCCCTTTTTATCTATTTTATAACCTTTGCTGGTTAAATGGCAATAACTTTTATGTAGAGTAGCAGTGAATTTGTGTGTAAAAATCTGTAAATGACAAAAATGAAAAATTTAATATTTCAGACTCAAACTTTTCTTTAAAATGCTATATAGAACTGTAAAATAGAATGTGGAATGTATATTCTGATGTAGTTTATTGTTTAGGCTCCATTCATAACTGGAAAGTTAATTGTAATTCAACAAAAAGTAAAGCATGCTATGCTATTCTGTCCAGCAAAATGTCGGAACTATAATGGAAACCCAACAGACCCCTTTTATAGCCAGAAAGTTCTGACAGGCACCATTGATGTTTGTCATATGAAAGTCTAGAACTGTTCTGTTTTTGTTTTTATTTTTCCATATTTTATATTTTTGGTTCCTATAATGGAACCAAAAATGGGGGGGGGGGAAGAAGCGACAGAAATGTGTATGTAGCTTTGTTTTGATATATAACACAACCTAGTTAGAGGAATTTAGTAGAGCAGCACAGCAGTAGTTTTGAAGCGCACAGCATCATAAATCAGTTGGGAATGTTTATTATGCTGTGTATGACAGTTTTCTGGCATACAAGGGATAAAAAGTTTCAAATATTTTGCACAATAATGTGACTTTTTTTTTTTTTTTTTTTTTTAAATATAAATTTCTGTGCAAGGGGATAGTCCATCAGCCACCCACCAGATTTATTTGAAATGATGCAGGAAATCTGCGCCATCTATGAGCTGAAGTATATTTCCCTGAAGGCATGTGGCCCAGCAGAGGAGGCGATAAGGTAATGAAGAATGGAGTTAGTAATGCCAGTCTTCATAAATCTCCTCCAGTATGATACAGCAAGATCAGGCTGGGTTCGCACCTGCGTTCAAACTCCTTTTGGGGTTTCCATCCCTGAATCCACTTGAAAAATACAGAGAGAAAAGTTCTTCAAGCAGGACTTTTCTCTCTGCATTTTTCAGGCGGTAACCCTGTTGACCCCATTATAGTCTATGGGGTCCGTGGGTAACTGCTTTTTAAGCAGATTAGGTTTCCGTTCTTCGGTTCCTCAAGCAGATACGAAGAACAGAAAGCCATACTCTAGTGTGAACCTAGAGTCAGTTATGATGAGCCAAGAAATGAGACTGTGTTTCTCTGCCACAATAATGTTGTGTGTATAGATTCTTAATATCACAAAAGAGGCAGGAAACTTTATTACATTATTTATATTACAGAGCAAAACAGACATGATAATATTAGTTGTAACAATCAGGTCTGTGCTAGGCCCAGCAGTATTGTCAATTGTCAGATGTCCCAGCAATCACATGATGGAAGCTCAGGTCTGTAAAACAGGTTCATACTGAACCTCTATGTGCATTATGACATATGTCCAGCTTTAATGTCAAAAAATCTTATTTCACTTAGAGTAGTTGAGCCTTAGAACAAACTTCTGGCAGATGTAGTTAGGAAATCTACAGTAAGTGAATATAAGCATGCCTGGGAAAGACATGTCTGTCCTAAAATAAAATGGAGATAATATAAGAGCAGAGCAGATGGACCATGTGGGCTTATTCTGCCATTAGTCTTCTATTTCTTCATAGTTCCTGTAACTTATTGAAATGTTATTTATTTGTCTGTGGTTGCCTGTGTTAATAGTCTCAGCAATAATGTGGCTTTTCTAAAACAAGTAATGATTGCTCAGATGCTAAATGAGGTTGTCACTATCAGACACTGTCAAAATGTATTATAGTGACATATTTCTCTATAAAAAATCTATTATTGTGTGTGTACTGTGCCATGGTACGGTATGCTTATCATGATGACTCTCATAGAGATCAGGGAGTGTATGACATTTGATAAATATTTAATATCAATATGTCAACAATGATTAGTTTGGTTACGATTGTACCATTATGGTGGTAGGTCATGTTCACACTTGTTACTTGCTGTATATGATATCAACCTTGAGCAAATTAGTCATACACTGGGCACCTAGGTTAGGCACAAACATGTCAATAATATGTAGTAAAGGAACCTACTATTTTCTGTACAATGCAAATTATTATTTGTATTCTTATTATATAAAGTCATTTCACATAATTAAGCAAAATGAACTTGCGTCTTGTAACAGGCATTCATTGACAAAAAATGTGCCGAGGAGGAGTTGGTAGCAAATGAAACTTGAAACTTTAAACCTTATTTGTGTGTATGTAATAATAATGTATGTTAGTGATTGCAATATTACCGCAGAAATATGTTTATTAGGGAAAAAATGTGCAATTGAAAGGAGTACCCTTTTGGGCCACCTCCAGATTTGATACAAGAGGAGATACGATTGGGCATGGAACCATGCAGGTTCCATATGGTATCCTGCATACATTTGCCCTCAGTGTTGCAGCTGGTCCAATAAATGCTTGATTGGCAATAAATCTGGCAACTGGCAGACCTGTGACATGCTGCGTTCTGGTGGAGACATTCCTGGGGCACCCTTGCTATGTGTGGGCGAGCATTATCCTGATGAAAAATGCCAGTCGAAAGCCCTGCCATGAGAGGCAACACATGTGGATGCATTGTGTTGTAGAGCGGTTGTAGATATTGTTGAGCGGTTTGTGCCCCTCATATCACTACTAGGGTTGACTGTATTATGCAATGGCTCCCCAGATCATCATGCCAGCTGCTAGGGCAGTGTGTCACTCCACAGGCAGGATTGAATTGCTCACCACACGAGGTCTCCATACTCAAATCCAAATGTCGGTAGAATCAAAACAGAACCTAGATTTGTTGCTAAAGACTATATGGTTCCAGTCTGTAACACCAATACAAATGAAGGTAACAGTGGCTGTCAGAGGCATCACATGTAATGGGCGCCACAACACTAAATTTACTTCTGCTAAGTGCCTGAAAATGATCTGGCAGAGACAAGGGTGTGTAATGAACGTGTGACCTGTTTCTGGATGGCGGACAAGTAAGCACAGGAAGCTGGTCGTACTGGTGGGCAGATCAAACGGTCCTCTCTACTGTGGGCTGTCTGGAGCCTGTTTGCTGTGTGTGCATGCTCTCATGTAACCATAGCTCCTACAGCTAGGTTAAAACGCCTAGATGGTGAGCAGTTTGTCAAAACCGCTATTCTGTTTCTCAGTTCAATCACGTGTCCTCTCTCAAAATCTGTCAACTAGGCATAATGTCTTCAAGTGTATTATAGAGGCATATCGAGCAGTTGATAATCTCTCACCAAGGTGTACACTTCTCAAAGGTATCCTCTGAGAGCCTTTTTATAGAGAAGCACTTCTAAGACCTCTTTTGGTAAGGCCCAGTGTCTAATCCGACCACATGTAATCATTTACATATCTGCCTGAGACATAACTGCATGCAGAGATTTGCAGCAATCCAACATTTCTATCTGGGTGCACTATTTTTGTAAGTGAGGGTATATTCTTTAAAGGGAACCTGTCACAAATAGAGCAGCAGGAGCTGAAGTTTGAATTGCCATTTATTCATTTATATCTCTGCTCATTCTGAGCTTACAGGTTTTCATGGGAAAACCCCTTGAAGAGTCCAGTAGGTGGCTCTACACAGCGATTCTCTTGTGGTAATGCATGTTTCTTTTTCTACACCAATGAAAGTGACAAACACCAATCAAAAATGCAAAACCTTGCAAGCTTTGCAACAACTAAAAAAACAGAGGTTTAATAGCATCCTTATAAACTATCTACACCTATATACCGAAATTCTGAACAACTTAGGTAATTTGCCATTAGTTGGCCTGAATAGGTTTGGGGCATAAACACTTGGCTTTGACAACTATTAATGCGCTAGTATGTTGTAAAACCTGTCTTTCAAGTTGCATTTGACTCCTGCACTACTTATCTATCATTATAAATCTACTTTTATATGGGCTGCAAAAGTTACTGAAATTCCATCTGTTCTAAAGCCCCCATATGTAACTTACTCATTTGGTGCCCATACACATTCTTCAATATCTGTCAAATAAAAGCTTTATTTCCTGACTGCTGTAAACACATGCACATTCAGCACTGTTCAGCTGAGCATGCAAATTTTAGTCTTTAATTAGGCCGAGGGTTTTTTTTGTTTTTTTTTAAACAAAAAAAATACTCTGGTGTCTCCCCGCGCAGTCCAGTCCTGCCGGTCCATTGGTGTTGAGGCCAATCAGCGGCCTCAGCGAAGACACGGGATGTCATGGCCGGCAAGGAATTCCACTGCAAGAAGACAGCTGAGCAGCAGGATCGGACCACGCTGGGAGGATGCCAGAGCAGCAGGGACAGGTAAGTATGTATTTTTGTAGTGATGCTATGTTCAGAACAGGCTGCTACATTTTGCCACATTTCAAACATATGGATATAAAATTTTAATTTTTTTGGTGAAGAATCAACAAGTGGGACACAATCGTGAAGTGGAACGAAATTGATTGGATATTTTAAACTTTTGTAAAAAATAAAAAACTGAAAAGTGGGGCGTGCCAAATTATTTTGCTGCGATTACAGCTGCAAGTCGCTTGGGGTATGCCTCTATCAGTTTTGCACATCAAGAGACTGAAATTCTTGCCCATTCTTCCTTGGAAAACAGCTGGAGCTCAGTGAGGTTGGATGGAGAGCGTTTGTGAATAGCAGTTTTCTGCTCTTTCCACAGATTCTCAATTGGATTCAGGTCTGGACTTTGACTTGGCCATTCTAACACCTGGATACGTTTATTTGTGAACCATTCCATTGTAGATTTTGCTTTATGTTTGGGATCATTGTCTTGGAAGATAAATCTCCGTCCCAGTCTCAGGTCTTTTGCAGTCTCCAACAGGTTTTCTTCCAGAATGGTCCTGTATTTGGCTCCATCCATCTTCCCATCAATTTTAACCATCTTCACTGTCCCTGCTGAAGAAAAGTAGGCCCAAACCATGATGCAGCCACCACCATGTTTGACAGTGGGGATGGTGTGTTCAGGGTGATGAGCTGTGTTGCTTTTACACCAAATATATCGTTTTGCATTGTGGCCAAAAAGTTAGATTATGGTTTCATCTGACCAGAGCACCTTCTTCCACATATTTGGTGTGTCTCACAGGTGGCTTGTGGCAAACTTTAAACGAGACTTTTTATGGATATCTTTGAGAAATGGCTTTCTTCTTGCCACTTTTCCATAAAGGCCAGATTTGTGCAAATTTGTGACTGATTGTTGTCCTATGGACAGACTCTCCCACCTCAGCTGTAGATCTCTGCAGTTCATCCAGAGTGATCATGGGCCTCTTGGCTGCATCTCTGATCAGTCTTCTCCTTGTTTGAGATAAGTTTAGAGGGAGGGCCGGGCCTTGGTAGATTTGCAGTGGCCTGATACTCCTTCCCATTTCAATATGATCACTTGCACAGTGCCCCTTGGGATGTTTAAAGTTTGGGAAATCTTTTTGTATCCAAATCCGGCTTTAAACTTCTCCACAACAGTATCACGGACCTGCCTGGTGTGTTCCTTGGTCTTCATGATGCTCTCTGCGCTTTAAACAGAACCCTGTGACTATCACAGAGCAGGTGCATTTATACGGAGACTTGATTACACACAGGTGGATTATATTTATCATCATCAGTCATTTAGGACAACATTGGATCATTCAGAGATCCTCACTGAACTTCTGGAGTGAGTTTGCTGCACTGAAAGTAAAGGGGCCGAATAATATTGCACGGCCCACTTTTCAGTTTTTTATTTTTTACAAAAGCTTAAAATAACCAATAAATTTCGTTCCACTTCACAATTGTGTCCCACTTGTTGATTCTTCACTAAAAAATTAAAATTTTATATCCTTATATTTGAAGCCTGAAATGTGGCAAAAGGTTGAAAAGTTCAAGGGGGCTGAATACTTTAACAAGGCACTGTATGTAGTAATCCAAACTGCAAGTGGTGTTTGAGTTGATGGAGCGAAAAAGTAGGTTCTACTTCTTAAATAGTTTATAAACCTGGCATGTAGCTGGGGTTTTTTGTCTACTTAATGCACTATTATGGACAGCAGGATCAGTGATTTATTGTGAGAGTGACTGTATACTGTATAGGGGGGTAATTCTTGTAGACTGGTATTGCATACTGTTCACGTGGGACAGCCACAACAGGTGGAGTGCTACATAGTGCCTAGGCACAACTGTGTTGGTGCAGTTGTTATGCAGCAGATATTTATTTGTGTCACTCTTCTTTGGGCCCAGATTCCCCCTTGGCATAGTAGATATGTTGTATTGCTGCTTGAGCTACATTTTGTGTTTGTATTGTATAATGTATTTTTTCTTTGATATACATATAGGAGTTGTGCTGTTTCACACTTCTGTACTGGTAGATATCCTTCCTTTTTGATACATTAGCAGAGATTAGGAGGAAGTTATTGTGATACTGTGGTTACCATGAAACAGAGTATTGCCTGAAACATTTGTTTTTCACTTACTACCTAGTATGCAGTCTGTACAGTTTTACTATTCTAACTTTTTTTTTATATATATATTATTTATTAAAAATAATAATATATATACAGTATAGACCAAAAGTTTGGACACACCTTCTCATTCCAAGAGTTTTCTGTATTTTCATGACTATAAAAATTGTAGATTCACACTGAAGGCATCAAAACTATGAATTAACACATGTGGAATTATATACTTAACAAAAAAGTGTGAAACAACTGAAAATATGTCTTATATTCTAGGTTCTTCAAAGTAGCCACCTTTTGCTTTGATTACTGCTTTGCACACTCTTGGCATTCTCTTGATGAGCTTCAAGAGGTAGTCACCTGAAATGGTTTTCACTTCACAGGTGTGCCCTGTCAGGTTTAATAAGTGGGATTTCTTCCCTTATAAATGGGGTTGGGACCATCAGTAGTTGTGTTCAGAAGTCAGGTGGATACACAGCTGATAGTCCTACTTCAGCCTTCAGTGTGAATCTACAATTTTTTATAGTCATGAAAATACAGAAAACTCTTGGAATGAGAAGGTGTGTCCAAACTTTTGGTCTGTACTGTATATGGGGAAAAAAAGTATTTAGTCAGCCACCAATTGTACAAGTTCTCCCACTTAAAAAGATGAGAGAGGCCTGTAATTGACATCATAGGTAGACCTCAACTATGACAGACAAAATGAGAAAACATATCTAGAAAATCACGTCTGATTTTTTAAGAATTTATTTGCAAATTATGGTGAAAAATAAGTATTTGGTCACCTACAAACAAGCAAGATTTCTGGCTCTCACAGACCTGTAACTTCTTCCAGAGGCTCCTCTGTCCTCCACTGTTTGAAATTCAGTATAAAAGACTCCTGTCCACAACCTCAAACAGTCACACTCCAAACTCTACTATGGTGAAGACCAAAGAGCTGTGGAAGGACACCAGAAACAAAATTGTAGACCTGCACCAGGCTGGGAAGACTGAATCTGAATAGGCAAGCAGCTTGGTGTGAAGAAATCAACTGTGGGAGCAAAAATTAGAAAATGGAAGACATACAAGACCACTGATAATCTCCCTCGATCAGTGGCTCCACGCAAGATCTCACCCTGTGGAGTCAAAATGATCACAAGAACGGTGAGCAAAAATCCCAGAACCACACAGGGGGACCTAGTGAATGACCTACAGAAAGCTGGGACTAACGTAACAAAGGCTACCGTCAGTAACACACTACGCTGCCAGGGACTCAGATCCTGCAGTGTCAGACATGTCCCCCTGCTTAAGTCAGTACATATCCGGGCCCGTCTGAAGTTTGCTAGAGTTTGGATGTTCCAGAAGAGTATTGAGAGAATGTCAAATGGTCAGATGAAACCAAAGTAGAACTGTTTGGTAGAAACACAACTCGTCGTGTTTGGAGGAGAGTGAATGCTGAGTTGCTTCCAAAGAACACCATACCTGCTGTGAAGCATGGGGGTGGCAACATCATGCTTTGGGGCGGTTTCTCTGCAAAGGGACCAGGACGAGTGATCCATGTACATGAAAGAATGAATGGAGCCATGTATCGTGAGATTTTGAGTGCAAACCTCCTTCCGTCAACAAGGGCATTGAAGATGAAACGTGGCTGGGTCTTTCAGCATGACAATGATCCCAAGCACACCGCCAGGGCAACGAAGGAGTGGCTTCGTAAGAAGCATTTCAAGGTCCTGGAGTGGCCTAGCCAGTCTCCAGATCTCAACCCCATAGAAAACCTTTGGAGGGAGTTGAAAGTCCGTGTTGCCCATCGACAGCCCCAAAACATCACTGCTCTACAGGAGATCTGCATGGAGGAATGGGCCAACATACCAGGAACAGTGTGTGCCAACCTTGTGAAGACTTACAGAAAACGTTTGACCTCTGTCATTGCCAACAAAGGATATATAACAAAGTATTGAGATGAACTTTTGATATTGACCAAATACTTATTTTCCACCATAATTTGCAAATAAATTCTTTAAAAATCAGACAATGTGATTTTCTGGATTTTTCTTCTCATTTTGTCTCTCATAGTTGAGGTCTACCTATGACGTCAATTACAGGCCTCTCTCATCTTTTTAAGTGGGAGAACTTGCACAATTGGTGGCTGACTAAATACTTTTTCCCCCTCACTGTGTGTGTGTGTGTTTTATATATATATATATATATATATATATATATATATATATATATACATACACATACACACTTTTATTTTTTTTATTGTAAGCTTTGTTGTCTCCCTCCACTTTAAGGGGGGTTTTCCGGGCAAAAAAAAATCTTTTTTTAAAAAAAAGTGTTAGTGTTTTGAATGATTCTGGGTTTCACTAGGAGCTCCTGGCATCTTCAGCATTTTTCATGCAATGCATCATGGTAGTTGTAGGCTGACTCACACCCCTTCCCTGTCTCCCTAACTATCCCGACCACTCCATCATACTTACCTGTCTTCCTGTCCATACTTTCTTCTGCAGGGATGGCTCCTCCTCTTCTTTGACTCTGCCGGCGCATACGCAATAGTCTCAGCACTTTGCTGCCGCCGGAAATCCATCTCTACTGCGCAGGTGTGAGAGGCTCCTCTGGCCTGTGCATGCATCGGCAGACGTCAAAGAGGGGAAGGAGCCGTCCCCGCAGAAGGAAGTCTGGACAGGAAGACAGGTAAGTATGATGGAGCGGGGCGTGTAGTATTGGTGGTGGTCCGTTTCCGGAAATGGAACATCACCGAATAATCAGAAAATGTGCATGGGGTGGTCACATGACTGCACCAGGTATATGGGTAAATATACATTTTTGTTAAAGTATGTAATTTAGAAAGTAGGCGGAAGGGTGGTTAGATTAGTGTAGAAATTACAATTTATCCCAGACAACCCCTTTAAAGCCCAAAATCCATTGTTAAAAGTAGAATGGAAGCATCTCCTATTAAGATGTCTGTCTTTAAAAGAACGTGTGATGTCTGGGTTCATCACGGACAACACACAGCCATTTTTGGGTTTTGCGCTGCCCATGGTTGATCAGTTTTTCATGACTATGAAAAGTAGATCGCCTTTTTTCTTATTTAATAAAAAATATTATTATTATTCTGTATATTTTTCTATGTCTCTGGGTGTGTGAAAAACAGACAGCCTTCAGATGCCATTTGTTAATAGGTTCACATGTAGTCCATCAATAACAAGACATCGCAAACACACTTCCATATAAAACAGACATGTGAATGAGGTCTGAGTTGTTGGCACGAGGCTCATCATTTTAAGTTTCTAAGCTTTATTGTTCATTGCAGGACTTTACCCAGCACGACTAAGGTTTACTTCAATGTCAGGGGCAAAGTCATTTGCAGCTGCTCTAGTTTGCTACACATTAACTCGAGAAGTTCAATGTTTCTAATGTACTTCAGCCCTGAAAGTCTCTGTATAGATGATAGATGAGTGCATCCGAGGGTCTGTTATTTTATCTAGAGCTATTTAAAACTCCCTTTGCATAAAGGGTATTTTAAGCACTCTGTTTGCTTAATATATTTTTTTTTTGTAGTATCTGTTTTGCATGATATGATTTGCATCATCTTGTCATATAAGCAGGATGAAAGCATAAAAATCAAAGCAGTACTCACAGGCCTTCTAAATTTAGAACAGTTCAATGCAACATTTTTATTATTCATGCTTAGTTTAATGCCTGACCATGTCTCATGAAATCAGCTCCTGTCCATATGGACCTCAGAGTGTGGTCCATCCTTCTATGATGTAGTATCCAGAGCCTCTCTTTCAGTTGGATTTGAACCATCCATGTATTAAGTGGTGGCACAGACACAAGATGTGACGTGAATAAATCTTTGTCAGACTAAAATTTTGAATTTGTATTGTTTTAATTTATTGTACATATACAGTGAAACCTCTTTGATACAACCACACAAAATTGCATTAAAAAACTGTTCTCTGAGTGGTGGTCTTCTCAAAGAAGATGGTTAATATGGGAAAACTGAAAACCTTTCACACACAATGTGGTCTGGGTAAGGGGGTGGTCTTCTCAAAGAGGTGATACTGAAGAGTGTGTGATAAACGACATGATTTTGTTCACATCAGTTATTACAATATTCATGAGGTTCCACCTGCATTTCTGTTCAGACCGAACATGTCCAAACCGGAACTGCTATTATACTCCAGAGTGTAATAAGCAGGGGCTCAGGGGGCGTGATCAAACATAAAAATCAGGCTTGCTCATCTTTCTTGGGCTCCGGCACAACTCCCTCTTTTATAAATATATGCCTTTTCTCTGACTATCAGACCCCCTGAGTAAGTTTGTTCCTGTCCAGACTGCCAAAGATTGCGCATAGGGAAAATGTCATTGCATGCTATATTGTGTTAGAATTGTGATGGTTGTATGACCATAGTGTGCACTTTTTGAGGAATGTGAAACATACCGAAGTCAAAATATTATCTGAAGGTCCACACTTCTGTAGGACAGGTTCTTGGACCTCCGTTCAGGTGGCGCATTCCCCGCTCCCTCTAGAGCTTGGCTGGAATTCCTGAGGTTTCAGTAACTGCTGTACACACTCACTTGCCTTAGGCTGGGTTCACATCTGCGCCAGAGTCTCCGTTGGCGACTCCATTGCAGAAACCACCAAAAATAGACAGAGAAAAGTCCTGCGTGGAGGACTTTTCTCTCCACCAGTTTAAGATTTGAAACGGTGGACTCCGGGCGAACCCCATTATCGTCAATGGTGTCTGTGTATAACCGCTGAAACTGTGGTCCGGCTGTCCATTATTCAGGTTCTCTGGCGGACCTGATTGACAGAGAGCATAACCCTTGTGTGAACTCAGCATCAGTTGTTAAAATATCTGGCACCAATGAGGTTACTGCTTATGTCACCGATAACCTTGCATATGATTACTGAGGCCAGAAAATAAATTAGATTACTAGAAATATTGTAAAACATACAGCTTTAGTTAATAGGTAGTATTAAGAGCTTCATACTCAAAGGCACATTTGTGAAACATATCTGAGCAGTGTCCCAAGTTTTCAAAGTTAAATCTAAATTTGGAGATTTATTGATGAACTTTCCAGTTGAAGAAATCCCTACTGGATAATTTCAGATTTTTCCTGGATTGGGGCTGAGTTGTATGTGACACAAGCCCCTTCCCTGAACAATCCAGCATAGTCTCCTGATGTATCAGTAAAAGATTGAATGCTTTGGTTACATGTACATGCAAATCTTTAAAAAAAAAAAGTCTTTTTCAAAATTGTCTTTATTCCAAAGCTTTTGCTGACACCTACTCTTAGTCAGGTTTTGGTTTTCTATTGCATTTGTGACTTTGTACCTAGGCTGCATACTTTCACCCCACTATGGTTAAAAATGTAGAGTCTGTGCAAAATGGCAAATGATCAGCCAGATTGGGCATGCCATAGACTTTTTTTTTTTATTTTTGGTTGGTTTTATTTATTTGACGGTCATTCACAGTGGTTGGGGTGTGTGTGTGTATATGTGTGTGTGTGTGTTTGTGTGTGTGTTTTTTTTTATTAATAATAATAATAATAATAATAATAATATGTGATCTCCTGAAATCAGTCATTTTGGATGACTAAAGTCTACTGTATATGGTGACCTTTTTAAGGATATCCAAGGATACACATGTATACACATGTATACTCTATTACTGGATACTAAATAGATTGTTGTATCTCTGCTCACCTTGTCATAAGCAGCCACTTCAAATCTCAAAATGTCAGCATTAGGATACTCTTCCCCCCCCCTCCAAAATTCTTTTATTTGGTGTGGTTTCAATGTTTGTTTAATTTTTAGTCCCCAGTACATAGTGTGGTCAGGTCAGACAGACCTCAGCACATAATTTTTTTTTATCTTTGCTGATAAGAAGTGCGCTTTTATCCTTTTTCATTTTATTATCATTCAAAGTTCAGCAGAAAAGTAAAGTACAGCACGACGAACCAAAAGCAAGAGGTGGTTCATTCACCACTCTTGCCAGTTGATAAACAAAATGACTGGCAGAGCTTTGAGGGTTGGCATTGAGAGGAATCATGGAACATGTTTCTGGGGATGTCTGTGAGCAGCCTACTGCCTCCAGTCTGTGTCCAGCTTGATTGACAATGCATGATGATTCCTTCGGCTAAGTTCACACTTGTCTGACTTTCCATGGGTCTGGACTGCCGGGGGACGTGAACAATGTAGGGCCGTCCACTAAAACTGCGGATACCCTATAGACTATTATTGTGTCCATTGGGTTTCTACCATTTTTTATACTGAAACTTGTGGACAGAAACGTCCTCCATGCAGGACTATTTTCTCTGCCGATTTGCAGTGGAGTCTCCTAAGGACACTTTGATGCAGATGTGAACCTAGCCTTTAACTAAAACTGATACACACAAAACAAGCTTTGTGTCTGCCTTAGGCTAGGTTCACATCTGCGTTGAGTTAATTGATCCGACACTCTTGATAGTCCCAGAGACCCGGTTTGCTCCATCTTCCTCCTTTCCTTTCCTTTCCTTTCCTTTCCTTTCCTTTCCTTTCCCTTTCCCTTTCCCTTTCCCCTTCCCTTCCCCCTTCCCTTCCCCATCCCTCATAGGAGTCTCTGCCATAGATTTCCCGAAAATCAGCAGAGAGAAAAGTCCTGCACTGAGGACTTCTCTCTCTGCCGGTTTCAGTTTAAAAATGGTGAACACCCAGCAGACCCCATTATAGTCTATGGGGTCTGCAGGTAACCACTGTTTTAGTGGATAGGGACCCGAGCAACAGAGAGGCTGGCACAAGTGTAAACCTAGCCTCAGTTTGCTTGTTCACATGTGGTGTTTTGTTTTTGTTTTTTTGTTGCTTTTTTTTAATATATCAAGTGCACATTTTTGGGATTGGTGGGTATGATGCGGACTACACACCTGCCAGTCTAGCTCTTTTGGTAGTGAAAATGTTACAGGAATTATTTTAGGGACAACAGGTTATCAAAAGGCTTTTCTCAAACAAACATGCCACTGCTCTACTGCTGCTGTTTGTCTAGCTTAATAACATAGAAAATAGGTCCAAATTTCACCGCTGGTTTTGTTGGTTGGTGGATTTAGGTCTTGTTACTGTATGCAGAATTTAACACCATTTTCTACATTTTATCACAGGCCAGTGGGGATGCCTAAAATGGAGAAAGTTTTCTTGCACAATCCTAGTTCAGATGAAACTATAACTTTAATATCTATATCAGCAACAACATCGCATTTTCATGCATCTTTTTTTTCAAAATAGGGTAAGTAGCTTTTTTTGCACACACAACTTGCTTTCCAACTTTTTACTTGCTTTTTATTTGGTAAAAATCTCAGATAAAAAAATTATTGCAAATCTACACTCCTATGAAGAGATTAATAAATAAAGATTTGTTTCCACTAAGGGGATAGATTGCATAGTGTGGCAATAGCATGGGCGGAAACTGGATGGCTATGCCAGCTGCCACTGTATGCCATTAAAATTCATTACAAATGCATTGTTTGAGTGTTCCAAGCAGCACAGTCTTGCAGGTTACCACACAGCCAATAACTTGAAATTCTCACTAAGCAATCAGTCTGTAATGAATATTGAATACTGTGGCAATGTGTGTGGCTCGATTTTCCACACTTACCGTAGTAACATCATGACTGTACTGTGTGATTATACCCTTAGACTGGGCTCTCATGCAGCAGCAACCTCATTTGGCCAAAAACATACTTGGTCTTTCATATTTTACCTGTAAAACTATACATCCATTAAAGGGGTTGTCCGGGGTATATGGATTAGTTTACTTAATCCGGCGCACTCTTAATGATAGATACTGGGATTCTGGCCTTGTTCTAACATCCGGGTCACATGAACGGAATCAGCACTTTGTCCTCTCACTCCTTCCCTGATCTCACAGGTAATTATCTGTGATATTGGGGCTGACTTTTACTCTAGTCATTCAGTCCTCATAGCACCAGTAATTACCTGTGAAATCTGGGAAGGAAGAAGGCCGGAACCCCCAGGTATATCGACAAGAGTCTGTTGTAGCAATTAAGCTAATCTTAGCTCCCAAGCCAGCCCCTTTAACATGATTGCTATTGTCTGTAAATTTTCCCAGATACTGGTCTAAGTCACACATTCATGGCTGTTTTGTGGACACAAACACATGAGCCATTTGAGGCATCCGAGTTTTTTGTCGTTGAAAGTCCACGTTTTGGACATGTTAAAAAAACCATCATCCGTGGACAAAACATTTGTGAAAAACCGCAACTATTTTTCAACAATTCTCAAGACTTTTCAAAGCATTGGATCAATGAGAAACAAATGGCATTCATGTACTGTATGTGATTTTCAGAGACCCATAAGATTTCAATGGACTTTGCAAAAAGAAAAAAAAAAGTATCACATATCAACCATTTTATTTTCCACTGAAGGACAGACTGGGGGGGGGGGGAAACCCAGACATTGAATACCCATGATATTGGTTGCTATGACCTCTTTATTACTTACCAAGCATAGCGCTGTAAATTCTTTAGTGGCCATGCTTGTTATTGCAGCTCAGCCCCATTCATTTGAATGGACTAAACTGCAACATGGCCATGTGGCCAGTGATGTGATGTCACTGCCTGAAAGGGGGAAGTCTAGCTCAATGTCATAGTACCAGAAAACACCTTTGAGAGCAACATATGACTGCAAATTCCCAACACAGGAACACTAAACATGCACAAAAGACACTTCCTTCCTTAATTTCATCTTTTCCTTTTGATCCCATTTTCTCTCGTATTAAAATTTAAAACTGAGATGGATAAAAAAAAAAATCTTCTGTATCGCAGGAGATCAACCATATACCTCTCTACCTCATGGTCCAGTGCTTGAGAGAGAACAGTTCAGCAGGAAATTGACCCAAATTGAACCATGTGTTCTCAACACAATTTTTACAAGAATGTGTGAGGAATATGGAGGAATTCTAGGTTGTGTTCTTTTAAGGACTTGGAGTTAGTAAATTGAACAAAGTATGCCACCTGTATGTTTTGTGTGCTCTCTGAACATTGAGCCTAGTCTATCCTATTAATAGCAGCGTTCTGGAACCATTTGTGACCTTCAGAACCTAACATCCATCTCCTTCTTTTTTTTTTTTTTTATTGCTCTGTTATTTTTGGAACAGTAGTAAAAACCAAGCTGTCCCAGCCTTTGAGTCCTGGCAGTCCCTTAGTGGATAAATTGCATCTTGCAAAGAATTAGTCCATGAACAGATACATTTTCTCCTGCCTATTTCTTGGTTCAACCCTTAAAACCTTTTTTTCTGACTTATTTGCTACATAAAGACGGACAGGATTGATTCATTAAAACTGAGCAATGCAGCAATTTATTGTACTCTTTTCAGTAGGTATGTGTTGCGGAGGTGCTGGTAGGATTTATAGACTCAGTTATCACGTTTCCAGTATTTAGTAATGTTTGCGGTGCAATAAATTCCCTTTTATGTTCCTTAACAGTTTGCTTATACAGTGTCCATATTAGGACATCCTCAGATATCAGTGTCAAACATCATATTAATAGCAGTTTACAACAGTGACTTTGACTTTGATTCTGACAGTGACTTTGACTTTGATTCTGACAACGACTTTGGCTTTGATTCTGACTCTGACTTGGATTCTGACTTGGATTCTGACTGACTTTGATTCTGACTCTGACTTTGATTCTGACAGCGACTTTGACTTTGATTCTGACTCTGACTTTGATTCTGATTCTGACTTTGATTCTGACTCTGACTTTGATTCTGACAACGACTTTGACTTTGATTCTGACTCTGACATCTGCAGTTTCTGATTGGCCAACAGATGAGGTCCGCCCCCTATATAACTGTACTTTACAGGGGCTTCAGACTCTTCAGACCTCAGTCCTCACAATAGTGGCAGAAGAATCATTTCAGTGCATCAATAGGTACAGACATTTCTGACTTTTACTTATCCTAAATAATACTTCATGTTTACTGCTCCCTTAGGGGGCGTTCACACTACTGTTGTATGTCTGTTCTGATAGGGTCTGTAAAAAAAAAAAATGGACACCTATCATAACAGACCGTAACTGATGTTAATGTGTCCGTTTTTTAGACTCTCCGTTTTTGCTTATTTTTTTGTTCTTCTTTCTGAGCATACGCAGAAAAAACCCAACAGTATAACGGACGACCGTCCATTACTTTCAGTTAGCCATAGACATTAATGTTAAAAAATAACGCACGGTTAATGCCTGCACCCTGCGTTATTCTGTCCGCTAAAAAAAAAACACATGTCATGGATTTGGTGAGAAAGGACATTAATGGACAACATATCAAATCCCAGTGAAATCCCCCTGGGCTATCTACAAATTTGCCAGTGGCTAACTTGTGGCAATTTACTGGCACAGCATAGTGAATGGCATCTAAACAGGTCCCATTCACATTGTGCAGTTTCTGGGCTGCTTGAAAACCTCAGATGTTTTCTGACTTTCATCTGTGACTCAGTCAGGTATCGACAACTTTGTGTCAGACAACTTTTTATCAGACTCCTGGAGCTCTCAGCCTGCAGCCTTATACAATGTATCTTCTACTCCTGAGTGTGAGCAGTGAGGTCACTCAGAGGTCAGGCATCCTGGCCAATCACAGTGTAACATTGTATGTGCTTCATACTGACTGCTGACTTGTGACTCAATCACAGATGAAAGTCAGAGAACATCTGAGGTTGTGCAGTTTCTGGGCTGCTTGAAAATGTGAATGGGACCTGTTTAGATGCCATTCAATATGCTGTGCCAGTAAATTGCCACAAGTTAGCCACTGGCAAATTTGTAGATAGCCCAGGGGGATTTCACTGGGATTTGATATGTTGTCCATTAATGTCCTTTCTCACCAAATCCATGACGTGTTTTTTTTTTTTAGCGGACAGAATAACGCAGGGTGCAGGCATTAACCGTGCTTTATTTTTTAACATTAATGTCTATGGCTAACTGAAAGTAACGGACGGTCGTCCGTTATACTGTTGGGTTTTTTCTGCGTATGCTCAGAAAGAAGAACAAAAAAATAAGCAAAAACGGAGAGTCTAAAAAACGGACACATTAAAATCAGTTACGGTCTGTTATGATAGGTGTCCATTTTTTTTTTTACAGACCCTATCAGAACAGACATACAACAGTAGTGTGAACGCCCCCTAAGGGAGCAGTAAACATGAAGTATTATTTAGGATAAGTAAAAGTCAGAAATGTCTGTACCTATTGATGCACTGAAATGATTCTTCTGCCACTATTGTGAGGACTGAGGTCTGAAGGGTCTGAAGCCCCTGTAAAGTACAGTTATATAGGGGGCGGACCTCATCTGTTGGCCAATCAGAAACTGCAGATGTCAGTGTCAGAATCAGAGTCAGAATCAAAGTCAGAGTCAGAATCACAGTCGGTGTCAGAGTCAAGTCGGTGTCAGAGTCAAAGTCGGTGTCAGAGTCAAAGTCGGGTCAGAGTCAAAGTCGGTGTCAGAGTCAAAGTCGGTGTCAGAGTCAAAGTCGGTGTCAGAGTCAAAGTCGGTGTCAGAGTCAAAGTCGGTGTCAGAGTCAAAGTCGGTGTCAGAGTCAAAGTCGGTGTCAGAGTCAAAGTCGGTGTCAGAGTCAAAGTCGGTGTCAGAGTCAAAGTCGGTGTCAGAGTCAAAGTCGGTGTCAGAGTCAAAGTGGGTCAAGTCGGTGTCAGAGTCAAAGTCACTGTTGTAAACTGCTATTAATCTGATGTTTGACACTGATATCTGAGGATGTCCTAATATGGACACTGTATGCTTAACAAATCATGACAATTCAGATGTCAGTCTATTCTTTTTAATATTGTATTAATATTTGTCCTTATGTTTGTTTTTTGTTTTTTTTTCTGTTTTGTTTTTTTTTTTTTTTGGTCCCTTCAGAAAATTCTCCCAGGGGGGAACACATCGTTTGATGTGGTGTTTCTCGCAAGAGTAGTGGGAAACGTAGAAAATACTTTATTTATTAACACCTCAAATCATGGGGTTTTCACCTATCAGGTAAGATACTAAGTATGTTTAAAGGTAATAAAATCCTAAAGCTGGCTTAGGTGTTACAGATTTGCAGCTACCATCAACTTTAAGTTACCAACAATCTTTTATCTGTGCAGCTGCTAGACAGAACCTAAATATCCTTCAGAGAAAACAGAATAGTTTCATTGTTTTATTTCTGATATGTAAGTTAGGCTATGCCAGAAATGGCTGGCAGCTCCCTCCCTTTTGGGATAAATTGTTTTTGGCTATGTAAAATTTACACGTCAATAGGAGCCTCAGCTGCAGTAACTATACCCGTCCATAATACAGGGTACGCTTCTGAATCTATGCACTGTTCTGGGTCTGCATACCCCCAAACAGCTGATTTGTGTAGGGGCTGGCTGTCAGCCCCCAATCATTTAAAAAAAAAATCCAGAAGGTTCCCTTTTAAGAACGTCATAGTTAATTTACCAATAGAATTCCTTTGTAAATAAACTAAAAATAAAATAAATAAATTTATTTAATAAACCTAAGATATTGACTGTATTGCAGGTTTTTGGAGTTGGGATCCCCAACCCATATCGATTGCGCCCATTTATTGGGGCAAGAGTTCCTGTAAATAGCAGTTTTTCACCTTTAATTAATATTCACAACCCCCACAGTGAACCTCTACAGGTAGGTACACATATTACTTACTGCTTTTAATGTGAAATGTGTAATTTTGCCTGTCCTTACTGGAGTCTTGTGAAGTTGTAATACTTAAAGTTGTATACTTAAATCTTTTATTCCATACTTATGAAGCACAGGCACATCTCCTAGAACTATTAAAGTATAATCCAGGGATTATAGTATTTCTTATTTCCCATATTAATGTTTTATGAATATTTATTTTAGCATGGCGTTCATGCAGTGTCATTGACTGCTAGTATTGCTGGATTCATTATGATAATGCACAGCCTTGAAGCAATGTAGATGGATTTATAAGATTGTCCTTGGATGTTTACAGTCTTTAATTGTCTTTATTATTCCAAGTAGTAGAAACAAACCCCATTGCTCACACTCCTATATATGCTGAAAGTCAAGTTTGTCTGTTATCTCATAAAATACCAATTCTTGAGCATGTATTTCTCTATTGTTCCTCCTGGAAATGTATAATTTGTTGACAACTGGGTGTTACTATTACCCTTGTTACTAATGTGTGTCTACACAATCTTACACTGGTCAGCACATTTTATGATCACAGGTAAAAATTCAGCATTCTCCCTGTGTCTTGTGATTTTAATTGCTTCCAGAGTTCCTGTGAAAATGTTTTGGGAAGTGTGCCTTCTGCATGGGCAAATCCCCAGCCGGAGCAATTTCTACATAGCGTACTTGGAAACAGTGTTCAGACAGTCTGAACACAATATTATATATGAAAGAGTCAAAATTGGAGAACTAAATATGTTATAAACTTGCAAAACATCCCATTTCCTATTCAAACCCCCCTGTATAAAAAGTTTAATTATACTTTAAGGTCTTCATATATTTCCAGGAGGCATAAGAGTAAAGGTACAATGCAGTGTTCTGAGATGCTCCATAATTTTTTCAAGAGAAATACAAGTGTTTATGGAAATACAGGAGAATTGACAGGTCCTCTTAAAGAGAACCTGTCAGCATCAGTGTGATGACCTAACACCACTGAACAGCCCTCCAAAATGCCAGACTGGCTATTGTCTAATTTGTAAGCTCTTCACACCCAAGAAGTTCTTTCATTCCCACTCTCTTTTCCCCATTTTGGAGTGCTGTTTGGTTAATATAATTGTACCCACAATTTCTACTGATGCTCTTACTTTAAGAATTTTTTCCTAGTGACAGGTTCCATTTAATCTTATTATTTTTAAGTTATTTTCATAAGTAACCTTACACATATTTGCAGATATGCTTGGTTGTAACATTTGTTTGGGTGCCATTCTTTATAGGTAGTAGAAATGTATTCCAGTGGGGGTGATCTGCACTTAGAGCTTCCAACAGGCCAGCAAGGAGGCACCAAGAAATTATGGGTAAGCATCCTTTTTATGCAGTTGGTCAGGTCCCTGAGACCCCCATTTGCTCAAGCTTGATTGGGGTTGGCGTTATATGGTCTATAGACTTTTTTTTTTTTTTTTTTTTTTTAGCCGTATACACAACAGAGAAGAGCTTGGGGCAATCTAACAGCAGTCTAATGGTTGCCGAGTCGACTGCTTCTGCTCTTTGTGTCTTGACACTAAAAATTAGACTTTATTTTCTTTAAAGAGAATCTGTTATCATGACCTCTGTACCCCCAACCATTATAATGCATGGATAAATGAAAAGACAAAAGATTCCAACGTTGTAACTATTACCTCTGAACTCCTGTGCGGTTGATTTAGAAATGGAAGATTCTACTTTGTTCAGAAACTAATGGGGTGAAGAAGTTGCCTCCCTTCGTGGCATGTAACTTACATTGAAATTAGTGCAAAGTGCTCCTTCCTGAGTGTCTTGGTTGTACGAGCTTAGTTTCTGCCTCTTGTAATGACTATTTTCCCTTTGACGCATATTACCATATCTATAGAGCACTTGCTGTTTTTCTCTTAATAGTCAGAGAATTGCATTATTCTTAGGATGTTGTAACCGTTCATATCCATAACACATACTGAAGTGATGGTACTAACATTTTTTTTTTTTTTTTTTTTTTTTTTTTTAAAGGAAATACCACCTTATGAAACAAAGGGTGTAATGCGTGCAAGTTTCTCTTCTCGAGAGGCTGACAATCACACTGCCTTCATTAGAATTAAAACCAATGCATCTGACAGCGCAGAGTTCATTATCCTTCCTGTGGAGGTGGAAGTCACAACAGGTTGTTTTCCTAAAAAATACTTTACAATGGGGGAGATTTCACTAATATTGTCTTAATACATGGGCAACATAAACTTAGATCAGACAGTCTTTCTTTTGCTTATTTTATATTTAGGCAATTTATAGATGTAGTTTTTATTACAAACTTGGTGCATCTTTATAGACAGTTTTGTCTTAACTTTACATCACCTATTGCTTGACTTATCAGCTATCATTATCTGGGGGAGCCACTTATAAAACCTCTGCACTGGGCCCACCAGTGTGGTAAAACGGCACTTCCCAGCAGTCATTAGCAAAGGGACATCGTCCTCATGATGGGGGCCAGTTTATAGTGGAAAAAGCCTCTGATAGTTTCCCTTTAAAGGGGTATACGCATCTCCCCCCTCACCATTTTTCCTGCTGTCCCTTCTCACTTCCTGTATTTTTCCACAAGCTGGAGGGCGGCTTTGACTGTTTGATGGACAGAACACTATGAAGTACCTCACTAGACATGGCATGTACCATGAGAGATGATTTATTATCATTACTAGAAATGTAATCTGAATGCAGATCAAATAATATGCACAGTAAATGTATATTACATTAGACACATTTGTATAGAACATTTGCATGCTCCCAGACAACGGACTTGCTGTAAACTCAATGTTATCTTTGTGTTTACATAGAGAGATAATCACACTGTCCGAGCTTTTATCAGTAAACTGCAATTAGCTGACCTGATTGTCCTGACCACAGAGCAGGGCAAGAACTCAGCAAACCTTTAGAAAGGCTATTCATCTCTTACCTTTATTTTGCAGGTCCGTGCCGCTGTTTTTGAATTTTTCTAATTTTCTTCATTATGCTAATTGTGCTCAGCACAGGGGGCGTTTCCCTGTGCTCAGAGTACAGCTTCGTTATTGATTCCAGCGCTGCCTCTGCCTTTTGTTCCTGATAATTCTCCTCCTTCGGGTTGGACAAAGCCAACTACGCATGTTCGCGGTGCTGGAATTGATGACGAAGCTGTGCTCTGAGCACAAGGGGAACGCCCCCGCATGCTCTCTGAGTACAATTAGCATAATGAAGAAAAATTTAAAAAACGGCATCGCTGACCTGCAAAATAAAGGAAAGAGATGAATAGCCTTTATAAAGGCTATTCCTACGTGCTTTTAGTTTAAAAACGTTTTTTTTAATGATAGAATCCCTTTAGAGCAGTGTGTCAGGGGTTAAGTCCCCCCGGGATGGATGTCACCGTAAGCCTAATTAAATAAATAACCAGTTTCGAGCGCTCGGGAAACAAGACGTACACAGGTATCGTGTATGAACCGTTTCTTCTTTATTGCGTAGTTCAATACAGTTTTAAAGGTAAGCTCAGTTACATAACAGTCATGTGATCAATGTACATATATGGGTTTTCCAGTTCCGTTACCAGACAAAGTTGTTCACTTTCCCATCACCCCAGATGTTTCCTTTTCACCTAATCTAAATGTCCTCCTTATCTTTCCTGAGAATGGTACATCTCTGAGAACAGCAGAACTGTTGATATTCAGACCCTGAGATTATATTCTATCTCTAAACTATTTAGCCTGCATGGAGAACATTTCACCCTGTGTCTTCTATATACTGCGTTATAAAATATAATACAAATTATGCTTTAACCCTTACAATTCCCCCATTTTAGGAATTTATTTTTAATCAAGTTCAATGAATACCTTCACACTGTTTGTGTGCCATCTGCGATGGATTCTCCATTGAAGAGGTTAAAAATAACATCCTATCTCACATATTGGTTAACTGTATTCCATTTCCTTCTCAGCGCTTCAACTTTCTTGCAATGTGAAGCGTGTATCCAGGTAGATTTTCCCTCCAACTTTACTGAGGTGGCAGTTGTCAGCAATATCTGGAAGGGACCATCATATCTGGGTTCAAGAGATTTCCTGGAGTGTCTTTTCACGACCACCCAATCACCAGGCTGCAAGCTATGTGTTCCTGAAAAAATCAGAAGGGTCTGGAATAGAAGAGAACACTTGTTTATGTGTTTCTTTCAGTTTTTTACACAAATCTTGTACATAGCTGGCAACACTGTCATAATTAAGCTGTAATGTCTGAGGGAAGTACAATCCTGTTTTAGGTGCACTTCCAAACAATATTTCAAATGGTGACAACCCTGTCCTCCTGTTAGGAGTAGTTCTTACTGAATATAAGGCTAGAGACAGGCATTCAGGCCAAGGCTTTCCTGTCTCTGCCATGGCTTTCTGAATCTTCAACTTAAGTGTACCACTCAACCTTTCCACTTTGCCTGAACTCTGAGGATGGTAGGGTGTGTGAAAAGCTTGCTCAATCCCTAGTGCAGACATTATTTCTTTCATTATCTCACCTGTGAAATGTGTACCTCTGTCAGACTCAATCACCTCGGGCACTCCAAACCTACACACAAGTTCAGACATCAATTTCTTGGCAGTTGCTTGTGCGGTTGCTTTGCTCACAGGGTAGGCCTCAGGCCATCCTGAAAACAAATCCACACAGACCAATACATACTCGTATGTTCCAGACTTAGGCAACTGTATGTAATCTATCTGTATCCTCTGAAATGGTTACAGGGATTTTGGTGTACATTTAGCGGGTGTTTTAACTACCTGTCCTGGGTTGTGTAGAGCACATATGTGACATGCTTTTACGTGGTTACTAGCAGCTCTTCCAAAACCTGGGGCAAACCATAATTTACCCACTAATGACTCCATGGCATTTCGAGAGGCATGCACCTCTCGATGGCCAAGCCAGCCATCTGGGGGTAGACTGCTGCGGGCAGACATAATCGATCCCCCATTTTCCACATACCATCACCTTCTGTTGCACCTGCTTTCTTCCATCTTTCAGTTTCCACACTGGTGACCTTTGAGTACAGCCCTTTTGGGTCTGCTAGGTCAATGTCCATTTTGCTCACCTGGTTGGGACCCCTTTTGGCCAGTAGTGCTGCAGCCTTGGCTGCTATGTCAGCTCTCTCATTTCCACGGCTTTCAGGGTCCCTTCCTTTTGCGTGAGCTCTAGCTTTCACAATTGCCAGCTGCTTTGGGAGCAGTATGGCCTCCATCAGTCGACTTACCACATCTCCATTCTTAATTGGCTTGCCCTGGGCCGTTAGGAAGTTCCTTGACCTCCATATCGGACCATAATCATGCGCAATGCCAAAAACATACCTGGAGTCAGTGTATATGTTGGCTGTTCTACCTTTGGCTACCTTACAAGCCTCCATAAGGGCTTTGAGCTCAGCTTCTTGGGCTGACGTGTGGTGGAAGAGCCTCTTGGACTATGATGTCATGTTCAGTGACTACATCATACCCTGTAACAAATTTGCCTTCATCTGTCAGATACCTTGAGCCGTCCACAAACATCTCATAATCAGGATTTTGTAATGGCACATCCGTGACATGGTCAAATCCCACTGTTTCCTGTGACATAAGAGCCACACAATCATGCTCATGCTGGCTGTCAAACAGTTCTTCTTCAGAGAGAGAGTTTAAAAATAACTCATCTTCCACTCCCCCTTTTGAATCATGAACTCCTACAGGAAGAAGAGTTGCAGGATTCAAAGTTAAACAGCGTTGAAAAGAGATATTTGAGGAGGACTGCAGAGCAAATTCCAGTTTGCTCTGCCGTGCCAAAGAAAGGTGACGTCTGTCTACCTGTGTGAGGATAGCATGGATGTCATGAGTGTGTCATGGTGTATACACAACCAATAAATGATCTAGGACAATGTCTGAGCTTTTGTCAAGCAATGCTTGTACCGAGAGGACAACCCGCACACAGGAGGGTGTCGCCCTGGCTTACAGCATCTAACCTTGAGCTGTAATGTGTTGTTGTGTGAGAACTGCAGTTGCATGTCCTATCATCTCAGTCACGTAGAGCTGAAAAGGTTTCTGATAGTCAGGTAGGCCTAGGGCCGGAGCACTGACTATCTGCAACTTCAGCTGATAAAACGCATCCAAGGCCTCAGGTGTGAGGCTGAATGGCTTTGAGGAGAGGCTATCGTACAGAGGTTGCATGGTCAGAGATGCAGATCTGATCCATGGCCTACAGTAGGATACTAATCCCAAAAAGGTATGTAACCGAGCATGAGAGGCTGGCACCTGCATCTCTCTCAACACCTTGGTCCTCTCATCTGACAGGTGCTTGGTACCTTGGCCGAGACAGTGTCCTAGAAATACCACTTTTTGTTTGCAAAATTGCAACTTATCCTTGCTGGCCTTGCAGCCGTTCTGGTAGAGGAAACACAACAGGCTGATGGTCGCTGCTTCACAGGTTGGTTTGTCTGGAGCACAAAGAAGAAGGTCATCAACATATTGTAACAAAATGACATCATCATGTGGAAAATACCAAGTACTCATGATAAGTGTGAGACACCTTGTGAATTGGTTAGGACTGTTTTGCACCCCTTGTGGTAGTACTGTCCAAGTGTACTGTTTACCCCTAAATGTAAATGCAAACAAATACTGGCAATCGGGGTGTAAAGGCACAGAAAAAAATATGCATTGCAAAGATCTACACAACTGTACCAGGTGGTACCTGTGGGGACAGCTGACAGCAGGGTGTGTGGGTTAGGTACCACTGGGGTTTCAAGTAGTGTTACTTTATTCAGTTCCCTAAGATCATGAACCATACGGTATGTGTCTGGTTCTCCCTTTTTACCCTTTTTCTTCACTGGGAAAAGAGGAGTGTTTGCTACAGAAGTGCATTCCTTTAATGCCTCTGCCTTTACTAATTCCACTATGGTTACCGCTATGGCATCTTCTTGGGCATGGGTCAGAGGATATTGTTTAATCCTGGGTGGCTGAGCACCAGGTTTCAGGGTTACCATAACAGGGGGTACATCCAATTTACCGAAGTCTGTTTTCCCAGTTGCCCATAATGCTGTTGGCACTTGGGATAACAGTACATTTTCTTCTTCAGTGAGGACAAAAATACAATTTGGTGTATTTAACTCGGCAGATAACAAACACAAAATCTCATGGTTAGTATGTGTGACTTTTACATATGCTTCTCCTGATGAATGCAACATGATATTACAACCTAATACTCCCATCACATCTGTACCAAGAATGTTATCTGATGTGTCTGAGACTAAATACCTAGTGAGTATCCTGCTACCCTGAAATGAGGTTTCTACAGGATCAGTTTGATCTAAAGCATCCACCGTTTTAGTGAGAAGTCTTCCATAATAAACTTCCACTGATTCACCTTTCTCTCTTTTAACAGATACCTTACTTCAGATGATAACAGGCAAGACAATAAATTCACATAACATAGTACAAGACATAATTTCATATGTTTGAGTATGTTCTTGAATATTTTACACATATATATTGTCATTGTACCTTACTTTCCATTTAACCTTAGGCTAACACTTTTATCAAAATATTTTCCCTTTGGGCATAAATAGTCATCATACACAGGCTGCGGAGCCCGGAGGCCCAAAGCCAAGTTTCACTTTGTAATAATTGACATGTAACATTACTGGGTAACACAGTATCATGTTCAGCTTATGATTTTCTGTGTGCGCATCATATCAGATACAACGTCCTTGGAGCTACTTGGCAGTCAATTAATGTTTTGGTTATTCCCTGCAGAACATCTGCAGAGCGCTACAACAGAATTCAGGAATACAATTCAAGCAGATAGCAGTTAATACTGACACCAAACTTACATATTACTATTTTTGTATAATTTTCAAATATTTCCCAAACCCCACCTTTTGTCATTACCACAGGTGTTCAAAACCCCTGAATTGTACTTCAGGTTACCATAAGGGAAAATTGCCAAACTTTAAAATTTTCTTCACTGGATTCCAACCAAAAGTTGAACCCCTGTGGAACATCACACTATCCTAGTTTCTTCTTTTTAGGGGACATTTCCTGAAAGCGGATTTAATTTTACAAAAAGCATAAAAGTTGAATCAATCCTGGCATTGATATAAACAGAATGAATATTACAAATACAGGTTGACGTATACTATATATATATATATATATATATATATAGCCCCCTATATATAATACATAATCCAATAAACATCATACCGATGGTGTATAGTTTTTCTCTTTGCACTATATCAGATTCTCTGAGTATTTTGTTAAAGTAAGTAATATTTCATACAGAACTGGGAGATAAGATGGGTTATATTAAACAATAATACTGAGAAGGGTGATGTCTCCCTTCAAGCCTGATTCTCGGAGTGAGGTGGGGGTGATTCATTATTTCCTGAACTATCATCCCCTTTGACCTTCCTTCTTGGAGCTCTGCACTGCCTTTTTCTATTCTATTGCTTCCTTCTATTAGGGCATAAATGCCTCTTTGCAACTTTTTGTCCTGAATCAATCCCACATGATCTAATCTCCACTGATCCCAAAACTTACTGTCTACTAACCCAGTCTGGTGTATTCCTGCTCTTTTTAGGATTGTTTTTACCTGTGCGGCTACTTCTTTCCCTTCCCCTATTTCTATTAGTTCACATGGGGTGTACCATATCTTAGAGGGTCCCATCCCCATCTTGGCTGGTAGCTAATCAGCCGATGAGTCTCTCACTCCTCTAGGGCAACCTTTGAGACAATAGAGGGTCACTTATGACTACTTAGTGAGAACTCCCAGACAGACTCTTCTGTCTTCTATGAACTACTTGTGCAAGTTCAGGAGTAGTGCTCAGGGCAATGCCTAATGGCTTCCACAGGCTCAACTTTCTGCCTGTGTCCCCTTACCAAAACACTCCCAAATCACTGCACGCACTTCTTCGCACGGATTCTACTAAGTCTTTCGTGCTACTACTCAGGTCCCATTCGACCTTGTCCGTCCAGGCACGGCTGGAGGCTAGTGTTCCAAAACAAGGACTTTTCAATCACTCAGTGCTTCTCAGTTCCGAACCTTGTCCGCAACTCTAGACTCTAGGGGTTAAGAATAGAGAACTTTTCCCTATTCTTTGCAGCCTTATATCTTATAACACAGGTAACATGGAAACATCAGTAGACAGGTAAACAGGTAAGACAAAAAGCAAAGAAAACAATTTCCATATCATTTACAGGTGACATGTCCCTTTTAGGTTCTTCCGTACTATTTAATTGGCATTGAGATGTCATATAAACATGCAGCAGCTTACCTCACTCATCGATACAGAAAATAGACACACAGGAACCTCAGATATACTAATTGGCAAGATCAAAGGCTTACCTCACAGTACTGTTTTTATCTATCTGAGGTCCTCTGGTCCCGTCCTCAAGTCGATCGGTGAGTGGGTCGTCACTCTATCGGCTGCACATCAAACGATCTCTTCGCCCCACGTTGGGCGCCAATTTCTGTCGGGGGGTTAAGTCCCCCCAGGATGGATGTCACCGTAAGCCTAATTAAATAAATAACCAGTTTCGAGCGCTCGGGAAACAAGACGTACACAGGTATCGTGTATGAACCATTTCTTCTTTATTGCGTAGTTCAATACAGTTTTAAAGGTAAGCTCAGTTACATAACAGTCATGTGATCAATGTACATATATGGGTTTTCCAGTTCCGTTACCAGACAAAGTTGTTCACTTTCCCATCACCCCAGATGTTTCCTTTTCACCTAATCTAAATGTCCTCCTTATCTTTCCTGAGAATGGTACATCTCTGAGAACAGCAGAACTGTTGATATTCAGACCCTGAGATTATATTCTATCTCTAAACTATTTAGCCTGCATGGAGAACATTTCACCCTGTGTCTTCTATATACTGCGTTATAAAATATAATACAAATTATGCTTTAACCCTTACACAGTGTATTTACGAAAACTCTTGAATTTTCATAAGCTAGCAGTATAGATAGGATCCTTGAGATGGGAATACCCCTTTAAGCCATTCCTTTTCATACTACCTTACAGCTATTCCCAGTAAGACATGTGCTTTGTCAAGCTAGGCACAAAAATTGTTGTGCACTGCATGTTTGCCAGGTTTTAGTGTGAATATTGGCAGAATTCTAGTGCATTCAGCTTGGTAAAGCTCTCCTGGTATGTACAGTCATGGCCACAAGTTTTGAGAATGACACAAATATTATATTTTCACATGATCTGCTGCCCTCTGGTTTTTATGTGTGTTTGTCAGATGTTTTTATCACATACAGAAATATAATTGCATTCATATTATGAGTAACAGAAGCTTATATTGACAGTTAGAATGAGTTAATGCAGCAAGTCAATATTTGCAGTGTTGACCCTTCTTCTTCAGGACCTCTGCAATTCTCCCTGGCATGCTCTCAATCAACTTCTGGACCAAATCCTGACTGATAGCAGTCCATTCTTGCAGAATCAATGCTTTAATTTTGTCTGAATTTGTTGGTTTTTGTTTGTCCACCCGTCTCTTGATGATTGACCACAAGTTCTCAATGGGATTAAGATCTGGGGAGTTTCCAGGCCATGGACCCAAAATCTCTTATGTTTTGTTCCCTGAGCCATTTAGTTATCACCTTTGCTTTATGGCAAGGTGCTCCATCATTCTGGAAAAGGCATTGTTGAGCGCCAAACTGCTCTTGGACGGTTGGGAGAAGTTGCTCTTGGAGGACATTCTGGTACCATTCTTTATTCATGGCTGTGTTTTTAGGCAAGACTGTGAGAGAGCCGATTCCCTTGGCTGAGAAGCAACCCCACACATGAATGGTTTCAGGATGCTTTACAGTTGGCATGAGACAAGACTGGTGGTAGCGCTCACCTCTTCTTCTCCGAATAAGCTGTTTTCCAGATTTTCCAAACAATCGAAACGGGGATTCATCAGAGAAAATGACTTTACCCCAGTCCTCAGCAGTCCACTCCCTGTACCTTTTGCAGAATATCAGTCTGTCCCTGATGTTTTTTCTGGAGAGAAGTGGCTTCTTTGCTGCCCTCCTTGAGACCAGGCCTTGCTCCAAGAGTCTCCGCCTCACAGTGCGTGCAGATGCACTCACACCTGCCTGCTGCCATTCCTCAGCAAGCTCTGCACTGCTGGTAGCCCCATCCCGCAGCTGAAACACTTTTAAGAGACGGTCCTGCCGCTTGCTGGTCTTTCTTGGGCGCCCTGGAGCCTTTTTGGCACCAATGGAACCTCTCTCCTTGAAGTTCTTGATGATGCGATAGATTGTTGACTGAGGTGCAATCTTTCTAGCTGCAATATTCTTCCCATTTAGGCCATTTTTGTGCAGTGCAATGATGACTGCACGTGTTTCTTTAGAGATAACCATGGTTAACAGAAGAGAAACAATGATGGCAAGCACCAGCCTCCTTTTAAAGTGTCCAGTGGTGTCATTCTTACTTAATCATGACAGATTGATCTCCAGCCCTGTCCTCATCAACACCCACACCTGTGTTAATGGAGCAATCACTGAAACGATGTTAGGTGGTCCTTTTAAGGCAGGGCTGCAATGATGTTGAAATGTGTTTTGGGGGATAAAGTTCATTTTCTAGGCAAATATTGACTTTGCAAGTAATTGCTGTTAAGCTGATCACTCTTTATAACATTCTGGAGTATATGCAAATTGCCATTAGAAAAGCTGAAGCAGTAGACTTTGTAAAAATTAATATTTGTATCATTCTCAAAACTTTTGGCCATGACTGTATATACTTCCTTTCTTCTTTTTGGAGGCAGTGTGTTACAGTGTTGTGTTTTTCTTTTCAGCTCCTGGCATTTATTCATCAATAGAAATGCTAGATTTTGGTACATTACGAACACAAGGTGAGATTGATTTACTAACCTATCATTTACATAGTCATTATAATTAGGGATTCTCCACCCCTTTTCTTGTTTATTTTTGTCTCACTAATATATTGTTGCTCAACTTTATTGCAATATTTTTATTTTTAATTATTATATTGCATAACATTTTGCTCAGAAACCTTGTATTTTGTCTTCTAGATGTTCCCAAAGTTTTAAATCTACACTTGCTAAATTCAGGAACTAAAGATGTTCCAATAACGGTAAGCAGCACTTACTTTGTCTACATTTACAGTTTTTCCATTTTTAAAGTGTCATTTCACTTTTTCTATTGTGCAGTTAGGTCATAGGTGAACATTTTTGTAATATACTGTATTAACTATTTATTTATTTTTTAACTTTTAGTTGAAAACTTTTTTTCTTCCTAGGACCCCCCAACTGTATTGCCAGTATGTCACAGTTGCCAAGGGACAAGTCACTTCAAATAGTTGTGTCTTTGGTTTCATAACACCCAAAACAGTGGTTCTGGTGTCATATGAAAGCTGAGATCACAGTCAGAAATTAAATTTTGTTTCTGCAGCATGAACTGTTTGAGGTGGTATAAAACTGAAGATACATCCTTTTGAAGTGACACACCCTAACTTTCCAACAGCTATTACATACAAAACACAGTGTGTACAGGATGAACTCTGCCTGGCAATGCTTAGTGTTGCTAGGGAGAACTTTAGAGCCTGTTTTCTGCTAAAAAGAAGTACAATAGTTTAATAAAGTATATACAGTATATTGCAAAAATGTTTACAAAGCACACAAAAAAAAGTGAATTTCCCAAAAAATCTCTGCTAGTTCTATTAATAAGTGCGCCCAGATACCTTTAGCAGTGATTTATAGGTTCTCTGGGAGCTCCTGACATCCTCTGCATTTGTTTACATCTGCATCTTCCTGTTCTGTGCCTTTCCTACAATTCCCATGATCAGGCTGCACTCAAAGTTGACCTTTTCCCCCTCCCTGTGTCCCTAGCCTTCCCATTACACCCTCAGCAGCCAATGTTAGAATCCTAGTTCTCACTCACTCAATAACCTTCTCATTTGGCTGTAATATTGTAATCCCCTCCGTATATCATCATTACAGTCACACAGAGAAAGCTTCAGGACAACAACTCTTTTGTGTTTTTTTGGCAATTGGTAAAACAAAAAAAAAACAAAAAAAATATATATATATATATATACAGTACAGACCAAAAGTTTGGACACACCTTCTCATTCCAAGAGTTTTCTGTATTTTCATGACTATAAAAATTGTAGATTCACACTGAAGGCATCAAAACTATGAATTAACACATGTGGAATTATATACTTAACAAAAAAGTGTGAAACAACTGAAAATATGTCTTATATTCTAGGTTCTTCAAAGTAGCCACCTTTTGCTTCGATTACTGCTTTGCACACTCTTGGCATTCCCTTGATGAGCTTCAAGAGGTCGTCACCTGAAATGGTCTTCCAACAGTCTTGAAGGAGTTCCCAGAGATGCTTAGCACTTGTTGGCCCTTTTGCCTTCACTCTGCGGTCCAGCTCACCCCAAACCATCTCAATTGGGTTCAGGACTGGTGTCTGTGGAGGCCAGATCATCTGGCATAGCACCCCATCACTCTCCTTCTTAGTCAAATAGCCCTTACACACTCTGGAGGTGTGTTTGGGGTCATTGTCGTGTTGAAAAATAAATGATGGTCCAACTAAACGCAAACCGGATGGAATAGCATGCCGCTGCAAGATGCTGTGGTAACCATGCTGGTTCAGTATTCCTTCAATTTTGAATAAATCCCCAACAGTGTCACCAGCAAAGCACCCCCACACCATCACACCTCCTCCTCCATGCTTCACGGTGGGAACCAGGCATGTAGAGTCCATTCGTTCACCTTTTCTACGTCGCACAAAGACACGGTGGTTGGAACCAAAGATCTCAAATTTGGACTCATCTGACCAAAACACAGATTTCCTCAAAGCACAGATGTCCATTCCTTGTGTTCTTTAGCCCAAACAAGTCTCTTCTGCTTGTTGCCTGTCCTTAGCAGTGGTTTCCTAGCAGCTATTTTACCATGAAGGCCTGCTGCACACAGTCTCCTCTTAACAGTTGTTGTAGAGATGTGTCTGCTGCTAGAACTCTGTGTGGCATTGACCTGGTCTCTAATCTGAGCTGCTGTTAACCTGCGATTTCTGAGGCTGGTGACTCGGATGAACTTATCCTCTGCAGCAGAGGTGACTCTTGGTCTTCTTTTCCTGGGGCGGTCCTCATGTGAGCCAGTTTCTTTGTAGCGATTGATGGTTTTGGCCACTGCACTTGGGGACACTTTCAAAGTTTTCCCAATTTTTCGTACTGACTGACCTTCATTTCTTAAATTAATGATGGCCACTCATTTTTCTTTACTTAGCTGCTTTTTTCTTGCCATAATACAAATTCTAACACTCCATTCAGTAGGACTATCAGCTGTGTATTCACCTGACTTCTAAACAACACAACTGATGGTCCCAACCCCATTTATAAGGCAAGAAATGCCACTTATTAAACCTGACACGGCACACCTGTGAAGTGAAAACCATTTCAGGTGACTACCTCTTGAAGCTCATCAAGAGAATGCCAAGAGTGTGTAAAGCAGTAATCAAAGCAAAAGGTGGCTACTTTGAAGAACCTAGAATATAAGACATATTTTCAGTTGTTTCTCACTTTTTTGTTAAGCATATAATTCCACATGTGTTAATTCATAGTTTTGATGCCTTCAGTGTGAATCTACAATTTTTATAGTCATGAAAATACAGAAAACTCTTGGAATGAGGAGGTGTGTCCAAACTTTTGGTCTGTACTGTATGTATGTGTGTGTGTGTGTATGTGTGTATATATATATATATATATATACACACACACACATACATGCATGTATACACACACACACAGTAAAATGCTCCACAGGGGCTGCCACACAGTATAATATGCTTCACAGGGGGCCAAATACTGTGAAACATATTATACTCTGTAGGGGCACAAGGAAGCATAATATTCTCCACAGTGTTATATGCCCACAATGTCACCAGATCATGAAATATTGTGCACAGCGGGGTCACGTGATGAATCTGATGACAGAAGTAAAAGTCACAATGTAAGTGATTTACACATTTTCATGGGGGTACATGTGGGGCACTATTAAAATATATCTGTTTATCTCAGACAACCCCTTTAAGGGTAAATTCATACACCTAAATTTGTTGCAGAATGTCTGAAAATGAAAAATCTTTTCCATGCTTCTGAATGGAGTTGTTTTGGCGTCACATCTGCCGTGTGTCAATCTGTTCTAAGTGCTGCTATTACACACTTGTAGGCTTTGTGTGACCTTTTTGATGTAATCAAGATCTATTTTCCTTCATTTCTGTGATAACTTAATGTGAGTAATTGTGCTAATATCAGTCAAACAAGTAGATAAGGCAGTTGAAAAGATGTATGGGAATTGATTCTTCCTGTCCTTATTCTTCAGAGGTAATAGTATAGATTCTGGGTAATCCACTCCTAATGTATCTCGTTCTGTAAAGTGAATAACCACCCTATACGGTATGCATGTTCTTTACATAGCCTGCATTCTTGGTCATGTGCATGAGGCTTGATAGTGTTGGTGGCATTGTGGGGGGGTGGATTTTTATAGAGGAATGCACTTGGATGACATCAGAATCTCTGTCTTCTATCCCCCATGGACTTCAGTGGGGGTTCTATTGCAATGTAACAGAGCAGGATAGGACCTGCTCTGTAATCATTGGAATGAAGCATTGGGGTCCTTATTGGAAGTGCCTCAGAGTGCATGAGGCCTAAGTCACACTACAAGTAACCTGTATGCCCTGCAGGTTGTAAAATAAAATTACTTCTGTCGTGAAAGCATTAGAGGCTTTTTATACATGTAACCCCTTTATGTGGTAGTTACTTCTCAGCGCTATGCTATAGAATGTGTGTTACACTAACGCAATGTCTCAGTTACTGGTTTGTGTATTTTCACCCTGTTTACTGCTGAGACAGGATAGTTTCATAGTAACACTCATGCTTATAATATAAGAAAGTGAATGCACCTTTCTGAAGTAAGAAGCAGTTATAGCTCTGCGAAGGTCAGAGGAGGTATAAAAGGTTTAGGCGAGCGTTACAAAGGTTACATTACTTTATAGTAAGTTGAATGTAGTGTAGGTGTAGAGCTGGAGCAGAGGAACAATACAGAGAGAAATCCTCATCCTTCCTGGAGCATTTTTACATGAAAATGTCATGGATGATGCAACCATTGCCTTTATACAACAGGGGTTACAACTACAGCTCCTTCATAGAAAGAAGTTTAGTTTTCTTTAATAAGAATAGAAGTCTTCACAAGGTTTGGATACCTTGTCAGTACTTTGTTTACATGGGTGTATGCAATAAATGTATTTTTCTTTGCCCATACCCGTGACCTTGAAATTTAATTGGGACAGTGTAGATATTAATAGTTTGTTGGGTTACTTCCTTTATGGCATTTATTCATTAACCCCGTCACTGCGTCTGTTCAAAAACCCTAATTAACTGCACACAAAAATAGTAACAAAAACCGCCATATGTATGGAGCAGAATATTTGAAGCATTCATTTAATCCAAACATATTGGCTTCCTGCATACCTCAAGCACTCACATACATGTTTTATTGAAGGGGCCTATTGAAGCTTTAAAGAGAAGAGTCACTTCTGTGAGTTTAAGCTGTTAACAGTGTAATTGACTTATCTTTAAGTCATAGCCACAGTCACCTAAAATTGGTGATTTTTGAAAAGTAGGGAAGGTTTGTGTGGTAACCCTTTATGCCAGTATTGCCAGATCTCCATCAAATGGCCAGATTGGTTTATAATTTTTCTCTTAACTTGGTCAACTCAGTGCAGATGGCTGCTTCTTGCTTGAAATAGTAAAATCAGGGCAAACCCCTTTGTTGAAAGCCGTCATTCATACATCAGTGAAACCAGTCAGTGAGAAATTCTTATTTTTGATACCCACAAAGATCAAGTAAGAATGCACAACTTATCTTCCAGTGATTTGTTTCTTGCATTGTCAACCTTGGACTGAATTCTTTGTGCATTTCCATCCATGGATGACAGATTTAAACTTGGCATGGAAAGATCCCAACATAAATAAGTTCTGTCTAATAACAAGTCCATTGCTATTATGCTGCCTAATCCGAAACATGTAGTCACATGTATTCTCTTGTGTGGATGTGCCCATAATATTTCATTCCTCACCACATTGCTTGGTTATGTAAGCCCAGGTTAATAACTGGAGTTGTAATGCAATGGAATTTGTAACTGGGCGTGGAGAGAGACTACTCAGGAAACAAAGTTTGGTGTGGAAGAAAGCATTTTACCAATATTTTAAAGGGAATTTTTCATTAGTTTTATGCTGTCCTACCCAAGCACTGTATAAAGTAGTGGCAGACTCCCTGATTTCAGAGATGTATCACTTGGCAGCATGTCATAGTATGTTTTATTTATTTATTTTTGTTTTTTTTACAATAAAATCATATAGTTATATAAATTTATAGTTTAGGTACAGTGTGTGCCAAGTAACCCACAAGCCTACAGTCCATATATTCAATATTGAGGACTCCACAGTGCATGCACATCTTTGAGAGCATCTAGGCTTACACAGAGGTCTGCTCACACTGCACCTAATAAACTGTGATTTATCAAAAATTCAGTATTTTGCCAAGTAATAAGGGTTGTCAGATTCTCTTTCAGCTTCATTTCTGCAATGTTTCCATTTAACTTTAAAGAAGCACTCCACCAAATTGGGATATTTAATGCTAACTCATCAGCTTTATTCTAGCAGTGTAACCTGCTTCATGCAAACTTGCATCCATATGTTTTGAACTCTTTGAAGCTGGGTGTTGCAGAAACAATTGTACGTGACTGTTCAATGCTGTTTCCATAATCCACACATAAGTAAATAATACTTATCGAAATACGGTAGTATAGCCCAGCTGTTGATAATATCACTTTGAGGTGTTCATATCTAGACTATATTAAGAAATCTAGTTTAATGTGCAGTTTTTGCAAAATCATCCTCCCCAGTGCATGGGACAGGGAGATTCAGTCTCTACTTTGCTTAAAGATCTCTTATGTCATTTTGCAAAATATAGAATAATTTTTGTTAAGTCTGCCTCACTTGAGACTCTAGTACGTTTCAAAAACACATAACAAAGGGGGTCAATAACTAAATGAAAAACCAAACAAAGAAAGATGGCCTAAATATGAAAATGAAAAAGATAAACATATAAAACTCAACTTTTATTAGAAAAATTAGAAACACAGACATACAATAATATAGATGTCACCCATAAATAACCTAGGTGATCTTCTCAATAAACCTATCCTGAATTAGGGGAGCGAGTACAGATCATGTAATCTCCTTTAACCCTCATTATTATCCAGGAATATAGGTAAAAAAAACCGCAGAGCAATACTATGAAACTACGGTAAATAATTGGAAATACCGCAGGACGATGCTATAGAGCTGCAGTAAGTTTCTAGTACGTTTCAGTTGTATTTATCGGGCAGAAGAGTGTAGTATGCTGCTCTATTCTGCTGTGTAAGAACACAGCTCATTGAGTAGCATGGCTAGGACAATGCTGAGAGCCACTGATGGTTGCAGATTCTGACATGTTAACTAGTCCTATCAAATCAGAACCCTGTATATCACTCTGCTGGAGTTATTTCTATAGTAAATTGTAAATAAATGTTATGATGTGTGTCTGTGTATATGGATTAAAATTCATTAGAAGAAAGGTATTCATGCTGGGGACAGGCCCTAAAAAAATTTCCTCTGCTAAACCCAATGGTCTGTAATATTTCATATTTCTGTACTAATAGAACATTTTAAATGCATCGTGTCATATTTTTTAATTTTTTTTTTCCTTTCCAAGTTGTAATACTGGTTTGTATTTTGCTTAGAGCGTTCGGTCAACACCACAGAATGATGCAATAACTGTACACTTCAAGCCCATAACATTAAAAGCGTCTGAGAGTAAATACACCAAAGTTGCAAGTATAAGTTTTGATGGTAAGATTCTTTATCTGCATGTATAGTAAATGATGCTCCTATATCTCACTTCATGTTGGATTTCTATCCTTATTGTGCATTGGTGTTTCCAGCCATGCATTTTCTTTCTCCAAAACTACTTAGAATGTTAAAATAAAAGTCGCAATACTGACCTTGCCGATACTGGCCACTCCTGTTCCCCCACGGTTTTTTGTATCCTGGCTTCTAGCAGCAATGTCCCACACAGACGAGTATCTGCTATAGCATTGACCTCTGGACACCACTGAGGTCACTGCTGTGGCCAGCTATTGTCTACAGTCATCATATGTCTTTGGGGTGCCATTGTTGAAGACCAGGATAAACAGACAGGTTGGGGGACCCAGAAATCGCTATAGCTGCACTGAGAAGGTCAGTTTTAGAACGTTATAAAATAAAAGTAGTAAGTGGCTTAGAGAAAAAAAAAATCACATGGCTGGACCACCTCTTAAAGTTATTTTTAAATCTGTTGAGTTTATGTTCTTTATTTCAAACAAAACAGCATCAAAAGCTAAGAAACCATTACAGTTTTCTGGTAAAATTACGGTCAAGGCAAAAGAGAAGAGTTACTCAAAACTTGAAATTCCATATCAAGCAGAAGTGTTGTATGGGTAAGTAGGCAGACTTTTTTGGGGTTTGTTTGTCATACCTGTATAACAACATGTAAAATGCATATATTGTACATATACTTTTACATATTATGTCCAGTTTTCCTGTTCTCAATTGCAAGAGCAGTGATAATTAGAATGTGCCTCCCAATTATTAATTTGTTTTTAATAAACAGACAGTACAGGTGAATATAAGGAACTTTGTATTATATCTTATCAAAGAAATATGTTTACTTCTCTGCTGGTCAGACTGAGCTACTTTTTACATGGAAGTCAATGGAAGGGAGGAGGAAGGGGGAGCTGCTGAAAATGGAGACACAAATAATTGGAGTTATTACACTCTGCTACTCTGAGTGTGTTTTCTGACACTGTTATATCTAAGATCTATAAGATAAGACTCTACCACTGCACAGATTGAGGCATTATATCTGCAGGCATCAATGTTTTGCTCGCCCGCTGCTCTCCATAAACTTCTGGAAGTGGAGAGGAGCCTAATAAGTGTTGATCAAAACAGATTTCTCGAATTGTCTCATTGACAAAAACTAATGCACCCAGTTACAAATGTCACATTGTTTATGTCTCAGGCAGATATGTAAATAATTACGTGTGGTCTGATTAGGTACTGGTCTTACAAGTGCTTCCCCACTGCCCTGTAAAAAGGCTCACAAAGGTTACTTTTAGGTAGTTTATCTCTTGATGAGAGATTGTTGACTTGCTTGCCGCCTCTTCGACTCACTGACATTTTCCCAGTTGACAGACTTTCAGAGGGGGCTCATCTTTGGACTGAGAGAAACAGGGATGCTCACGTCAGCAAATATGGTGTTCAAACCCAGTGAATAAGCTCAAACAGCTCCCTGTGTCCACCATCCAGATACAGGTGGCACATGTGTTACACTCCTGTCTTTGCCCGGACCAATTTCAAGCGCTTAGCCTACTACATGTCCTGCCATTTACAGCCAGACACTGTTGTCTTTGTTTACCATACGGAACCTGAATGTCTCCATGGCCAACCGTATTTAATCTTGTATCCAGGTTAAAAGTAGCCCAACAGAGCCTCCTTTCAGTTGTACAGTTTTTGCCAATAAATGTATCCTTTCGCTGCAATATTTTAATGACTTTGCATTTTTTCACTTTGCTTTTTTTCACTTTACATTTTCTCCATCATTTTACATCAGCATTACATTCACACACAACATTTTGTTCCATTCTAACCACTCTAGCTTGGTACATTGTTTTTTTTTTTTTTTTTTGTATGCTTTTAATTACTCGCATATACAAAGAGTAGGAGTGCAGAAAGCCATAACTTGTGCAGACTTCTCTTCAGTGTCCAAATTTGCTGGTAAATTCCTGTTTTGGTTATTTTTAGATCTTTGTGATTATCGTATAATCATTCTTCTTAGGTTATTGATGCTTTAAGATTAACATTTATTAATTACAATGTGCTTAGGTACTTGGGATTTGATCATGCTGCCACATTATTTCACATCCGGGATAGTCCGTCAGACCCAGTGGAAAGGCCAATCTTTTTGACAAACACCTTTAATTTTGCTGTTCTTATCCATGATGTCCTGTTACCTGAGGATGCAAAGACAATGTTCAAAGTAAGCTTGTATATTAATATTAATGTGTACCTATGGTTTTAGGTGACTTTTTAGTGTTAACCATCATGTATGTACCTAGAGTAGCAATATTCCTTAACATTATATGACCTCTATATTCACTATATTGACTTCTATTTTCAACAGATTTCTCTTCTGTTGACTCTATCTCTGATTGTCAGTTGTCCCTGAGCTAGTGGCCAATTTCTAGCTGCTATGATGCCTTCTACACTCAGAAAAGAGGAGATTCTGCTCTCCTAACTCTATCTCCTATACACAGAAAGAAGCTCCAGCAGCATTAGGATGTTATACAGCAGTAACTAGAGGTGTTGCTGTGAATCCAGCACTGTGGTGAGATACTACACTCACTAGAAGCTGCAGCACAGTTTTATTCTCTGTGCACTTCTAAAAACAGCTTGTAATTTGATCCCTTTGTGAGATGAAAATCCGTCTTCTCTGATTTAAAACTTAACTAAACTTTCAAGCAACTTTTGAGTTTTTGACAGCATTTGTGTCATTAATACATTTTGTAATATACTTTATTGGGCAGATCTGTCTACTTTCTGTGAATTGTTGTATTTCTTTATTCTTTCCCTTGCTTAACTGAGAGCTGTACCCTGCTTCTCACTATGTACAGTGTATATAGTGTTATGAATTAATGAAGAGAAAAGGAGTGGGGATTATGCAACATAGTGGTGCCATATCAAAGAGGGGACACTAAATTTGCAGTTCTACTTATAATATTTTCAGATATCTCACTGGTTGAAACTACAGTCAGGATTGGGAGCAGCTGTTTATAAATATCCCAATCCCGACTGTGTTTTCAACCATTGATATCTCTGGAAATAGTAGTGTTACAACTCCAGTGTCATATGACAGAAAACAATACTCCGAAGCAAGTTCATTCATTTTATAATGCGTGAGAGATAACTGTTGGGAGTGACCCCCCTCCCTACCCTAATTTTCTTTTACACACAAGCACCTACACTTTATATAGTGAGAAGCAAGGGAGAGAATAAAAAAATGCAGGATTTCACAGAAAGGAGCCAAAATTTGTTAATAAATTATGCTGCAAAATTTCTTAAATACACAAATATTTGGCAAAAAAGTTTAGTTATACTATAACAGTAAATTCAGATTGAGTGATCATTTTGGAAAGTTGGAGGAGAGAAGGAAAGAAGCATTTCTTCATTACAAAGGTTTACCTTTGACTACACTATTGGCTTTTATGCAAGTTTTGTTGAAATTACTGTGCTTATTTTAAGAGAATTGCTCTCAGGTTTTATAGTGCATTAATAGCACTTAAGTCTAACTTCATTCATTTTTCTTTCAAATGCAGATCCAGAATTTCAGTTCAAATGTATTAATTTCTCCAGGGGAATCAAGATATATATTTTCATTAACGTTCACACCATCTACATCTTCCGTTCATATAGACAGCAATATATTACTTATCACCAATGCGTCAAAATTTCACCTCCCTATAAGAGCATACACAGGTTTTTTAGATGTGAGTATTCTGATTTCAACGTCCTTTTGTATTTGGTGGGGATTTATTTAATGGCTGACAGAAACCATGTCTAGCTTGTCGTGCATTCGAAGTTTTGACCTCAGAACAATTTGTCATCTATGTGGGACCACTTGTGTGTAGTGAGTGGGTTTCATTACTTGGGAAACACTCTAATTCAGTGTAGTGCTTAAGTTTTTATGAACGCCTCTGGTAGTGATTCATTGTGATATGTTGAACAGCGCAAGAGTGTCTGGTCAGAAAAGATTTATTGTCGAGGTCAGTAAAATTATTTTAGGAATTATAAAATTTTGTAAAATGTGAAGAATCATAAGGCAGCAAGTGCATTGTATGAATCTGGATCTTAATTCATGCATTTATATACTGTGTAACACACGGATCCATATTTATGATTAAAAAAAAACTGAATTTCATTGCCAGTGTTTTATAATTTTATTTTATAATATGTTTTAAATCGTGCTTTATTTTGATTTTGTTGTAGTACTTTGTATTACCTCCTAAACCAGAAGAACGTTTTCTAGAATTTGGTATCCTAAGTGCAACAGAATCGAGCAGTCTTCTGATAGCTTTATTAAATAATAATCCCATAGAGGTAAGATACAAAAAGTTACATTGTCAATTTCTAGTTTATATTCTTCATATTCTGTGTTATGACTTCTTTTTCTAAAAGAGGCCTTGATCCTGTGAAAATCCCCTGCATGCAAATTTAGATGTAAATGTAGCCTTTTATTGTTGTGGTTTTAGTGCTGTAAGTCCTCCTTTTTGGGTTTCTGTTTCTGCCTTTACGGTCAGCCATCCTTATATTTGTTAAATTAGTTTGTGCCTGTGGACTAGGAGGACAGTAAGGTTTTATGTTGGGAATTTCTTTCTAAATTTTGATTCCAAAGGAAGAATTTTTTTTCCTTCTGTTGTGATATACCATACATTTTGGAAGAAAATGTTTACCTGTACCTTCAACAGGTTTAGGTTTGCTCTATAGAAATTGTGCCAATATTAGATAAAACAGAACCTGGATCGCACATCCACATATTATGTTTTCCCTATTGGCTAAATTAACAAAACTGAACATGAGGTCCGTGGTATATATTGTGATCAAATTCCATAAGCTCACTAATGACTTCATGGTGATCTTGTACCTGTGTGTTCCTACACTAATGGTTGTGGCAATGCTTGGCGTCCACCCACCTCTGCAACCACAAGGGGAGTGAAACAGTAGCCCAACGGCATCCCTGCTGCCAAGCTTAGCCAGCATCACCACCTCACAGTCACAGCAGCAGCCGCCAACACCTCACAGTACCGCACCTTGTGAACAGATTACACACGTTCACCTTGCTAGGAGTCTCAGAACAGCTGTGAACAAGTAGGCAGCTAACTTTTATGCAGTCTCCTGCACAGGTAATTGTATAGAAATTGTTTTCCATCTTATAGTATTATGCCATATCTGTAGCGTATGACTTAACAATATGATCAGCCGTAGTCCAATCTCTGGTACCTCTGCTGATTGTGAGAACAAAGGCTCCCTAGGCAGATGGGTGGGAGATGAAATTCCCTCCACCGTTTTTGGAATTGTGCTACAAAAGACTTTGAATGTACAAACGTGTTTAAAAAATAAACACTAAACACAGAGCACACAAAAAAAAATTATTAAAAATCCCAGCACCAACCTAAAATATCCCAGCACTTTCTCCCTTCATCTCCTCCTTTAGCTTTGGTCCTATTACATATATATACTTAATATATAAGCACCTCTGTCTCTCAAGAGCTCTGCCCCATTTTCTCAGTAAATTTCCAGCTGAAGATGGAGCAGTTCAGCATGAAATTAACACCTTTTGCTTTCTAGAAGATTTTGACGTATCTGTTTGTCAGGTTCTTTTAAATTGCCGCAAACTAAGCTGGCTATACACATTAGATATTATTGGCAAATTTATGCCAAATATCTAATGTGTATTGTGGTCTCCTGATTCTCCTCGAAGGTAGATAAATAAGGATTGGATATTGGATTATCGTAATAAGAATGCCTTCACTACTAATACATGGTGTCACATACAGACCATCCCAACATGTGACATGCGTGTGACTGTCAGGGGTTAATTCACTCAATTTTGCACTCACCCTTCACTCAAGCTGCAAATTGAGCATAAATCGCACCCCAACACAGTACACGCACCTCTGATGCACACTACTACCACCTTTTAACTTTGTAGGTCTCTCACTCACATGTAGTAATAATAATAATAATTTTATTTATATAGCGCCAACATATTCTGCAGCACTGTACAATTTGTAGGGTTCAAGTACTGACAAAAAGGATACATTACAAAGAAATAGTCAATTCACACACTGGGACTGAGTGCCCTGCTCGCTAGAGCTTACAATCTATGAGGTAGCAGGGGCCTCAACAGACGTAGCATTGTTTGTACAATGGTCAGACAATTCTGTAATAGAGGTTACTGTCATTACACATATATAAAGCTGTATGAGCGTCATCAGTCGTGCCCTTTAACGTGCAGATGGTGCCTGGACATATAAAGTTAGTGTGATACGGCATCATATCCTGTGAGGTAATGCGGGAGCGTGAACAGAGGAGGGTATGTTTTAAGGATTCTAACTACGGAAGGGTTTACATTAGGAGTTGTGATAGGCCTATCTGAAAAGATATGTCTTTAGTTTACGCTTGAAGCTGTGGAAATTGGGGGTTAATCTAATAGTCCGGGATAGAGCATTCCAGAAAAGTGTTGCAACTCGGGAGAAGTCTTCTATACGAGTGTGGGAGGTTCTGATAATAGAGGATGTTAGTCTTAGGTCATTGAGTGAACGGAGTGTATGGGTTGGGCGATAGACAGAGATGAGGGAGGAAATGTAGGGAGGTGCAGCATTATGGAGAGCCTTGTGGATGAGGGTGATAAGTTTATATTGTATTCTGTATTGAATAGGCAGCCAATGTAGTGACCGACACAGACCGGAGGCATCGCTATAGCGTCTAGACTGATAGATGAGCCTCGCCGCCGCATTCAGAATAGATTGTAGAGGGGAGAGTTTAGTAAGGGGAAGACTGATTAGTAAGGAGTTACAGCAGTCAAGGTGAGAGTGAATCAGGGCAACAATAAGTGTCTTTAGTGTATTTGTGGTAAGGAAAGGGTGGATTCTGGGGAAGTTTTTGAGGTGGAGATGACATGAGCGTGTGACCCTAACAGTCAGATGCAAGCACACTCTAAAAGGGTAATGGGTTCATAGGGCATACACGGATCACCATTAAATTGAATGACTTAATACCAAGGGGAGCTTGGAGAAAGGGAGATGGCCAGCATCCATATTAGTAGGCTCCAAAGATGTGACAAAGTTCTCCTAGAATCCACAGTTTTTGTAATGGCGACTAGCCCTTGGCTCATTCAGACACTCCTTCCGCCAGGGTAACCCCTCCTTAGGAATGAAAACTGGGGAATGAACTGTTTATTCTCCCTGGAAAAGTTGAGTTCTTACAGACCTCTGTCAGGATGAAATTCACCCCTTCCCACCTTATGCTTGACTTATACCTCCTAGTGACAGTTGTTAAGGCCATAAATGTGTTCTGCCCTGGGCTACTTCAAAAAGAGTGTTGATAATAAAATCACCAGAAGATAATCATTCCCGGCTAGCCCCAAATACTACTTGTATACACACACAAACAATATAATACACTGATGATACATACAAGTAAGGTTCTTTCATCACACATGGTTACATATTTGTTCTTTTTAGTTGGCCATTAAAAGCTGGCATATCATTGGAGACAGTCTTGGCATAGAACATCTAGCAACAGAAAAAGGAAACAGGAGCAGCATTATAGCAAGCCTTCCAGAGATTGAAAATTCCACTGCATCTGACCGCACTTCAGTAAGTAATCTTAGCTTTCCGCTAACTAGAATTTGCTTTTATTAAAAAAAAAAAAAAAAAAAAAAATGATTTGAAATGCTGATGTAAGTGACATCATGTCAGTAATAATTACACATAATACTCTTTGTGTGTTTCCAGGTTATATTAACTTCAGGTTATTATGCAGTGTTTCGTGTGACATTGACCGCAAAAGAACTTGAAGGATTCTATGATGGAGGCATCCAGATAACCACAGATTATGAGGTACTGTGTTATAGTTCCTTCTAGCTTGTTTATATTTGTTTGGGAGGCAGTAGGGCCCATTGGTATCTGTAGTGCAACAGATTTGTATCTTTTGTTATACACAGAAGACACAATATAGATGTGAATAGAGCAGTTACAACCCTCTTATTGTGGCTATTAAAGTCCATAGCTTATCTAAAAGAGGATCCTTACATGCAGTACAAAGTTGTCCAGATTCATCTGAACAAAAGAGAACAAAAACTTCCAACTTCAAAGCTTATAGCGAGTAATATCTACCGTATAAATTTGCTGTACCAAATTCTTACCTTGTTTTATACATGACAATATTCAAAATGAAAACCCACAATATTTGGTGCATAGCTCTAATAGTTATATAACAGCGTCATGTCTTGTCTTTACAGATATTGACAGTCCCTGTGAAGGCTGTGATTGCTGTGGGATCATTAACCTGCTCCCCAAAGTACATTACTCTTCCACCTTCCTTTCCGGTAAGATGTTCTGGGTCTCTTACCCCATCAGCCACCTAGACTAGTCTTCCATGTTACAAGTACCTTTGTTTGTCAGAGAACCGTCCAATTTCATTTGTATCCTTTCTTTTGTTACAGGGAAAATTAGTTCATCAGAGTCTGAATCTTATGAGTTCCTTCTCACAGAAGGTGAAAATACAACAAATACGCTCCTTATCGGAGGATGTCAGATTTTTTTATAAGAGATTGAGGAGCAATAAAGATGAATTAGAGCCTGGGAAGAAATCAAAGGTATAGCTATAAATTAGGGTCGGGTGATGAACTAAATCAAAATCGCAATTTATCTGGTATATTACCTTGATTACGATTAATGCCGATTGAACTGAAACTGCTATTATAGTCTCGGGTCTTTTCAGTCCCCAGAGTTGTTATATGCTGAGGCTCAGGGCAGGTGAACAAAAAAAAAAAAAAAAAAAATGTTACGGTTTGTACATGTTCAGTCTGAATGAAACTGCAGGTGGAACCACACAAATATTGTAATAATCAAACCAAAATAACCGACGTGAACAAAATCACGACTGTTATCCGGGTTGACGTTCAGTTTTGATTTTTTGATTAATTTGAAATGCATCTAAATTTTCCCAATGGAATTGAATCAGTACTGCACATAATGCTCTTACAAGTATTTGACATTATTAAGCTTGTCATATTTAATTAAATAGAAGATGTTCTAACCATAATGTTTGGTATTTGAAAAAAGTCTCTACCAGTATAAGAAAACGTGCTAGTAGTAATGACTATGAACAGCAATTACTTAATATATACTGTTCTTCACAATTGTCCTTTTAGTTTCAAAAGTATTTATTGAATATTGTGTGAACATAAGAACTTCCAAACAACAAATCAGTTTTAACAAAAATGCAAGATACCAGAAATACAAAACAGGAAAACCGTTGAGCATCTGATGTCAATAGAAACGTAACATAAGAAAAGGTGTAAAAATGGTACTAATATCTAAAACTAACATGGGAGAGGTAAGGGAGGGGGGGGGGCGTTTAGCGCTATAATGCAAGTGGAGAGGTGGATGGGATAGAGGTCCTGCCTGAAAAATAAAGGCACAATTGTCCTGTAGGTGCTGCGTCCTCTTTTTGTAGCACTACAATTGAATTGAAGGGGTTACCTGGGTTTTTTTTTTTTTTTATATATATAAATGAGTTAACCTCAAAAACTGTGTAATAATATAATTCTAAAAAGCACATTGTTCACCCCTTAAATGTGCTGCTGCTCTGGTGTCTGCAGGCCCTGCAGTAATGACGACATATACCACACTCATGTAACCTCTGCAGCCACTTCACTAGCCACAGTGGTGATGCTGGTTTGCATGACTCTTGACATCCCATCATTGAAGACAATATGTACATCATTTATGTGATTGCTTCAGTTATTACATGAATGATGTACACAGTCATTGCTACATGAGTGTTGCGGACTAGAACCTCTGGAGATATATATATATATATATATATATATATATATGGTTGGGCCCATTTAATTGGGGTTCTCACGGCTTCGGTTTCAAAACCCCCCCCCCCCCTTCCCCCCCCCCCCCCCCCCCCCCCCCCCCCCCCCCTCCCCCCCCCCCCCCCCCCCCCCCCCCCCCCTCCCCCTCCCCCCCCCCCCCCCCCCCTCCCCCCCATATGGATCTTGCGGGGCGGGTGTTTTTTGAAAGGGGGAATCTTGGGGGCCCTGCTTCTTACACTAAAATATATAAATTAAATGGTTCAAAAAAAAAAAAAAAAAAAAAAAAAAAAAAATAAAAATAATAAAAAAAAAAAAAATATTATAAATATATATAAAAAAATATTTTTTTTTTTAAACCTTTAACAGAAGAGGACAGCCCCCCCCCCCCAGACGCCACACGACACACACACACACACACACACACACACACACACACACACACACACACACACACAAAAAAAAAAAAAATGTAGAAGGTGGGGAACACAGTGGGAGAAAATTGGGTTAGAACAAGCTGACAATGACACAGACAAGAAATTGTGAAAGACTTACCTGACCGCTGGCACTAGGATTCTTAACACAAGGATGTCAGACTCCTGTGCCTGCCACTGACATGTTACATTTGGGCACCTGTATGCTGATATAGCTCATTAGGATCCAAAAACCCATTGCTGGTAGTATGTTGTATATCAGGATTCTGCGGACATTATTGGTTATTTGTATGCTATATGTCAAGACTCTTGTGCCTATTGTTCGTTAATGGAACTACTTTGAGAAACCAGCCACAGCTAAGCAGTAACAGACTTGGGTGGAGAAGAAGAAGTTGGTCCATTCTCTCTACTTCCCTCTCCAGTCAATATACAGTCTATCACCATTGCTTACTGGCCTCCTTCACAGTTTGCAGTCAACCTGCTGCCTCCTTCCCTTGGCCCTGTGGAGCGAACATCTTTCATGACTGTGACTAAAAGTAGTATAGTGCTTAATTGAAATGGTGAATTAATTGAATGAGTAAATCACTCAGCTCTACTAGTAATAGTAAATATTTTAGTAAAAGTAATTACCATATTAAACAGTAGAAGGAACAAATTTGCTATGTTAACCTGTGTTCACTACACACAACAGTTCATTGTATAGAATACTGGGTTACTGGTTTGGATGCAGTTTGCTTTGTTTCCTGAATTATTCTTCCTTTTTTTTTTCCTTTTCTTTGCAGATAGCCAATATATATTTTGATGCTGCTTTAAATTGTGGTAACCACTGTTATGTTGGACTTCCATTTTTATCAAAAAGTAAGTCATATTTGTGGGGAAGGTGGCTGTGCTTGCTTTATTTTTGAGAAATTCTGTTACATTTATTAAAGGGATCTCATCATATTATATATATATTATATACATATTATATATGTAGGCTTGTATGTGAGTGGTATTTTATAGAGAACAGACTGATGATCGATCGTCTATCTATCTATCTATCTATCTATCCTGATAAACAACTATCTCTACGAACAGTCAACAGGGAAGGCAGTCTGTCACGGAGTAGTACTACCCATTAGACTCTTAGGCATAGAATGAACAGAGATTTTAAATAAAGTTAAGTTAAGGCTGGGGCACCACGTAGTGTGAACACAACGGAAAAAAATGCAATATTTTACAGTCACTGCAAGGTGGATTGGATTTGCTAGAATTCCATCCACACCTTGCGGAAAAATACGCACAGTGGGTACGCTGTGATTTCCAAAACTGTTGCGGTTTTGGAAATCGCAGCATGTCAATTATACCTACGGAAATGCCAGCGGTTTCCCTATAGGTATAATGGAAGCAGAAAGTCCGCAGAGGAAAGCTCTGCGGACATTCTGTGAAAAGCACTGCAGGAAAAACAGCGATGCGTTGCCGCCGTGATTTTTCCTGCAGTACTTTTTTGCTGCAGCTACTTATGGCCTTATCCTCAATGACTGTGTTCCCATAAAATATATATCAATTTGCACAGCTCCTCCTGCTCTTTACCATGCTGCCCAACATACAACATGGCAAGTTCTCTTAGCATTAGTGTTTATTCATTACTGTTTTCCTGTTATATGTGAAGGAATACATGTGGGGTCAGTTGCATTTACCACACAGTAAAGACCTAGTGATGTTTACTGATTTAAGATTTGGCTTCCAAAGAGAGGAATAATCCAACCAAGACTTTAAATTGTTCATTAGTAATTTTATTTTTATTACATTTTTCATTCTAGAGGAGTCAAAGGGACTGTCATTTGAAATGTGAACTGTTGATACAGGATAACTGTAAATCAATATATTAATTTATTTGTGTGTGTATATATGTGCATCTAAATATATTAGCATATCTTTGAAATGTTTATTTCAGTAATTAAATTAAAACAGTGACGACCTATATTTTCTAGATTCTGTACACACAGTGTGTTCTATTTCAAGTGTTTTATTTCTGTAAATGTTGATTATGGATTACAGGTAATGGAAACCCAAATCTAAGAAAATTAGAATATTGTAAAAAAGTTCAGTATTGTAAATTCAGTGTGTCACCTGCCAAGGTTTCCTAAGCCTTTAAATGGTCCCTCAGTCTGGTTCAGTAGGACACACAATCATGGAAGACTCTGATTATGAATTGTATTACTGAATCACTGAAATGAATGAACATTTCAAAGATATTCTAATTTATTGAGATGCACGTGTGTGTGTGTATATATATATATGTGTGTGTGTGTGTGTGTGTGTTATATATATATATATATATATATATATATATATATATATATGTGTACAGTGGGGAAAAAAAAGTATTTAGTCAGCCACCAATTATGCAAGTTCTCCCACTTAAAAAGATGAGAGGCCTGTAATTGCCATCATGGGTAGACCTCAACTATGAGAGGCAAAATGAGAAAACAAATCCAGAAAATCACAGTCTGATTTTTTTTTGCAAATTATGGTGGAAAATAAGTATTTGGTCACCTACAAACAAGCAAGATTTCTGGCTCTCACAGACCTATAACTTCTTCTTTAAGAGTAATGGCACCTGTTTGACATTAACAGTATAAAAGACACCTGTCCACAACCTCAAACAGTCACACTCCAAACTCCACTATGGTGAAGACCAAAGAGCTGTGGAAGGACACCAGAAACAAAATTGTAGACCTGCACCAGGCTGGGAAGACTGAATCTGCAATAGGCAAGCAGCTTGGTGTGAAGAAATCAACTGTGGGAGCAATAATTAGAAAATGGAAGACATACAAGACCACTGATAATCTCCCTCGGTCAGGGGCTCCACTCAAGATCTCACCCCGTGGGGTCAAAATAATCTTAAGAACGGTGAGCAAAAATCCCAGAACCACACGGGGGGACCTAGTGAATGACCTACAGAAAGCTGGGACTAACGTAACAAAGGCTACTGTCAGTAACACACTACGCCTCCAGGGACTCAGATCCTGCAGTGCCAGACGTGTCTCCCTGCTTAAGCTAGTACATATCTGGGCCCGTCTGAAGTTTTCCAGAGAGCATTTGGATGGTCCAGAAGAGTATTGGGAGAATGTCATATGGTCAGATGAAACCAAAGTAGAACTATTTGGTAGAAACACAAGTCGTCATGTTTGGAGGAGAGTGAATGCTGAGTTGCATCCAAAGAACACCATACCTACTGTGAAGCATGGGGGTGGCAACATCATGCTTTGGGGCTGTTTGTGCCAACCTTGTGAAGATTTACAGAAAACATTTGACCATCATTGCCAACAAAAGATATATAACAAAGTATTGAGATGAACTTTTGTTATTGACTAAATACTTACTTATTTTCCACCATAATTTGCAAATAAATTCTGGATTTGTTTTCTCATTTTGTCTGTCATAGTTGAGGTCTACCTATGATATCAATTACAGGCCTCTCTCATCTCTTGCACAATTGGTGGCTGACTAAATACTTTTTTCCCCCACTGTATATGTATATGTATTTAGACTATGTATATGTAAAACCGACATTTCATTTTTCTCCCCAGATGAGGTGAAGACTCAACACCATGTAGCAATGCAAGAAGATCTTTGGGACACTGATTGGGATAACTATGAAAATCTTTATAAGAAGTGGTCTCAAATCCGTGAAAATTCTAATATGTAAATATCTATAAATACTTTCCTGTTTTTCCCTTAAAAAAAAAAATTATATATATATATATATATATATATATATATATATATATATATATATATATTGTTCTGTCCCCACATGAGCACATGAGGGCGAATGAAGATGTGGCTAGTGAATAGGGGCTGGGAGAGGTCCTACCTTCGTTTCCTCAATGCAGGGCAGACAGGACCATGTTGCTCAGCGTCCAGAGAGATGATGCACACCAGGGATTGTGAAGTCCAGACTCGTTTATTTGGCAGACTGTTCATACAGCATATGATGGTAATGCAGTAATTCTCCAGAAATGCAAGTGCAACAAGCAGGGTGTTACAGCAAGTGAGTAATTAAGAATGTGTGTGTGTGTGTGTGTGTGTGTGTGTGTGTGTGTGTGTGTGTGTGGTGGTCGAAAACTGATGCTTTGTACAGCCCAGTCCAAAAGCATGTCTCTCCCAGAGAAAATGTAGACTAGGAAGCCTTACTTTGACTCGGCAAGGGAGGGGCATGTACAGAATTCATTAACTGCGGGCTGCCATACAGAAAAAGGACAGTAGGTGGCAGCAGAGGATTACAAATAATACAATCTACATGAAACGGTAGGATTATGTCTAGATGAAACAGTACACTCCCCGTCTGAAATTCCGTAAGGGATTTCATTATATATTATTTCTTTTTTTTTTTAAAGTTCAATAACCTAGAAAAACAAAACACAAATATACAAGCAATGCAATAATAACTTCAAATGAGGTAGATAACAGGCAGTTCCTGAGATACCCATCTTTGGATCAGAGAAGCCGCACTAAGCCAAACTGTCTCCGACCCAACAGTAATCCAATGAATGAAGTACTAGGGCAGTGTTCTGTTCATGGTTCATCCTACCGGAATGTCCTCAACTGGTAGTATCAGTACAAGCTCGTGGATTGGCCTCTGAAATGTCTTAGGCTCATCTTTCCTAAGAACCTTCAGCTCCACCTTCCGGACCTTACCGTCTTGACTTGGGAAAGTCTTTGTAACGATTCCCATAGGCCAGTCGATTCTTTGAGCTTGTTGTTCCTTAATTAGCACCACGTCTCCTTCTTTCAAGTTTGGTTTATTCTGTCGCCATTTTCTTCTTCCTTGGAGAATCATGAGATATTCCTTTCTCCACCGGTTCCAGAAGTAATCAGCAAGGTATTGCACACGTTTCCACTGTTTCTGATAGGTGTTTGCATGAGTAAACTCTCCACTGACTGTTAGTGGGTTCCCGGTCTTTTGGGTGAGAAGAGTAGCTGGCGTAAGAATGGTCGGCACTTCGGGATCCATTGACACTGGGACGAGTGGTCTTGAGTTGATTATGGCCGATACTTCAGCCAGAAGAGTGACCAAGGTCTCGTGAGTGAGCCTTGAAGAGTTCACGTCCATAAGCATAGAGTTCAGGATGTTGCGTGAGATTCCAATCATCCTTTCCCAGGAACCTCCCATGTGAGAACTGTGTGGAGGGTTGAAGATCCAGGTGCAACCTCTTTCTGCCAGTTGATCCTGAATTGGCTTGATGTTGATATCCAGATCTCGACAAGCACCAATGAAATTGCTTCCGCGGTCGGACCTTAACTGTTTCACTCGTCCTCTGATCGCTAGAAAACGCTGGAGAGCGTTGATCAGGCTGGATGTGTCCATAGACTCTATTACTTCTATGTGGACAGCACGGACACTCATGCAAGTGAATAGTACGGCCCAACGTTTGCTGTTGGCATACCTGCCTCGAGTTTTGCGTGCGGATATCATCCATGGCCCAAAGACGTCTAGGCCAACGTAGGTGAAAGGCGGTTCGGCACTCTGTCAGGGGGCAGGTCAGCCATTTGTTGATGCACCTGTTTTCCCCTGGTTTTGCGACATTGCACACAGCGATGTAGTGCTCCTGCTACACGTCTTTTCATACCTATGATCCAAAGTCCTGCAGACCGTAACTTGCCTTCTGTGATCTGCCTGCCTTGGTGTTCGGTTTTTTCATGAAAGTGCTGGATCAATAGATCGGTGATATGATGCTTACTGGGAATGATGCAAGGATGTCGCTCTGAAGCCACGATCTTGGCTTGATTTAAACGACCACCGACTCTCAGCAAACCAAAACTGTCCACTACTGGATTTAAATGGGCAATGGGGCTTTTGAGAGGGATTTGCTGTTTGTGGTATAGGCATTTCCATTCAGTACTGAATACGCTTTGCTGGACGTAGCGTATTATAAGGAACTCACAGTGAGAAATGTCCTCGGCAGAGGGTGGTTTATGGCAAACATGCCAACCATGACAATCTTTGTCTCCATGTGAGTTGCTATAAGATCTCGCAATGTGGACTAACCTTGCTATAGTCTTGACGAGTTTCATCCAATTGGAGAAGCGCTCAAAGCGCTGGCAACTGAGACTGGAGGTTGTTTTAGTGTTCGTGGCCAAAGCACTGACCTCGGAGCGGACTTCTGGATCGCCATCCGGATCCTGAATGCTGAAGACTTCCTGGACACATTCACCTCCCTTCTGTTCCAACAGAAACTTAGGACCTGAAAGCCAAGAAGAATTAGCAAAGGAACTTACAGACATACGTCTAGTGGCATGGTCAGCTGGATTAAGTTCGGATGAGATATAGTGCCATTGTTCAGGCTTGGAAGACCTCCTTATTCTCTCGATGCAGTTACTGACGTACACATAGAAGCGCCTTGTTTGGTTGTAGATGTAACCTAAGACAACCTTACTGTCACTGTAGTATTGTACGTCGTCTATGTTGGTGTCCAGCTCATGCTGAATAAAGTCTGCGAGTTCTACTGCAAGCACGGTCCCACAGAGCTCAAGCCTGGGAATAGTGTGTTCAGGCTTGGGAGCCAACTTAGCCTTGCCGAAAACGAACCCAACGTGATCTTGATTGTCGGGTCCCGTCACCTTCAGATAGGCAACTGCTGCAATGGCCTCCGTGGATGCATCCGAGAACACATGGAGTTCCTTCCTAGTGCTAGCAGCAAGTGAGGTTCTGGTGTAACATCTTGGTATATGGATTTCATCCAAGGCACACAAAGACTGCTTCCAGGTTTCCCATTTTGGTTCCTTATCAGGAGGAAGTGGAGCATCCCAGTCCTTGACGGTTTCAGAAAGCTGTCGCAGAAGAGATTTACCTTGTATGGTTATTGGTACTACGAATCCCAATGGGTCGTATAAGCTGTTCACCACTGACAGGACACCACGTTTAGTGAATGGTTTGTCTGCACAGTTGATTTGGAAACTGAAGGTGTCAATTGACAGGTTCCACCTCAAGCCTAAGCTTCTCTGCACAGGCAGACAGTCTGATCCCAGATCTATGTCCTTGAATACTGGAGCGTGGTCACTTGACTCAAAGGCTCTCATGACAGTCGGGCTGTTTGAAGCAATTTTGTGCAATCTAAGCTTAGCTCGGTACAGCATACCTTGGGTCCTCTTGAGTAGGTCGATCGCCGTTTCTTCTGTGGGTAGAGATTTTAGTCCGTCATCTACGTAGAAGTCTTTCTCTACAAAGTCTCTGGTGTCTATTCCATATTCGGACTCTCCTTCTTGTGCGGTTCTCCGCAGGCCATAGGTTGCCACAGCGGGGGAAGGGCTGTTCCTGAATACGTGCACCCTCATGCGATACTCCACCATCTCTTTGCTGGGGTCGTTGTCCTTGTACCACAGGAACCTGAGGAAATTCCTATGGTCCTCTTTGACTATGAAACAGTGAAACATCTGTTCAATGTCAGCAGTGATGGCAATGGGCTCCTTCCGGAACCTCATCAACACTCCTACTAGGTTGTTTGTTAGATTAGGACCCGCGAGGAGGACATCGTTGAGAGATACGCCTTGATGTTTGGCACTTGAATCAAAGACAACTCTAATTTGCTTAGGTTTCCGTGGGTGATATACTCCGAATGAGGGTAGGTACCAGCACTCCTCGTTTTCCTTTAAGGGAGGCGCTGGCTCCGCATGGTTATTCCGGAATATTTTGCTCATAAAGGTGACAATGTGTTCTTTCATCTCCGGTTTGTTGCTAAGTGTACGCTGGAGGGAGTTGAATCTCGACAAGGCTTGTTCACGATTGTTCGGGAGTCTTACCCTGGTAGCTCGGAAGGGTAAGGGAAAAACCCAGTGATCGGTCTCGTCCTTTAGAAACTCATTGTCCATTATTCTGACAAATTCCTTGTCTTCCATTGATGGGGCTACCTTGTTATCATCCTTAGTTGTATGAAACACCAAATTTCCCAAGTCGTCTGCATAGGGAGAAGGAATGGCATCAGGCAGCTGTACGAGATCTGGAGGCTTTTCTTTCACATCATAGTGATGAGGGCATGGTTTGCAGAAAGTAGTTCGTCCGTCCCGGCGTACGTAGGTCTTAAAGGAATCGACTCTTGTACGGTCCAGGCACACATTTCCTATGATTACCCACCCTAAGTCAAGTCTCTGTGCGTAGGGGGCGTAGTCAGGACCATTGCACTGTTGGCGGACCTTATGTATCCTTAAGTTGTCTCTGCCAAGCAGAAGTAGGATTTCAGCATCTGTATCCATAGGTGGAATAACGTTGACTAGGTGCCTTAGGTGTGGTTGGTGGAACGCAGCTTCTGGGGTAGGAATCTCATCCCTTTGGTTTGGTATTTGATCGCATTCGATTAGCGTAGGTAGGGGTATTTCTACGCCTCCATTGATGGGAGAAGCGATGAAACCTTGTGCCCTCCTGCCGCTAGTCTCTATGCGGCCTGAGCAAGTGTTCAGGGTATAGGGTGTTGCTGGTCCCTTGATTCCAAAGGCTTCAAAGAACTTAGGTCCAGCTAGGGATCGATTGCTCTGATCGTCAATAATGGCATACATTTTTACTGCGTTCTCTGGTTGCCCTTCTGGATAAACTCTGATTAGGCATATCCTGGCGCAACATTTATCACCTTGGCTCTCCCCACATACCTCTGAGCATGAGCAGGAGACAGCCATGGTAGACTTGGCGTTATCCTCTGGCTCCCCGCCATGGCTTGTAGCCGGACTAGAGGTAACTGCGACTGCTGGATCGCTGGTGGCTGAGGTTGGATGCAAAGCTGATGGGTGTTTGTCACTATGACACTCTTCACACTTAATGGCAGATTTGCAGTCCTTGGCCATGTTCTCTAATGAGGCACAGCACCTGAAACACACCGCAAGTTCACTGAGGATTTTCTTGCGTTCTTGCATGGTTTTTGACCTGAAGCCTCTACATTTGTTCAACGAGTGTGGTTTTTTGTGAATGGGACACTCACGATTGAAAGATTTATCTCTTGACGTAATAGTGTGCTGTTTATCAGCGGGTACCACAGGTAGTGGCAGGTTAGTCTTTCTGACACTCACACTGCTCAAGTCCTTGCGTTTATGTGTGACGATTTCATACCTTGATGAGGATGTTGCTGGAGCTGTGGTGTTAGACTCCAGGAAGTCTAGGCTAGGGTCATTCCTCATTTGGGCCTGTTCATCGATGAACTTGCAGAATTGAATGAATGGAGGAAAGGTGACATCATGTGACCATTTGTACCTGGAGGCGCACACTGCCCACTTCTCTTTCAGACTATGTGGCAGCTTTGAGATGATTGGGTTCACCCCATGGGCGGTGTCTAGGTAGCACAATCCAGACAGACGAGGATCTCTTTTTGCGAGTTCCAGCTCCATAAGCAGATCACTCAAGTCCAGAAGCTTGTGGGCTTCCTTAAGGTTGATCCTTGGAACGTTCTGCAGTCTCTTGAATAGGGACTTTTCTATGGCTTCAGCGCTGCCATAGGTTCTTTCAAGTCTCAGCCAGGCAGCAGCGAGACCTGCTTCAGCTTGCCCCACGTAGACAGTCCGAAGACTCTTGATACGGTTTGTGGAGTCTGGACCCAACCATTTAACCATGAGATCGAGCTCCTGATCCGCGGATAGGTTGAGGTCAGCAATGGCGGCCTTGATGGTTGCTTTCCAGGCTCTGTAGTTCTCTGCACGGTCGTCAAACTTTGAGAGGCTGGTACTGATCAACTCTCTGCTCACCATAAACCTGGCAAACTCAGACATGTCTGATCCTTCACTCCTTGTTACCGTGTTAGCTTGTGGTGCCCCTTGGGCGTATAAGCTGTGTGGCATGGAAGGGTGAATTGTTCCCGGGTAGAATGATGTCGCTGCAGGGTTGAGCTGTGGTTTAACCTCTGGAGATTTCAATGACTGCGGCTTGAACTGTGGAGATGCACTGGAATGTATCTTGTGGTCGTCTTGTGATGATTGCTGCTCCTGAGGGGACATATTATGGCGTTGGTCTTGGGTCTCTGCAGATGCTGTGGGTAACACTGGCACCGTAAGTTGGGCTGACTTGGATGTTTCCACATTGTTGGGTAGAATGTCACTGGAGAAGGCATGTGCTGCAGATATTTGTTTCTGCACGTAGACACTGGTACGAACAGCTGGATCATCTTCTTCCAGTGGTGGTAGGAAAATCGGGTCGAGGTTTTGCTTCAATGCTTGCTCGAGTATTTTTACTTCAGCTACTGCGATTTTTTCCTCCATTTCTGTTTGAAGGATCTTTGCTTTGGCTTCTGCCTCTGCCTCTGCTTTGTTGGCTTCTGCGTCTGCCTCTGCTTTCTTTTCTGTGTAGGAACGCCTTAGTTTGGATCGCTCTGCGTTTAAACGGGCCTCTAGAATTCTGTCGCTGAGGGCAGAAGTTCTTGAGCAGGATGATTTGTATGACCGATAAGAGTGCTTGGATGAGCCTGACCTGTTAGATCTAGCTTCTTGCAGATAAGCGATACGGAGCTCTGCCTTATCTTTGGCGTCTTGCACAGCGGCATCCCTTTCTCTGTTTGTGTAATCTGCTTTGCTTAACTTTGATGAGGCTTCATCAATATTAGAGTCTTTTAGGAAGGCAGCGTACCTTGTGGATAGCCTCTTGTATCTTCCGTGGGCCGCATCTAGCCGTTTTATAGTGTCCTGTAGACTAGCTGCATCATTTTTGTGGCGTTCGATGCTTGACATGAGGGAGGCGACTCGTTCCCATAGGTCGTCCATTGAACTCGTCGTTCATGGAATGGTAGTTCTCGAGGACCTTTACTGTTGGCTTAAGGGAGCGTACAGGTCGTGTGTCTTGGCCTGTCTCTAATGCTGACTCTGCTTCCCGTTCTTCATAGTAGGCAGTATCGGGTTGTATTGGCTCTGTTTCGACACTGGGGAACAATGCAGAGTCTTTTTCAGCCATTTTGGTTTAAGGTGCGCTGTCTCTTTAAGAAACTGAACTTTTGAATTGGGCCTGTAAATCGCAGTGCAGCTTAGTTAAGGTGTCATGACAAGATTCCCAAGCTGTTTTTGGAGAATCGTGGGGTTTTGCAGTCTGACGATCTGCAGCAATGTGGTATATGAGCAGGCAGATGGGTTGGGGCCGGGCATCAAGGCAGGTTTCGACTGTTCTGTCCCCACATGAGGCGAATGAAGATGTGGCTAGTGAATAGGGGCCGGGAGAGGTCCTACCTTCGTTTCCTCAATGCAGGGCAGACAGGACCATGTTGCTCAGCGTCCAGAGAGATGATGCACACCAGGGATTGTCAAGTCCAGACTCGTTTATTTGGAAGACTGTTCATACAGCATATGATGGTAATGCAGTAATTCTCCAGAAATGCAAGTGCAACAAGCAGGGTGTTACAGCAAGTGAGCAATTAAGAATGTGTGTGTGTGGTGGTTGAAAACTGATGCTTTGTACAGCCCAGTCCAAAAGCATGTCTCTCCCAGAGAAAATGTAGACTAAAAAGCCTGATAAACAGGAAGAGGAAGCCTTACTTTGACTTGGCAAGGGAGGGGCATGTACAGAATTAATTAACTGCGGGCTGCCATACAGAAAAAGGACAGTAGGTGGCAGCAGAGGATTACAAATAATACAATCTACATGAAACGGTAGGATTATGTCTAGATGAAACAGTGTATGTGTATATATATATATTTGCAAGCCAGGTTTCTCTATATTGTGTACATTGATAGGCAAATAAAAATATTCTTAATATAACAATATATTTGCTGTGTTTAAAAAAAAAAAAATGTTGTATTAAGAGTATTGAACAGATATGGTAATGTATATCTCCAATATGTCTCATTTGAAGTAGGGCTTATATTTTTTTTTTCATATAGAATAAATGGGATATTAAGGGGTAGATGATGTATTTTGGTGTTGAACAGATGTCTCCTCACTGGTTTAATAAGCAATAAGAAAATGCTGTAGTTAAAAGGAGAAAGCATAATGAATATTTTGTCTGCATTAAGTCTTCTCCTGCATGTTTGTTTTGGTGGTTTTTACAAAAACAGGAACTTTTTTCACATTTAGAGTTCATAGTTTTAGACTTGTTTGCAAGCTTCAACTCATGTAATATGTTTTATATATGTATTCTGAAATCAACATCTGGTTTATTTGTAGACCTGAAGCTGTGTTTGAGGTTGACACTGACCTTCAGAAAAATGTCCTTTCCGAGGTTAAAGCACAGCTGATATGGCCATCTATTGTCAGCTCATTCCGTCATGTACACTTTCCTCTAACAAATACCAACTCCTCTTCGGTAAGTGAAGCAGCCATTTTATGCTCCCCGTTTTCTCATGTTCAGTTTGTGGATAGCTGGAAAGTGTTAGCATAATTCTGTACCTTTTTGTTTATCAATAAAAATACAAATAACTAGAAAGTAATAACTTTTCAACTGTGTCAAACTGGAATTGTCCCCGAGTGCCAAGAATTATTTTTAAGAGTTGTATCCTTGCATTACAAACATTCCAGTAAGAATAAGCTCTGTTACATTATGCAACAGAAAATGAATGGCATCCTGATATTTTGCAACAGGAAGAAGAAATTGCACTAGAGAACCCTGCCGATGTATCTGTAAATGTCCAGATCCTCCCACTGGCACTTTATGCTAACAGTTCTTTGGTGCTAGATAGGATATTAGAAAGGTAAGTGCAGAGACGTTTCAGCATGAAATCTGTGATATTCAGATGATTTAGAGCACTGGTTCCCCAACATTCTGAAAGCGGGACCCTTTTTGGGGTAAGAATTTTGTTTGCGCCCCCCCCCCCCCATTGTGCTGCCTCTGCCACTTAATTCAAAAAATAAAAGTCCCTGTAAAATTGAAAACACCCCCTGCATTCATTCAGCCTCTGTTTTTCTTTTCACCTGTATTCATCCTACATTCTGTTGTATTATGCCTGTCTTTCACAGTGCTGTATACTGCTTGCCCTTCACACCAGTTCTAATGGCTCTTGCTCATGCTGCAGAACAACACATCCCACACAGCCATTGCTCTTGTGACACTTGCTGCTATGATCTCTTGGAAATGTAGTTTAGTTCAGCAGAGGCTCCATTATTAAGGAAACACTGGTTCCTTTCTCACAGGGCCCGTCAGATGACTAGCAAGAGTCAATAAATGGTATTGTTTCAGGCCCCTCCCCCCCCCCCCTTCCATTTCTACATGACGCCCCCCAGGAGGTTGAGACCCACAGTTTGGGAACCAAAACTGATTTAGAGAGTACATTTCCATTATAAATTTAAGTTGCTACACACAGGGGTTTTCCTGGCTTGGAACTTTATAATTCAGTACAAACACTGTCTTAAACGTTTATAAACGTTTGTAGTTACTCTGAAGCGTACATAAAGTTGAAGATTAACCACTTTGTGTAGTAGAACATCAGTCCGTTCCGGATGTATAAAGTTTAGTAAATTGTTTAGCTATAATCTTGAGGATGTCTTTGTCTTTTATTTCTCTGTTACGGCATATTAATGAACTTTCCTACCAGTGAATTGTGTTTGATTCTACTATTTTGGCACATAGGCAGTTTTTACTGAGGTCTAATTCCTGTGTATGACTAGTACGGATACAAGAATCATTTCTTGTACATGTTCTATTCTGACCGTGTAAAATATAGCATACATATTGAATTTCATTATTCTGGTAAACCTGAAAGTATGAGTAAAAATTGTGAAAGTGGTTTAGAAGTAATTTGCTGTTTTTGACATCTTTATGCAAAATGTGTCTGTAGTTACTTCCCTAATGTTGTCCCTTTAATTTCAGGTTCAATATTAGTAAATCTCTAAATATAGATGTGAAGACTCTTGAATTCAAAGTATTCAGAAATAATGTAAGTATGCGGAAAGCCAATAATGTAACACATTCTTTGTCTTTATGATGAAATATTACATAGATGTTTATTATTCAAGAAGTATTTATTTACGGTTCCAATCATTACATTGGGTGTGCTGGAGATAGCGGAAATACAACGCTCTGCTATCTCCTGGAACTTCCATTGACTTGAATGGAGTGGTTTGCGTGCTGCGTGGCCACGCTCCATTCTGAATGAGGCATGAAAGTTCCTTGTTCTCCTGATCAGTAGATGTCTGAGTGGTTGGACCCCCACTAATCTGCTAGTTATCCCTTCTCCTACGTATGTTAACTTGCTTAATCGGAAAACCTCTTTAATTTTAATGTCAACTTTAGCTCTTAAGCAACCCATACACTTTGCTGTCAGTTGACCACCCATTCAGACAACACTTCTCGGCCAACTAATGCATGAGTGCTGAACAGGAAGAGGAGCGAAAACTGCTGCCAGAGCAAAAGGATCTCCACCCTTATTAGTTTTATTTGTATGGAGTTGGAAAGCATGTTTATCTCTTGGTTGAGGAGTGTAATAGTATTTTCCATATACTTGCATCTGTATTTGCAGCTGTAAAAATGAAGCTACTAACATGAAAATCAGTATTAGCCACTTCATTCATGTGGATATGCATCATCTCTGGTCTGTTCTCGACCCATTGTCCCATGCAATAAAGTGATCTTTAACCCAAAGAAGCATCTGCCATTTTCTCTTTAGAATGAGGTTCAAGGACATGGATATATCACAGTGACACACCTTAGAGACTCCATGTACTGCTGCACAGCCTCCTGCACACTGCACTGCCATGTGCTTATGGCCTTAATCTGTATACTTGTCACTTGAAGTAAATTGTAACAATGCACAACAGACCTCTTAACTAATAGTCATCAGCAGAGAATTGTTCTATCTTGTAAGGCTGATGAAACCTGTCCATTGTTTGCAAATGATCTTTTATTTGCCAGCACATGAATGCTCTTTTTCTTACCAAATTATCTGGTCAATGAAAGCAGTGTTTTCATTTTCTGTTTCTTTCTTCTTTTTTTTTTTTTTGTACTTTTAAAAGGTGCAACCTGTACAGAGCAGTCAAGGTTTTGTGGAAGGACCATCATCACGCCAGTCAGTTCTTAATATCATTCTTAAGCCTGGAGAGAAAAAAAGCGTTAGCGTTCGATTCACTCCAGTGCTTAATAAAACTGTATCCTCATTACTCATAGTCAGGTAAGTTTATAAAGTCAGGAGAAATATACTGTGTGATTGTCTTCCTGCCTACATTAGATCTGATTTGGATCTGGTAAGGCATGACAGCTGTAGCTCCTACTGGGGACCTAACAAGTCATGTTTTATGTTTTTTGTTTGTTTTTTTTTCTTTGTGTTTTTTTTTTTTTTTTTCTGATCACATGAACTTTAAAGGGAGTCTATCTTTGGCAAAATCAATTTTTAAATAAGCATAGATTCAAATAGGTTTTATCCATATCTAAGTGACCTGTACAGGGGACGTTATCCCTGTGCTCCAAGCACAGCTGCATCATCCAAATTTGAACGCTTCCACCTGGATAAATCAACGCCCCCTTCTTGTAAAATCATGCCTCCTCCTCTTCTTAGATGTGTCAACAGCAGCCTCTGATGTGTACGCAGATTTTGCACATGCGCTGTACGCTCGACTATAGCACATGCTCCATGCGACATCTTTATTCTCTGTGCAGCGAGCACGCTGTGCTTGGAGCACAGGATTAACATCCCCTGTACAGGTCATTTAGAAGTTCTATGGACTTCTGAATTACTGAGCATGCAGAGAATAAAGATGGCACATGGAGCATGCGCTGTTTACTCAGCCCGAACCCAAAGTGGCCAAATGTACAGTGCATGTGCGAGATTTGGATTGCGCACACATCTGAAGCTGCTATTGACACAACTAAGAGGAGAAGGAGGCATGATTTTATAAGAAGGGTGGTGTTGATTTATCCAGGTGGAGGCGTTCAAATTTGGATGATGTGGTTGTGCTCTGAGCACAAGGATAATGACCCCTGTATAGTATACAGTCAAATAGATAGTATTGGTGTAGGGTCATTGTTTCCTTTACCCAAAATTTAAAAAAGTGGATGATTCTTAGATCATATTCACACTTTTTGTATTCTTTTAGGAAGGAGACATAGATTTGTACCTACTTGCTGACAGAGTTAACTAGCATTTTGCAGACATTGCATACAAATGTGGTATTTATGGGGAAAAAAATCTGTGCAGAATAATGGAGCAAATCCACTTACGTATTCACATGTCAGTGTGCATCAGAAATCAGAATTTCAGCTTCATCTTTCTGCCATGGATTATTTTCCAAACTATCCTTATGTGTACATACAATCCTGCACTCTTTGTTGGAACATCATATCACAAGGCATTATGGGAAAGGAGCTGGGAGCTCATGCGCCCTCTGTTGGATGTAACAGATCCTCAGTTTGCTTTTGACTCACAGAGTCTTGAAACAGCAAAAGACATCAGTTTTTTTGTCCTTTTACTAAGTTGTGTCCTCCTAGAAATGATGTCTGATGTTAGAACAGTAATTAGATTCTCCAACTACGAGGTGAATAGTTTTCCTTAGAAATGGTGACTGTACATCAGATCGTTTTTAATGGTTCACAAAAAAGGAATCTAGTTTCAGTTCTGCATGTAAAATACCCGGGTGCTTTTCAGGGTATATACAGTGTTATTCAATGTCATCATTTAGTCCTGCTGGGTGCTTATTAATGGTTTTATAAGTCGTTCTGACTTTTTTGCTTTTATATTTTCCTTGCAGGAATAATTTAACGATCATTGATGTAATAACAGTGAAAGGGCAAGGAGCAAATGAGAACATTAAGATTGCTGGAAAAAACCCCGGTCCAGGAAGCTCCTTAAGGTTTAAAATTACAGAAGCCTTTCTAAAGGAGTGCTCGGACAGTAAGTTATGCTTCTGCCTCTTCTGGCACCTTGCCATGCTGGCTTTTATATGTTTCAGTCTCTTCTTGCTTCATGCCAAACTTATACAACAAATGTTATCAGATCTTGAAGTGATTGATAACCAAGAAAATATATAAATAGCTTAGAGCTCAACTGTAATATTTTGCAATTCACTGCAAGCTTATAAAAGCCCCACTCAGATTTGGAGTAAAATATAAAGAAGTTTAAAATGTACCTCCAGTGAATAGAAGAAACTTTGCAATAACTGTCTGTCTCTCCCCATCTCTCTCCCTGTCGTCCTCCCATTCCTCTCTCAATAGACTTCTATGTTCAAAATAACTTGTCTGTATTCACACTCTGAATGCAGCCTGTAGCTGCTGGAATTTAGTAGTATATCTGCCCCAGTGCTCTTTCAGATTTAGGATATCGACCTAAAGCAATAGATTCACTTTATTGGAGACACTTCCTCTTGTGGCATAATTGTAAGCCATTTGCTATGCACAGTATGCAGGTCTAAACTTTATTTTTGCCTTTTCATAAATTTTGGATTTTTCACATGAATTGTGCTTAATATATTTCTGCTCATTTAGAAATAAAGCCCAGAGAGCCAAACTTCACTCTTAAGAGAACATTCAAGGTTGAGAACACTGGGCAGCTTCAAGTCACAATAAAAAGCATGGAAATCAGTGGGTATTCCTGTGAAGGATATGGATTCAAGATCTTGAATTGTCAGGAGTTTGCACTAGGTCCCAATTCCTCTAAGGAAATTGTCATATTGTAAGTAAAATAACCTGTTCTAAAATATGCTTAACAGATGAACCACAATCCTTTAGAAAGCATGTAGATAGACTGCACATCTTCCTCTCAGATGACTAGTGGATGAATACAGTATTCTACTGTGCAGAAACTTAAGAACTTACTAGCCCGGTAGAGAATATAAAATGCACCATATCCCCAACTTGCCAAACTGCTTTAAAAGGAAGGAAATGGTCACAAAAACTCACCTAAAAAATTATTTGACTGGATGTGTTCAATTTAATGTGTTTTTGCTTTATGGTTTAGTGCTTATTTACTTGTATTAGTAATACTGTTGTCATTCACATGCTAGCAGTCTCAATTTGAACAATGGTACTACCGTGTTTCTCCAAAAATAAGATCAACCCCAAAAATAAGCCCTAGCTAGATTTTCCCGGTTTTTTGGAGTAGGCTTGAAATATAAGCCCCACTCCAAAAATAAGCCCTAGCTAATTTAACCCCTTCCCGACATCTGCCGTGCGATTACAGCAGATGCCAGGTCCTTAAAGATGGCGGCCGCTCTGCTGCAGAGCGGCTACCACAGCTACCGTACCGTATCTCCGCAGAGACCTGGAGTTAATGCCCGCAATCAGCTTTTGCCCTGATCACGGGCATTGTTCAGCACAACCCGTAGTTAATGCCCGTGATCAGAGTGGATTCTGACTGTGGGCATTGCTAAGCGCCCCCCCCCCCCCCCGCAGTCCCCAGGGCCGGTCCCAACCGCCTATAGCTACAGTCCCTCCAAATCCACCCCCCCAACATAGAGCAACTATCCCCGGGGCCGGTCCCCACTGGCCCCGTACCTTTCACATTGCAGGTCAGCTCCCGTGCGGCGAGATCGCGGGAGCCAACCTGTTCCTTTGACAGCCGGGAGCCTTATGAAGGATCCCAGGCCTGTCATAGGAATATTACTATTGAGGTCCTGCCTCAATAGTAATGTAGATAATCTCCCACAGACTGCAATACGATGTATTGTAGTCTATGGGATGATTGCAGGTTCAAGCTCCCTAGGAGGGGTTAATAGTAAAAGAAAGAAGAAGAAAAAGAAAAGTTAAAAAATATTAAAAAACAAAACAATAAAAGTTCAAGGCCCCCCCCCCACACACACACACTTTCACTAGAAAACATATAAAACTAAAATATTACTGTGAAACACATACGCATTAGGATTACCTATGTCCGAAATCGCCCAGTCTACAAACTCATAAAAATATTTTACCTCTATGGTGAATGCCGTAGCGGGGAAAAAAAAAAATCAAAAGTGCCGAACTGCAGTTTTTTCGCTGTTTCACCTCTGATAAAAGTTGAAATAAAAAGCGTTCAAATGTGTGATTGTTGTTCATGGGAAAAATTAAGACCTACCCCGAAAATAAGCCCTAGCCCTTTTTTCGGAGCAAAAAATAATATAAGACCCTGTCTTATTTTCGGAGAAACACGGTAGTCAGTAGGATCCTTACTAATAATTTACTCCTTGGGTGTACTTATGGAGCCCTGTAAACTTGACGGAGGGCAATATGTTGAACAGCACAGAAATGCTCCCCTTCAGTCCAGAGCAGAATTTCCTTTCTCTGGTCTAGCTATGATTGCCCCTCCACTTGACCCTAACTGTTCACTTTGCTATTGCTGTCTCTTCTTGGAATCAGTTGCTCCAAGAAAGAGATCTTTTCTGTTTGACAAAAATTGCTTTCTCCTTCTGGACTATTGTTTTGGTTGCCAGGACTACAGCTGTGGTTTGGGCTAGCAGCAACTTTTTTTATTTTGCTTTTCTTTTTAATGTTTTTAATGTTTTTCTTTTTTTATTATTTTTGTTTTGTCTTTATTTTGGAACAGTAAAGGGATCTTCACAAACAGTTTTTGCAGGAGGATTATGAGGTGGAATTTAACTCAAAATCTGCCTCAGAAAACGCCTCCCATTAATTTCAGTGGGAGTCAGTAGCAGATTTATTTTTTATTTTTTTCCTGAAAAACTCATTGAAATCAAAGAGAGGTGGTAAAAGTATGACACTGTTTTTTGATGTAGTCTTTAAAGTGGATTTTCCAGGCTCATATAGTGTGCTGGGGTGTAAAAAAAAAAAAGAAAAAAACACATCATGTAAAAAAAAAAAAAAACTGCATCAAAAAAAGATTCCTAATTCCTGAAGCAGATTTTTCTCAGCCTGACATATCTGAGGAAAAATGCTATCAGTTTTTGCAAAAGCTGTGTGAAAAAACCACTTCCATTGATTTCAAGGTCGTCCCTTTGGTTTTTGTTTTCCTCTAGCTAGTATACAAAAAATCTGCTTCTGACTCCCGTTGAAATGAATGGGAGGCATGTTTTGAAGCAGATTCTGCCTCTAAATCCTCCTGCAAAAAACCCACCCTCAGGCCGGGTCCCCAACGTGGTGGGGAAAAAAACGTTCCGTTTTACAGTCCCTGCATAGTGGATGGAATGCTAGCGAATCCCATCCACACATTATGGATATACATGTAGCGGACACGCTGCAATTTCCAAAACCGTTGCAAGCAGAAAGTCTGTGAAAGACTTTCTGTGAAAAGCGCTTCAGGAAAAACAGTGTAGCGTCCCGCCACTGGTTTTCCCACAGCGCTTTTTTTTTTCTGTGGCCCGCTACGTGGGGCCTTAGCCTAAGGGTTATCTGCTTTCTCAGTGAATGACATGTATATTATTCAGATCAGGTGGACCTTGGTAGTAAACAATCTTTCCCCTTTTTTTTTTTTTTTTTTTTTTGTTTTTTTTAAATGGTGAAAATGGATACAAATATGCATCCCTTTTCACATTAAAAAAAACAGATCCATTTGGTTGAACATGGCCATGAATACTGGTGTGTAGAGGAGGCCGAACCTCTTGACATTCATCTGGGGACGTGAGATGTCATCAAGGGGCTGAAGAAATTTTTTTGTAAAAGAAAAAAAAAAAACGCTTCTATAGTAAAAAATTGAGTAATTTTTTAAAATAATAAAGTGAAGTACAAGTAAAAGATCAAGGCAATGCGTTTCAGCAGTGAACTGCCTTTTTTCAAGCCTATAGCTTGAAAAAGGCGGCAGTTCACTGCCGAAACACGTTGCCTTGATCTTTTACATGTACTTCACTTTATTATTTAAAAAAATTACTCAATTTTTTTACTACAGCAGCGCTTTTTAAAAAGTCCTTTCTTTACAAATTAAAAAAATTTCTTCAACTAATGGTTTTTCTGGATCGAATCACCATGGACTAAAGCTGCAGCCGTTTTCTACCATGGGGGAAGATTGACTTGATGCAACAGAGCAGATGATGATTTTGTGACAAACACTATTCATTACTCTGAATAGGTGAGATCTGCCCTACCTTGTGTGTTATCTATCCACCACCTGTACAGGCTTTACTAGTGAGCGCCTCTTCCTTTCTTTTTTTGTCATCCAGGGGCTGGAAGAGGCCATAAGATCATGCCAAGGGATCGTCTGACGTCCAGGAGAGTGAATAATATCTATTTGTTTTCACTCATTTTCCCTGGGGCATCACTTATACTCTGATGTCTGAGGAGACCCCAGAGTATAAATTTCCATCCATTGCTCATTTGGACGTGCTATGGCATGCTTTTCTGACAGCGAAATACAACGGGTTATGACATACTGGAGGTAAAACTGACTCAAAAATAGGCACTTTTGTCATCCGTTTTACCAACAGAAGTCTATGGAGATGTTGAGCAACACGTTTTAACACACTTTTTTTCTGTATTAAAGCGTGTCTCCTCTACTGAAAGAAAAAAAAAAAAACATGTAAACGGCCCCTAAAGCTGTGTCTGATAGCCAGCTCTTCTCTTTCGTAACAGCAGGCATTCTGTTATGGATCGGCCCAACAGCTAAAGACTTTGAGCAATTTGTAAGAAGTTAAAGGGAGCCTTAGCTCCAGAATGCCTCCTAAATTAATAATAGTACATTGTACGGGCCATTTGTAGGAATAGAAATATACCTTTGCGGTCACAAGCTGATGAAGTGGTGTAAAGATATCAACTCTTTATGAACATGCAAATAAGATGCAAGTGCACCATGGGCGGCCTGATTTGCCAGACTTGCTGTCAAACAGCTGTGGCATAGCAGAGCATAGCAATGACTGACATTTTCAAAGGAGTGATGTTCAAGAAGAGAGCTGGAGTACTTTCGACTGTAGGCAAATCAGGCCCACCCCAAGTGCACCCACAGTCTTATTTGCATATCCATCCAAGATGATTGTTTACATTGGTTTGTGGCCACAAAGGTGTTTCTGTGTATATTTTGTTTGAGAAACATTTTGGATAAGACAGACTCCTTTAAAAAAAAAAATCCTAAAATATATATATACACACACATATACAGTACAGACCAAAAGTTTGGACACACCTTCTCATTCCAAGAGTTTTCTGTATTTTCATGACTAAAAATTGTAGATTCACACTGAAGGCATCAAAACTATGAATTAACACATGTGGAATTATATACTTAACAAAAAAGTGTGAAACAACTGAAAATATGTCTTATATTCTAGGTTCTTCAAAGTAGCCACCTTTTGCTTTGATTACTGCTTTGCACACTCTTGGCATTCTCTTGATGAGCTTCAAGAGGTAGTCACCTGAAATGGTTTTCACTTCACAGGTGTGCCCTGTCAGGTTTAATAAGTGGGATTTCTTGCCTTATAAATGGGGTTGGGACCATCAGTTGTGTTGTTCAGAAGTCAGGTGGATACACAGCTGATAGTCCTACTGAATGGAGTTTTAGAATTTGTATTATGGCAAGAAAAAAGCAGCTAAGTAAAGAAAAACGAATGGCCATCATTACTTTAAGAAATGAAGGTCAGTCAGTCTGAAAAATTGGGAAAACCTTGAAAGTGTCCTCAAGTGCAGTGGCCAAAACCATCAAGCGCTACAAAGAAACTGGCTCACAAGAGGACCGCACCAGGAAAGGAAGACCAAGAGTCACCTCTGCTGCGGAGGATAAGTTCATCCGAGTCACCAGCCTCAGAAATCGCAAGTTAACAGCAGCTCAGATTAGAGACCAGGTCAATGCCACACAGAGTTCTAGCAGCAGACACATCTCTACAACAACTGTTAAGAGGAGACTGTGTGCAGCAGGCCTTCATGGTAAAATAGCTGCTAGGAAACCACTGCTAAGGACAGACAACAAGCAGAAGAGACTTGTTTGGGCTAAAGAACACAAGGAATGGACATTAGACCTGTGGAAATCTGGGCTTTGGTCTGATGAGTCCAAATTTGAGATCTTTGGTTCCAACCACTGTGTCTTTGTGCGACGCAGAAAAGGTGAACGAATGGACTCTACATGCCTGGTTCCCACCGTGAAGCATGCAGGAGGAGGTGTGATGGTGTGGGGGTGCTTTGCTGGTGACACTGTTGGGGATTTTTTCAAAATTGAAGGAATACTGAACCAGCATGGTTACCACAGCATCTTGCAGCGGCATGCTATTCCATCCGGTTTGCGTTTAGTTGGACCATCATTTATTTTTCAACAGGACAATGACCCCAAACACACCTCCAGACTGTGTAAGGGCTATTTGACCAAGAAGGAGAGTGATGGGGTGCTACGCCAAATGACCTGGCCTCCACAGTCACCAGACCTGAACCCAATCGAGATGGTTTGGGGTGAGCTGGACCGCAGAGTGAAGGCAAAAGGGCCAACAAGTGCTAAGCATCTCTGGGAACTCCTTCAAGACTGTTGGAAGACCATTTCAGGTGACTACCTCTTGAAGCTCATCAAGAGAATGCCAAGAGTGTGCAAAGCAGTAATCAAAGCAAAAGGTGGCTACTTTGAAGAACCTAGAATATAAGACATATTTTCAGTTGTTTCACACTTTTTTGTTAAGTATATAATTCCACATGTGTTAATTCATAGTTTTGATGCCCTCAGTGTGAATCTACAATTTTTATAGTCATGAAAATACAGAAAACTCTTGGAATGAGAAGGTGTGTCCAAACTTTTGGTCTTTACTGTATGTATATATAATATATCCATATGCATCACACACACACACACACACACACACACACACACGTGTGTGTGTGTGTGTATATATTTATATACATATTCTCTATCAATGAATGAATGAATTCCTGTGGTTTAATTTTGCTTGACATTCCCTGAAGGTTCACTCTAAATTGTTGTGTATTGACTTTTCCTGCAGGTTTACACCAGATTTCACCTCCTCACGAGTAATTCGTGAACTAAAGATTGTTACGACAGGAGGCTCTGAATTTGTTTTTATACTGAATGCATCGCTTCCGTACCACATGCTGGCCTCATGTGCAGAAGCACTTCCCAGGCCCAATTGGGAGCTGGCACTGTATGTCGTTATCTCAGGAATTATGAGGTATCTAAGAAGAATTTCATTATTTTCACTTATTCTATATCACTGAACTAGAAAGTCTTCAACTTGCACTGTTAGGCCTTATTCACACAATGTTTCTGGCTTTCATGTGCCATCAAAATGGTCAAATATACAGTAGAACGTCAGTTTTTTTCAGTGTCTTACAATAAAAAACACACGTGAATACACCCATAAGCTTTCATGGTTTTTAAAACTGCTGTCACATGGCTGTTTTCCGCGGTATGTGTACCTAAGGCCTTAAAGGGGTATTCCCACGAACATTTTTATAATTCAAATATTTATTACATTTTTATAAGAATACAACAAGGTTCAAAATAAACCAATACACCATAACACAAACATACAAAAATAAACAATGCGGACCGGGACCACCTGGGGAACCCCCCAGACGGACCCAGCCAGCAAAGCAACAGGAGTATGGAAGAACAAGAAGAAAAGGGAGAACGAGTTGAGGAAGTAGGAAGAGAAAGAAGGAGAGCAGAAAAAACGACAAAAGCAGAGAAGAGAAGAAGAAAAAAAAAAAACACAAACAAAAACAGAGGGGAGGGGGAGCGTAGCTAAGGGGGTGTGAATAGGGGGGTTAAACAGAAAGACATACCAGATAAGAGTCCCAAAGAGGGTTCAGAGAACCATCCATGTCAGGTCCTCAGCAGCCGGACCCGCAATCTCCAACATAGGGGCAGATATTAACATAAATGCAGTTATAGTACCGAGGCCAATAGCAGAAACCATGTACAAAAGCACCACGCCCAGGATTAAGAGGAAGGCCCAGAGCCCGGAAGCGCCTGATACTCTGCAGAGCGTTGGAATTCCAAACAGTAGTAACAAGTTTTGTTAAAGACGTCAACAGTGTCAACCATTTTAAAATTTGTAGATAATTAAAAGTTAAACGTTTTTGCAAATATAAGTAATTAAACATTTTTCAGAGTTTTAAAGATTTTCTCTAAATATCTTGTGGTCACAGTCTTGTTGTCTTGATCTGTTGCCAATGCAGAATCTTTCTAAAGACAGAAAATCAACTATGATTTCCTTATTGTGGCTGGGGTATCTTCTCATATATGTAGTATCCCTGCCTGATGACACAGTTATAATAAGAAAATCATGGCTGGGTTTTCGACAAGCCCCAGACCATATAAAGTTTCTGCGTTTGTGGTCGTATCTATTCGCTACCGATCAAGACAACAGACTGTCACCACTAAGATGGTTAGAGAAAATCTTTAAAACTCTGCAGAATTTTTAACTACTTATATTTGCAAAAATGTTTCACTTTTAATTATCTATAAATATGATTATATTCATGGGAATACCCCTTTAAGGTTGCGTTGCTTTGCATAGTGACGCTGAGAGCAACTACTAAGATGTGAGGCACAGAGGGAGCTAACAATTTATCCTGCCATATCCTTGCATGCAGAAGCCCTCATCTTCAGTTTTAAAGCCCCTATGTGCTTCCATCTTTACTCCATCAACTGTTTTGCAGATCTTAGTGGCAGTATATAGTTACGTCCAGAAATATTTTGACTGTAATGGTTTGGATTCTGCATGCCAAACACATTGGATTTGAAATGAAACTGAGATGCAATTGAAGGTTTAATGCAAGGGATTGAACAAAAATATCCAATGAAACATTTAGGAATGGCAACCTTTTTTTTTTTTTTTTTTTTTTTTATAAACAAGGCCTCCTCATTTTAGAGGCTCAAAATTATCATAAATGTTCATGTTCAATGTTTCCTCCCTTGTGATGTTTTGCTAGGCCTTTACTGTAGCGGTCTTCAGTTGTTTTTGGGTCTTCCTGCCTTAAGTTTTGTCTTAATCAACTGAAAGGCACTCAACTGGGTTGAGATCTAGTGATTGACTAAGCCATTGCAGAATATTCCACTCCTTTGCCTAAAAAAAAAAAAAACTTCTGTGTTGCTTTTGCAGTTTATTTGGGTCATTGTCCATCTGTACTGTGAAGCGCCGTCCAATCAAACTTGCTGCATTTGGTTGAATCTGAACAGAAAGTACGGTATATCCTGGTACACTTCAGAATTCATCCGGCTGCTTCTGTCAAATCATCAGTAAACACTAGTCACCCAGTGCCATTGGAAGCCCATGCCATCATACTGCCTCCACCATGTTTTACAGAAGATGTGGTGTGCTTTGTCATGACCCGTTCCAAGCCTTCTCCATACTTTCTTCTTCCCATCATTCTGGCACAGGTTTATCTTGGCTTCATCTGTCCAGGAATGCTGTTCCAGA